>CM037778.1:43171816-43221816 GCA_021229015.1 Solen grandis | reverse complement strand
TTTTTTTTTAAAAAACCCGGGTCAATATCTTATACATATCATCGAGAGGAGAGTCACATTTTCTGAAGAATAATAACCCGAGTCAATATTTTATAAATATCATCGAGGGTAATTTATTTTAAAGGGAGTTATCATTTTATAGAGGGGGGTCATTATTCTTTAGTGGGGGTCCGTATTTTATAGAAAGGGGGTCACTTTTATCTATCTATCTCTGTATACTGCCAACCCCTCTCGCGAGTGTTATAGGAAGGACTGCGCGTCGGACTGTTAGTAAAAGGTGAGGAAAGTAAAACCTGACATTAGAATTAACGTCACGTAAGAGTGAAAAAGACATGAAGAATTTAGTCTTTGTTAAAATTGTTTTGTGATAAAATGATGGAAAGAAGGTTAAAAGTTAAAACACAATTTTCTGGTCTAACACTGTATACTGGACACTGCCAGCTTGAAATGGTCAAGCTGATTTGCAGGCAAGTCAGCAACACACACAGGTAGATTGTTCCCAAGATTGATACTGTGGGTAAAGAAGGACCTTTTGTATTAATCAGATGAAACTTGCATATGTAAGAAACTTTGAGGGTACATGTGTCTAGTGAGTCTGGTAGGTCTTTGTATATAGGGTGGAATATTTATTGCTACAATATTATGGACGATCTTGAAAACATTACAAGTCTGAAGACATTTCTGCGATGTTTTAAGGACCTCCAGCCAAGGTTTTTTTTTTTTTTTTTTTTTTTTTTTTGTTATGTCCCAGGGTCTTGTTGGCATTTGTAATTATTCTTGAAATGTGAGTGTTGACTGAGAGATCTGAAGATAAGTCTAAGCCAAGCATTTTTAGCATTTGAAACTGATTCTAGAATTTGACCATGAAGAAGATACTGGTGTTCAACAACGTTTTTGTTTCTAGTTACATGAATGACTTTGCATTTTGAGGGATTAAATTCCATATCCCACTCTTTCTCCCATACTTCCATATGTGGATTAGAAAGCAGAGGGGCCCAATTACTGATCCTTGGGGTACCCCGGAGGTTTCAGGTTCTTCAGTAGATTTGTCACCATCTAAGACAACTGTCTGACTACGACCAATGAGAAAGGAGCGTGTCTATTTTAAGATCTTCAGAGAGACACCATGTTCCTGAAGAGTATGCAGAAGTTTAAGGTGATTTACTTTGTCAAAGGCTTTGGAAAATTCCAACAAGATGAGATTGGTTTGTTTGCCTTTGGCGATGTTATTTATGAGAAAATCTGTAAGTTAAATAAGGTGTGTCGCAGGAGCTTCTCTCTCTGAAGCCATGACTTGACTTGACTATTTAAGTTTACCGTCGCTTCGACAGTATTTCAGTCATATAGCGACGTCCATCAAATTACAGGTGGAGGAAGACCCCGAATGCACAGAGGCATCCAGGTAGAACCACCGATCTGAAGCCATGCTTAAGGTCATACAGGATGTTATTTGAATCAATGTGAGCTGAAATGGCAGATGCAACTATGTGTTCAAGAGTTTTACAGAGGATACAGGTCAAAGAAATGAGTCGGTAGTTTGCTGGATCACTGGTATCTCCCTTTTTATAGATGGGACAGAAAAAAGGCTTTGGTCCAGTCAGAGAGAATTCCTCCTGATGTTAAGGACTTCTGAAAGAGGATTGTAATAATGTCAGCAATTTCATATCTGAGCTCTTTCAGTACTATGGGTTTGATAAGGTCTAGTCCTGGGGCTTTGACACCTTTTAGATTGGCAAAAAGTTTTATGACGCCACTTTTACTAATAGAGATATCATGCATCTGATTATATTTGCAGTATTTCAAAGGATTTAGATGGCAGAGTTTCTGGAAACACACTTGTTTCAGTGATAGTGGAGAAGAGCTTGTTTGTTTGTTTGTTTGTTGGGTTTAACGTCCCACCGACATTATTTCAGTCATTTGGAGACGATGTCTACTTGAGACAGATATAGTGCTGCCACACTGCAGTATCACGCCGTAGACATGTGGCATGATACCACACCCAGTCACATTATCCTGACACCGGGCCAACCAGTCCTGCAACTACCCCTACTACGCCGTGCAACTGACTTTGACTTTTCCAAAAATTTTACATCTATTTATAAAACTGCGGTCGCTTTCCCTCTCACTGTAGAAAACAAAAGACATTGTGTATGCCAATCAGAACGTAGCTCCGCCCCTTGGCTTCACCTGGTTATTGATTTTTGCTCAGTTCTTAGTTAACTTACGTGATGGAAGTGTCGGCCGAGACTGACTTAAAAAAATCATTATCCATATAAAGACTGTCAGCGGTGCGTTTTGTTAAGGTTTTGAAATGACATTCGAGGATTTTATATAATTCCTACATGAAGAACAGCAATTAGAATGGCTAGATGTTGTTAAAAGCCACAGGTTCTTAGACCATGATGACAAGGACAAATATCTCGCCGTTTGACAGTAACTACGCCGCTCTGCTTTTGCTTTGTTTTATTAATTCAAGACACAAAATCACTCTTGCTAAAACACCCCGAAATTAAGTGCCACCTATTTCGTTTGAAACTACATAGTTGTCTATTTGAATGCATTCATTCATTATTTCCTCGCAAGATTACACGTGACATATATGTACCAGCAGTCAATTCATAATTCCGCGAGTTCTAAAACTGCAATGTGTCATTACCGGTCTGAATGAAGCTAGTGACGTCGCAGTCTCTATTTACAGATTGATAAAACTGTGCACTTGATTCGGCGTGGTTTAAATATTCGTCAACCGAAGCGACTTTCTATTTGACAGGCGATAAGGTTGAATGGAATATCGGTGTTTTGTTGATGTGTAAAGTGGAGAAAAGTCAAAGTCAATCGCACGGGGTAGTATATGCTGAGCGCCAAGCAAGGAAGCTGTAACAGTACCATTTTTTACAGAAGAGCTAGTAATAACCGACTAGAACTGTTTATTTAACAAATTTGCTCTGTCTATGTTATTTGATTTAAGGGTCCCTGTTTCTGGGTCCATGAGAGGTGAGATATTTGTGAGTCTTGTTTTGAGTTTTGGATAAGTGAATAGATTTTTTTTGGTGGAGAATTTACCATGAGCACCTGAAACTTAACTTTCACTATCTGAAATGTGAAGGATACTCTCCAAGTGTGCGTCATAAGATTGTTTTATTTTTGCTTTTATGAGTGTTTTCATCTTTTAGAATTTATTCCACAGCTGATGGTTTGATTTACACCTTTTGACCTTCTGGTAGAGATTATCTCGTTTATGCATCAGTTTTTTGATAGTTTTGGTTATCCATGGAAGTGATTTTTTTTGGCTAATTTTCTTAACGGGAACAAACATCGATATGCCAGCCTCTATAGAAGTCTTGAATCTGAGCCATAGTTCTCCAACAGAGATTTTTTCATGATCATAAAGAATGTCGTACTTTGCAGATTGTATGAATTTTCTAAAATCTGGCCGGTTGGATTTAGTGCAGATTTGGCAGGTTCGAGGTTTCTGTTTAAGTAGGTCGAACACTCACTATGGCTGTAACTGCATCATGATCAGAAATGCCTGGGATGATCTGAGTGTTTTTTACTAGGGTAGGAATTGTGATAAGTTCTAGGTCAAGCACATTTCCATTTCGTGTATTCTCTCTTACCATCTGTGTAAGGCAATGGTCATCTAAAATGTCTATGAACATATCGTGCACTGTGTGGAGCTGCAACCTGGTTTGACGGTGGTTTATGGTCAGTGTACAGTACTTTTTCTGAAGAAGTGTTTAACTAAATTTAGAAGTGGTGTCTAAAAGGATACCGATAAATTGGCCTATGTTTATATAAATTTCTTGTTATTCCCTACTTTCGGTTTTGTTGGTGCACAGGAGGTCTCTCTACACACTACTTTTTTACGCATAGACAGGCCCTCATTACGGAAAGGAAATACTTTCAAACCCCATACCCCTACTTTGTGTTTTCATTGTCAGATACAAATCAATTAAAAGTATGTTTGTGTTTCTTTCTTTTTTTTAACTACCTTAACTCATTTTGTTGATAAAAAATTAAAAGATAAATTCCATCGCTTATTCCCAAACGCACAAAAAAGTGTCATACTCACGTTTTCCTTAAAAATAAAACCCTTAAATATTAAAAAGATGTACAAATATAAGTCCATTAATATTAAGAACACGAGGTGCTAACTTCATCAGTTTACTTAAAAGCGAAAGTGAAAACGTACATTGTTTTACCAAAAGCATTCAATCTTTTTAATTGAAGCATGCTCTAGTTGGTAAATAAAACTGATAAAAAGGCGAGAATTTGATCATTTTACTAGGATAGTTCTAAAGGAATGGAAATATAAAAGAAAGTTCCATGCAAATTATTTGGCAGTATCGATGGTATCTGTAATTTCATGCGTAGAATTCAGTTATTAGCGTAATTCGTAAAATTATGATGGACGCGTAGAACAGATTTATCACTGTAAAGTCACTAAATATTACAATTACACGATTTAAAAGCCTAAGAATATTTATGCAGCGACGTTTGTTGCTGGTTATATGTTTGACGGATTTTAAAAGTTTGGTAGGCCTATGTCATATAAGTCTTTTTAAAAAAATAATATTCACTTTCCTATCAATTTACAGTTGCTGTAGCAAAGCGAGGGGCCCGACATTTTAATTTTATTTCAGTGTGAATTAACAATGTCCATGCGAGAAATAAATTATTAAGACTTAATATATATATATATATATATATATATATATATATATATATATATATCAGGACAGATTGCAGCCACAGGGTGTTAACAGTAATCAAATGTTAACACATTTCGCCACAGAACTGACAATTTATCCTTCTTGCTTTGGAGAGAATGAACGGTGTACTTTGGAACAAATGAAGAGCGAGAGCCATGAAAATGTTTCTTCAAAACAGTAGAGATAGCAGAGAGCCTGCCTATGAGTCAAAAAAGAGGTGTGCCGAGAGACCTCTTGTGTACCAACAAACCGAAAGTAATGCGTTATTAAGAAATATATATAAATATAGGCCAGCTTATCGTTATCTTCTTGAAGAATATACATAAAAGAATACGTACGAGGTACGTCGACCAATCAAAATGCTGCTTACACAAATGAGAACTTAGAGGTCATTTGGAGATCTAAAATCTGTAAGTCAGTAACACACTTGGACTAAGACCACAGCTAAGTTTTACTATATGTTCTATATAAGCATATATTCAAATGACAATTTCTTTAAGATAAATTTACATCCAAACTTACCCTCATTAGATAGATCTATTCAAGAGAAATAATTCTCTACATTTTAAACATGGGATAACCGACTACTGTTTACCTATTTAAGGCCAAATAACATACGTAAAATGCAACGGTCGGCCATTTCACACCAGAAATTCCGCCCTCAGCAATGCCCAGCTTTAATGGTTGTTGCACAAGAAATCCTCCAAATTGGGCATTTTATGACTGCATAGAAAATAATCCTTTATTGCATGTCTTTCAGTAAAAAAAGATCATCATAATTCAGCATTAAATAGGGTCACTATTTTCTGTGTAAGCGCATCCGGATGCAGGGTAACTAAGGGTAGGAAACTGTGGTCTTAGTCCACTACTCACAGTGATTACGTCAAGTACGAGAGTTTCTATTGGTCAAAAAATCCCCACTACCTAGTGCGGCTACGACTGGTGGCGCGGCTATTCAAATAATCGATAACGAGCAAACCCATCGGCGATGAATGAAGTAACGGAATGAGCGCTCGTGGGTTTCCGACGTTGGCTTCATGTTGGTGCACCACTAAACCGTTTGTCCGAGTTTCGGAGCGCAGTCGCTGATAATGGAAAATTGGACATGCATAAACACATCAAAGGTACTCTAATGTTCCGTCAATACTTAATTTTGAGCAACTCACCTGTTAAAAGTTGCCACTTGTCTTTTTCTTGGCCCTCCGTCCATCACGCACTTTGTTTATGGCAGAGAAAGACCTGTGCGAAAGCAGAGAGGCTGCCGATATAACGATTTCTGCAGAGAGACCGCCGATATGATTATGCAGCGTGATGTTGCGACTTTTGTCGTGAAATAAATTCTGTAAGCGACACTTTTACCGTGCGGTATTCTCTAACCCACACTTTTGCCGTGCGGTATTCTGTAACTCACACTTTTGCCGTGCGGTATTTTCTGTAACCCACAATTTTTGACGTCATCATCTTGCAACCCAGTTTATTTTTAGATCAGTGGTTGAGTGAACTGTCACATGTCAACATATACATTTTTATTAACGAGGCCTGGTCAGAAAAAGCTGGTTATGGGGAAAATGGGAGAAAGGGCCAATAATTGACTTTGTATAGGCCTTTAACTACGCGATACAGTCACGAGGTCGTGTAAAGGCAACTATTAACTAAACTATTTAGAACATGGCATTTTCCTTCCACTAGCGACAAAACTCCACAAAAGTGTGACTTGTATGGCAGCATAGTCCTCATTAATTGATTTAATAATTGCAAGAGTACTGGACTACGCGTTATAGTGATTATAAACAAATACCAGCATCTGACTGGACGAGAGGAAAATGCCATGTGCTAAAAACTAAAGTTGAATGAGCAAGGAGACATGGCAATCCATGACGTAAAATCTAAACTCGTAAACATCAAACCTTGAAGTCAGTTTTCAAAAACATAGGCGAGACCAGGGATAGTTGTTATTCGGGGTAAGTTGTTACAATGCAAATTACTTTATGATGTGATGCGTTTAAGACGGCATTGATAACCGTCATCTTTAATGGAGCCTATGACCATCTTTAACGCAAACCATTTTTTGAAGATGAAAAAGTTCAATTTTGAGCCACGTAAGTAAATTTTGATGCCATTAAAACTTTTTCGTTTCTCTTTCACGTATTTCACGTATCTGTTAATCTGACTAAGCAATGAATATCGTGTCTATGTCTTTATCGATATTGAAGCATAATTAAAATAAAGTTGTCTCAATTGAATTGTGTTAGTTTAGTGTTGTCGGGGAAATTGTTACATTGAGCAAGGGGCACATTTACTAGTAAATGTTAGCAAAATGTTTGTAATATATATCTTTACACAATGTATCTGTATTACTTCAATTTAATGTGTTTCCTTTTATCCTAGGATGGTGAGAAACTACATTCGGAAAACTTTTTTGGCGCGACTTGATCCAATATTGAATGAACGAAATCATATTTGTAGGGCGCTCTATATAAATTGGTATTTACCCCATGATTCTCTACCGATACAAGTAATGGGTTCTCGCGATTAAAGAATAGGATGTCGATTACCTCAACGATTATTTTGAACAGAACTGACCAGGAAAACGTCTTACAAGACTATATCTATAACTTAAGGTCCGCATATATTTATTTCGGTTTATCACCCAAGGATGTTAGAGTCCTAACATATGAATGCGCCAATTGAGCCGCCATAAGTCTGCCGGTCCTGCTTGGTTCGCCATCCGCCGTCCCTATCCATTCGGACACCAGAGACCAGTCGTCTATCAGGAGCAAAAAGCTTTTATAGAGATAATGTTGACAGCACCTTCCTCAGGAAACACCTTTTCATGGTGGCACTGAAAATGAACAACAGACTTTTGATGATATTATGGACACCCTCTTCGCCAAAACAAACGTCCACTTGCTAGATATAATATGAGAGGAAGAAACTTTCGGAAGACAAGCATATGTTGCTTGCTGCACCGCCATATCTCTAGGTCTTGTACAAGATGGAACAAAAGTAGTATTGCTATATACAATGTTGTTGTGTGAAGAAAAAAAAACGACGCGGCCGATCAGTCAAGTAAATTTTCCAATGGCCGTAATGTCATTGGCGATATTGATAGTTACCCCAAGTCAATGAATGATGGGCACTGTGTAATGACCTTGGTATTTCTGTCATCATTTACAACCATAAGGCACCTGGTGTCACAAATGTCATAGTAACTGGTCCAGACAGGAACATCGTCTTCGTAGGGAGGTAAATATACTTAGTTCTGACAGATTCAAACAGAAACACTCAATACAGCGGTCTAAAGAAAATCTCAACAATGTACATGCTGTAACTGGTTCATTTCACGATACGCCCGATACGGCGTTCTCTCCACAAAGAACACATCCATTCCCTAAAGTTCCCCAAAGAAAAAATACAAGGGGGCGAAAGAAACGAGAATGTTCAATTCTTACTGACACACCCAAGAATAGGGATTAAAGCAGCTTATTCACAGATGGTTATTGACAAAGAATTGGAATTAAAACTATCTTAGTGCATTATCTCTATCAATACCTATCTGAAGACGCATTCCGCGATTGTTTCCAGCTGGTTTGCGGTAGGTCGGTGGTTCTACCCGGATGCCTTCGTGTATTCGGGGTCTTCCACCAACTGTAATTAAGCTGGACGTCGCTATATGACTGAAATACTGTCGAAGCGACGGTAAACTCAAATAGTCAAGTCAAGTCATTCCGTGATTGTAAAAAAGGGAGATTCTCCATCACAGATTATATTAGTATAACGTTACGAACGGTTTTAAACATATATTTAGAATTATAAAGTCCATATTTAGAATTTAAATTTCCAGGTGCCATCACGTCATGACTGACCACATTCACTCTTCGCTTCATTTCACTTCACCGAATGATTTACGAATTCTCTACCCGGTAACCGGAATACCCCGAAGTGCGTTTCCGAAAATAATAAAAAAAAAAATTCTCGTGACCTACACTTCTCGAGTATATTTGTCGAAAAACAACAAATGATAGTAGAAAAACAAAGACTCTTTTTTATTTGTACCTATCAACTGTTTTCAACGATCAGCTTTAAATAAACAAGAGAAAAAACAAGTAATACTTGTAACAGAGAACTGTTACTGAGCCTCCCAAACGAAGTTTAATAAATAAGGTCATAAGTAAAATTGAAGGGGTGGAGCCTGACCCCTTGGTGACCCATGTGAACATCAAAGAAGTACCATTCAATCCATCTGCTCACTGGGAATAAAAATATATATTGTTTATGGGTGGGGATCATAATGTTTTTTTTAATAAATGTCAGAAGTAAAACTGACGGGGTGGGGCCAGACCCCTTTGTGACCCCTCCCCACCCGGGGGACACTAAAGAAGTACCATTCAATCTGTCTCATTATAAAGAACAATAATATATATGGTTTAGGTGTAAGGATCTGAACATTTTAGAGATATAAGGTCAAAAGTAAAAATCAGGGGGTAAAAAAACCACATTCTACCATGAGGAAAATTTAATTTTTTAAGGAATTAAATGGGGGGGGGCCCCCCGGGGGTTTTCTATAGGACAAAAGAATATATATGTGATACAGGTTGGAAATTTGAAATATTTATCTTAAATACATTTTTAGTCAAAAATCAATCTTTGAGGGAGTGGGCCTGACCCCCAGGGACCCAACATTTACAAAAATCAGTGGGGCACCACTACTCTTTGGGGACTATAAGCGTGTGAAGTTTTGTAAAGATAGGTCGAGTGGCCTCCGAGATATGTTAAGTAATAAGTTGCCGGCGGAAGAAAGAATAAGAGGAAGAAGAAGAAACTGATTAAAAACAATAAGTCTCCGAACTTCGTTTGGGAGACTTAGATATATGAATGTATTTTTTCATTAACCATTAATTATGATTAAATACTTTTTAGGAGTAGCTGTTAGGAGAATCCTATGTTTTACTGTTACATAGTATTTCAGTGCTCACGTGATTCCTCGAGGTCGGACGGGATTCGCAAAAAAAAACTCGAAGAATTATTTATATGTCAAACTTCAATTCATTTACATGTGTTGATACCTTAACGTCGTCTTCTCATTAATTATTTTGTTACGTTTTGCCTTTAATAGTACTTTTTAAACATGAATGTATTTAAAAATTACAAAAATAACACGATCATAGCCTTAATTGTGATAATATAGTCAGAAATAAATTCCTTTTTCAGCGTAGCTGTATAATTTCGATTTCAACTCGCATCTTAAACCAATCAAATGTACGCTAACAGCGGTAAATAATTCTAAGCTGAATAAAAGGACTCCTGTTATTGGTTAACGCATCGTTATGGACTATAAAATTACTGTAAATAAGGGGTGCAGCTTGTTTACCGATAATTTGATTGAAACCCTTTGCTTTAGTTTGTGTCTATGGCGACGTTCCGTATATTTTACGTTCTTGTAAAACTAAACATACCTAAATAGGTACAGGGACAAGTGGTCATAGGGCCGAAGCATAGTTGTCAAGGAGATACAGGTAGGTTTTGATATCGACTTCGAGGAATTGCATAAAAATTATATAAGATATACTATCTAGGGACCAAGGACTGAGCTCGAGGATTCCAAAATCGCATGTTTGAAGAATCGCCCATAAACTTATATAGAATAAGAAGGGCTAAAATCAAGGGACCGGGCTTGTAGCTCGAGTCCTCGCCGGTATTCAATGAATCGCCACATTGAGGAATCGCGTGACCACTGTATTCAAAAATGTTTAGCAAGTAATAAAAATTATATTGTGCGTTTATCAACTACAGGTCATGTTTTGATACGATGTCGGTAGATGCTCTGTGATTTAAGCTTATACAAATGGGTATAAGTTGTAAATTTTTGAACATGTTAAAATCAGTGTATTCTCATGTTTCTGCTTGTGTGAAATTGTCCCATAATGGTGATTTATCTGAATATTTCGATATTGCTATTTGCTTTAAATAGGCAGAGCCCCTCTCAGCGATACTTTTTATCCTGTTTCTGAATGATATTGTTGATTCTCTTGATTTTAATAATTTGACAAAATATGACTTAAATCAATTGTCGATTTATTTGCTACTTTTCGCTGATGAAATTGCGATTTTCACGACATATAAGTTTAGTCTTCAAACTCAATTAGATGATATTTATGCATGCTCAACACGTTGGAGTCTCACAATTAATGTCAGCAAAACTAATATATGTATTTTTGAGAAAGGAAACATACGCATGATTTTGACTGGTTTATTTATTAATAATGTTAAAATCGAAGAAGTAGGTCATTTCTATTATCTTGGGCTGAAATTTGTGAAAATGGTAATTTAAGGTTTGCTATGAAAGCATTGTCTGAACAAGCATGTAAAGCAATTATTATCTTTGTTCAGGAGAATTCATTGGACTAATTATAATTAATTGTCGCTTTTTGATAAACTCATTTCACCAATTGTATTATATTGTTCAGAACTATGGGGGATTTTTAACTATGAAGAGGTGGATAAACTACATATAAAATTTATAAAATTATTCTAGGAGTTATAAAACGTACTGTGATCAAACAGTACTAGGTGAACTAGGAAGAATACCATTATCTATCAAGTATTGGATGAAAATAAGAAATTGTAATATCAGCTCTGTAAAGGAAGCCTTTTATAATCGATTGATAGATTCTATTCCAATCAAAAATAAAACATGGACATACAGGAGTAAGGAATCATTAGAAAATCTAGAATGTTCAAATCTTTGGTATCTTGAAGATGTAGATATAAAATCATACCCTTTAATCAGAGAAAGAGTGTTTGATCAGTATTAACAATTCATCTAAATTAGTATAGTATTGTTAGTTCAAGGAGCAGTATTGTTTTGAATCTTACTTGAGTAAAATAAAAAAACGATTCATCAAGAAAATATTTAACTAGATTACGATTGAGCTCTCATAATTTGGCTATTGAAACTGGAAGGCATAACAATATAATTGCAGAAAATAGATTATCTATTTACTGCAACTAAAGCAAAGTTGAATCAGAAATTTATTTTATTCTAATATGTCCAAAATATAAAGATTTACGCACTTTATATTTGTCTAGATATATGCCATTCCCTACAATGTTTTTTGGCTTTTTTTTTTTTTTATTTTTTTCCTTTAATGAGGTCAAATTCAAGACAAATACAATTAAATTTAGCAAAATATATTAAAAGAGCTATGGATAGTAGATTTTGAGATTATTTTTGTGTTCATGTAGAGAGATGAGAAAAAAACTTAATGTATTTAGTATTATACAAATAAAATGAAGTTGCATATTAATTATGATTGTATTTATGCCATGCTTTTGTATGCACTGTTGTATATTTATGTTTGCCAATGGCTATGTTTGTTGCCGATTTGCCTGAAATGAGTTGAGTTTGTTCAAATGTTAGAACGGTTATATTCAGTAAAATTTTATGAGGTTATTGTTTCTTTTGTCAATTAATAAGTGTAACAACTTACCCCATTGTTGGGATGAGTTGTTACATTTCACTTACCTCCTACATCTAGCCTTTTCGAGTAGAACTATTTCATATTGCTATATATGTGTTTATATAAAAAAAGCAAACATTGACCTTTACATAGATATATGGACAATCTAAATAGTAAATCAATATAGAAGATCTATCCCAATATCATTAAAATCATATCCTAATCATATTGCGCTCCTCTACTATACTATCTACTATCTGTAGCCGCCTATTTAATTGGCTTATACAAAGGTGAATCTGAGACGATCCTCTATACGATGTGGTCAAATCTACTTACTGATCGCACTGAATCTGATTTTAATGAGATTGGACATATCCCAAAACGTGAAAATTTAACAATTATCCCCGGCCTCCCCTATATGTCGGCAAATAAGTATTATTAACAGATTAGTGTTGTGGGAAATATTTCAGTCCTAAAATGATAAGATTATTGATAGATCAAAGTAGATAGAACTCATCTCTGTCAGTCCTGAAAAAGAGGATTCATGTACAAGGCTGTAAAATAGCCACAGACGTAGATCTATACTACTTAACCCCGCATCGCTGTCAGTTCAAGTCCCGGAAGAATCACTCTGATTTTTTAAACGTGAGGAAGCACAGTAACCTACTCGAAAGGGTGCTATAACTATTACATATATCTGTTTATTAGGCAAGCTGTCGTTTGATTCCAAACCCTATTGTTGAGCACTGCGAAATATTTACGCTATTTTGCGTGAACCCTACATAGCCAATCAAAATTAGGCATGTATAATGGGTAGCTAGGTAAAATGCAAAATTATGATGCATGGACAAACATTAAAAACGAGGAAATCGTGTTATCTATTTATTTATTTTTAGTTAATATGAATGTACTTGATATGATATCACTTTTAGCGCTGAAAGTGGCATTCGCGTGATTCTTGATGTGGGAGGACACCGGAGTACCAGGAGGACACCAGAGTACCAGGAGGACACAAGAGTACCTGGAGGACACCGGAGGACACCAGAGTACCAGGATGACACCGGAGGACACCATAGTACTACCAGGAGTACACCAGAGTACTACCAGGAGGACACCAGAGTACCAGGAAGACAACGGAGAACACCAGAGTACCAGGAGGACACCAGAGTACCAGAAGGACACCAGAGTACCAGGAGGACACCAGAGTACCAGGAGGACACCATAGTACTACCAGGAGGACAACAGAGTACTACCAGGAGGACACCGGAGGACACCAGAGTACCGGATGATACCAAAGTACCAGGAGGACAACGGAGGACACCAGAGTACCATAAGGACATCAGAGTACCAGGAGGACACCAGAGTACCAGGAGTACACCAGAGTACCAGGAGGACACCGGAGTACCAGGAGGACACCAGAGTACCAGGAGGACACCGGAGGACGACAGAGTACCAGGAGGACACCGGAGGACAGTAAAGTACCAGGAGGACACCAGAGTACCAGGAGGACACCAGAGTACCAGGAGGACACCGGAGAACACCAGAGTACCAGGAGGACACCAGAGTACCAGGAGGACACCGGAGGACACCAGAGTACCAGAAGGACACCAGAGTACCAGGAGGAAACCCACGTGTCCGAACAGGTGATCAAATACATACATATTTTGCAATGTCGGACTGACCAAAAATCAAATCTGTGTTGCAATTACCACTAAGATATCCGTTCACTCGTTCAGTGTCTTAGTATGTAAAACATTTGAATTCTGCTTATAGTTTCTTAAATAATTCAACAAATTTTATCAAAATAAAGTATTTCTTGGATAAGATACGCTGAAATTGTCCCGTGTTTACGATATGGCACATTTGATATAAAACAGAACAATATGAAGTCAAATGTATAAGGTTAGTATTCCCCTTGTTTTTTAAAGGTAAATAAAAATAAGGATGCCAGGAATGTTCAATTGTTACTAAAGAGATACTAACCATAGCAGTCGTATTGGTTTCGCATGTTCTGAAAAAGAGGTGAAGAAAAGATCAAAATATATTATTTCTCGCCCGCCAAAATGCATATATTCAAGAACGCTGTGTTGTTTTATTTGTTTGATTGATTGATGTTTTTAACATGGTATTCATCAGAAGCTGTAAGTATAGATACATACATGTACATACTTATAACACTAGTACTGCCCTCCCTGGGAGAAAAGATCAAATGAATTAACTAATTTGGGAAAACTAATAAGACGTAACTGCAATACACAGTCCTCTTGAGATAATATATGAATGATAATTAGTCAATTTTCAATCATTTGTCATCTCCCATATTTTTAACGGTATGTAATTTAAAATAACTACATACATGTATTTGCGACTTGGTTACAAACGTATAATGGCAATCTTGATGTTAATTCGACGTGTTACTTAAGAATGATTAATGATGTTCAAGGAATAAAAAAAATCCAAAACAGTATAACCTTTATGAAGAAAATAAATCACTATCTAATGACTTCAAACGCGTGACAAATTACTTGACCTTTGGTCTGCTACGATAGATTCATTGGGGATCCCTCAAGGATTGAAATACTCGTATTTCTCAATGAACTCATTTAACAAATTCGATTGAAGTGTGTTCAACCTTAGCCTACAATATTTATCTCGCATATTTATTGCACCCACTGGAACTAGAACCTTGTAGACGTATGCTACATGTCTGCTTCAAACAAGGCTTCCGTTAACTGATTATTTTATGCTTCATTGTCGATTTTCTTATCAAACAGCCCGCATTCAGAAGTATTCACAAGTTTTTCAGTAAGAACTTATTCCACCTTATATTATATTATTCTTTCTGCGGTTATATCTTGACCATTTTCTTAGGGATTTTTGTTATTGTTGTTGTTGTTTTCTTTAACCTCAAGCAACAGACTGATGTATGGTTACGGGGCCTTTCGAAACAAATTAATACTTTTCTTTGATCAATAAATGTAGTAGAGAATAACTTATTTCGCAATGAATAGGGACAAAGTGGGTTGAATTAGGTTCATTCAGTTTGATTGCTGACTTCATGTTGTTCAAGGAAATGCTAGACCTTGTCACATCAGCTGTTTTGTAACTTGATACAACAAAATAGATAGCATTGGGTCTTCTTAGATCATCGTCTCAAAGAGTAGCGAAAGCGAAACTTTGCGTGTGTGCTTACGGGTTTATATCCAGAATGTCGCGTCTTTTTTTAGGTTTACTGAGTGTGTTTCTATGAAAAAGGAAACGATTGCCTTAATGGATTTTGACAGCACCCCTACAATTACTTTAAACGCTGATACCCGTGCAAAATTGTTCGCCTAATCAGGTTCACAGCAGGAAGAGACCAAGATAACCTCCTATGGAGAGTTAGTCGGTGCTGATCAATTATTACCTGGTTTATTCTCAATGTTCTGATGTGATTCTTAGACTACGATATCGAATGAATTACCCTGTACCTTATTCCGGATTAACCTGTTTATATTCCAAATAATTCAAACCCTGATCTTGCTCTTATATCTTGGTTTAAGTCAATAGTATATCCATGTTTAAGATTGAGTCATCTCTTTATTTGAGAGAAAAGAAAAAGTTGAACGATGGGATCGAATGATTTAACATTTTAAATTTACAATACGCGTAATATGTAGTTTTAATTTTGTATTAGCCGAATGTTGCAAGAATAGAGAGAAAAAGAGATGTTCAATCACCCAAAGTGCGATCCGTTCTAAACACCCGCAGTGCTCGGTGAAAGAAGCGAAATATTAAAATTGGTATTTCAGTAATTTTAAAGGAATGGACACGATAATTTAATTCACCGTTATGAGAATGTTAGAAACATCGAGTACCTTAAAACGGTAATACTATGGTAAACAGGAAATAGCTTTAAAAAGATATGCGGCGTTGATAGGGGTAATATTAATGGAGAATGTAGAACGGTATCATTATCTGTAAAGCACTCTATCCTAGGAGGTAAAAATAACATAAAACTCGGTATTATACCGATCCGTCCCCTCCACCACACACCATTGTAATTAAACACACCGTCTTTCAGGTATGTAAAAGGCAAAGCCTCGGAGCAAGCACAGGTTTATACTTTGTCTTGACTGGGGTTTATCACTGCTTCCAGTGCTACTGGACTATCCTAGAGTATCCGGTTTTCAACACCATAAGGAGATGAGCCCTTATTATTAAATATTTTCGAATGCAATAGTATAGTCCTTTCAAATCTTATAAATTGCCAATGGTCATAGAATTTTTTATTTTAAATAACTGTCCAAAGCCAACAATAATCAAAAATATTACTTCCAAGATGTATGGCGTCTTCAGTTCTCATTAGTGAACTCAAAATTGGTCTGTCACGCGTATGGTGGGTATAAACAGACAATATCTATAAACAACATTTACAATCCAATCTAATATATAGCCCAGATTTGTGTGCAAAATTTAAGACGATCCAAATGAGAACAAGAAACATTATCATATAGTGCTCAATTTATCACAGGGTGGCTGCTGGGGTATAACTGTTATTCCTGAGCTTTGTACCCCTTCATATAGAGAGCCCTACAATTTTGTGGGTACATGGCCAATTTGTGGGTAAAAAAAAATAAATGGGCATGTTGTATAATAATTATTATCAAGTGTAAATTTTGCTTTCAGATAATAACAACTATGGCTCCAAATGATTTCCGTACATAGGATTGTTGAGAAGTGTAATGATAGTCAAGCATGAACTATTTTAAGAACTGTGTTGTATTCAGTGAACTGTGAGCGGTTGCACCTCTGTTTTATGGCAGTGTATAGTATGTAAGCAGGGTACCAAATCGCAACTGCTAATGGTCGCATTTACTGAACGCATAGCAGATGCACATGTATTTGAGGACACGACCCTGTTTGGTCCCCACCCCCGCACACACACACACACACAGCGCTCATATCGTATTTTTTTAAATATAGCGTTTAATGGCGAATAAAAATTGAAAACCGCTGTACATATACTTAAATTTTACGATTTGAGCGCTTCGTGGGTGTGTTTGTGTGGTGTTGGGTGAGGGTGGGGGGCAAACAGGGTCCTGTCCTCAAATACCTGTGGGCAGATGTTGGCTTACCCTGCTAACTGAGAGTTATCGGTAGATTTAATGAGTGGATTGAAAAAAAAAAGTAAATAAGAAGAAACATCAGTGAAATAAGTCAGAATGGTATAAATTCCGTACTTCTTTATAAATGAATGTTTCTATCCATTTCCTTACCATTTAAGAAAAAGATACAAAAAAACAGTTTGGAAACAAGGATCAATCAGTTTTGCGAATTACTGGTGTTTTCCCTGTCAAACTATGTCACGCTAGATGTGAAATGTCACGTTAATGTAAGTAACTCGATAATATAAATACGGTGAGACTGAATACTTGAGGATACTTTATACCAGGACCTTAATATTTATACTCATAATAGAATATTCCCTGAGCCTAAATAGACCCATCAGGATTTATTTAACCGTGCCCGTGGGAGCACGACGGAAGTCCATCAACCGTGCCCATGGGAGCCAATATCTTGGCGTCCGACTGGAGCCCTGACCAATATTAGCTTAATAAGAGCTGATCCAGTTCACAATCTAGAATGAATCTGAAATCATCCTAGAGCTCAACAGGGGTGGAACCTGTCCCTATCTAACGGGACGGAAAATAGGACCCTTATTTCCGGTCACTGAAAACACTGCCCCAACAACTGAGGTGACACATACATCCACCCTCAAGTGCTGACACCATTTTCGTACCTTTTTTAGGTAGACATTCACCACAGCGCCCCCATGGCTTCCGAGAACAGCACTAATTTCACTGTCCCGACCAGCAGGGCAAGAAACAGGCCTCTTATTCCCGGTTACCAATGGCACTGCCCGGTCTACCTCTTTATGTGACCTCAGCCTCTCGTAATGGACGTCCCTGCAGTACCTGCACCAACCACATGATAAAGTGATGAAGTTTGAAGAATGTTGGCAACAGCATTCTCAAGACATTGATTGGAAACAATTTTCTCATTTGAGGTCACTGTGACCTTGACCTTTGACCATGTGACTACAAAAGGGGCCACCTACTAGTCATGTCCAATCACCCTATGAAGTTTGAGGAATGTGGGCCAAAGCCTTTTCTTAAGTTATTGATGTGAACTATTTTCACATTCGATGTCACTGTGACCTTGACCTTTGATCAAGTGACCGCAAATATACTGGTCATGACTAATCACCCTATGAAGTCTGGAATGTCGGCCCAAGCGTTCTCCAGATATTGATCAGAAAACAAAATGCGCCACTGACCGACTGACAATCCGACCGACCGACATTTGCAAAACAATATGACACCTCTTCTTCGAAGGGTGGCATTATACATAATTAAAACTAAGCTGATCATGATGTGCCAAGGACATGTGCAAAAAGCATTGGTACTCATAAAGAAATGATGTGAAGAAGTTAAAAATATGCAGCCAGACGAGGTCTCAAACCCAGGACCCTTTGCTTATAGTGTGAAAGTTATATTTCATAGTATATTAAAAGATGCCTGATCTACTGGTTTTGTTGTTGTTGTATGCTGCTGTTAAAAGCCACTTCTGAAACTGACTTGTCGTGGATTGAACCAGCATCTTCAACTGAGCAGGGCACATTCATATTAGACGGTAAAGGAAAAAAAATGAGAAAATCCCTACCTACCTTCCCAATTTTTCAGCAATGTTACCTGAACCACATTTTTTTTTCTAACTGGACGTTACATACCCAAGTGAAAAAAATGCAAATAGACCCAAGATCAAGCGCTTACATGGTGGGTGCTCTACTCCAAGTGAATTACCATATCACTTTCATATATATCACTAGAAGTAACTGACCGGTCCTAGTTTCTGAGGGGTTAGAGCGTCCTCCAAAATCAGGAGGTCATGGGTTCAATCTCTGGTTGCAATATACCAGTCGTTAAGAATGAGACTGGTTTGGCTCGATTGCTTGGTGCTCACAGCATATAAGTGTTGTCCAATCACTGATATTGGCTACTTGAAGTAACTGACCAGTCCTTGGGTCAGAGTGGTTAGAGTGTCCATCTGGAATCTGAAAGTCATGTTCAATCCCTGGCCACGGCATACCAGAGTTATAGGAAATAGTTCTAGTACAGCACCCTTGCTTGGTGATCAGCATACATATAAAGGTAGATCCAGGGCTGATTTACCCAGAAACAGGATAATGTGACTGGATGCCACATGTCTACGGTGTGATACTAGTATGCCAGCATTATATCTGACTAAAAGACATTGTCAATAAATGACTGAAATACCACCAATGGGATGGTAAACCTGATAATAAACAAACTTGAAATAACTAAATAAGGGGAATCTGTTTGAAGGCTAGAGATCATTATTTGTTTAACAATATATTTTCATTAGGCTTGAATTGACAACTGTTGGAATATAGGATTATTGCTGACTTTAATGCTATAAATATCTACTGCTAGTATTGTAAACATCTGTTGGTCTTGCTGGTCATATGTTTGTGGCATTTGCCCCTAACCCAGAGGATGTAGGTTCAATCCCTGGCCATGACATACCAAAGTGCTTTAAAATGGAACCTGTATAACATCCTTGCCCAACACTCAGGATAATGTGATCTTGTAATGCCACTTGTTCATTTGGTGTTATATTACAGTGAGGTAGCAGAATTATCTGAGCTCAATGAAAAAACTGAAATATTGTTGATGGGACTTTTAAATAATCAAACAAATATTTATCTAAATTTTGCTATGAAAAAGACTTTGTCATTTTACTGATTTATCTTCCTTTATAGAAATTTATTTGAAATTATTTGTAGGATTATAACAATTTTTCAAAATAATGTTTGTAGGATTATTAAAGGCCCGTTATATCTCATCATGATACACTAATCATGTCAATTAAGTTATAAAATGACATTGATATATTGTAGACTACTGCAAATGGTACATAATGGTGATATTAAAGTTATACTCATTGAAAATGTTGATAAAATCTTGTTATTAATATTTATTACCCTCATTGTTTATTCTTTGCATGGGCAAGTATACCAGAAGACGGTCCATTATCAGAAATAATTTGATTTTGAAAAACCTTTGACGAATCACAAATTGTTTATCTGCTACGTACCGTCCCTGGTGGCTGAGTGATAAGAGCGTAAGCCTCGGGAGCGAAAGGTCATGGGTTCAATTCCTGGTTGCGACATACCAAAGTTGTAAAAAATGGTACTGGTATAGCTCCTTTGCTTGGCGCTCATATAAGGGTAGTTTCAGGACTTGTTATCCCGGTGTCAGGATAATGTGACTGGGTGTGGTAACATACATGTACCACATGTCTACGGTGTGATACTGTGGCAACACTATATCTGTCTCAAGTAGACATCTTCTACAAATGACTGAAATACTGTCGGTGGGACGTTAAATCCAGCAAACAAACAAACCTGCTGCGTCATCATTTTATGTACATGTACTCCCGATTAGTTAATGAAAACAGACGGAAGGTGTATAGAAAGCGTTAGAAAACCAACAAAGATAATTATGCGGAATATGTAAATCACATATTTTTTGTAAACAGTTGAATGGTCTTTAGTAAAATATATTTTTCTTATCTATACCTTGTACAAATGTTGTTGTCACTAATGCGCATGTATAAATTGCATCTCTTACTAAATTTTTGTTTTCCTGTCCAATGATATACATTGCGTTTAGCAGAATGATGGGTTTTAAAAGAATATTATTTCAAGATGGATTAAAGCTATAAAAAACAATCTAAATGCAAGTTTTCTTTTAAAAATGTGGATACCAAATATGTTTCTAAATGTGATGTTTATAAAGGTCCTCTTCTTTAGTACCTAATTAACCAAATGTCAGAATTTTATATACACAGTCTTCCTTCAGAAGTGTATAGAAGAGTGTGTTTTAGTCAGATTTATCCAACACATTCTTACATTTTAATATGTATAAGTCACAAGACTATGCTAAAAATTGTTGGTCCAATTGTTACCAGATCACTAAGTAGATCTGATTATTTTCTTCAGTTATTCACAAACATTCTAGCTCATCACAATTTACGAACTATTTTTATTCTGATTTTATTTTAAGGGATGGCGTACGATGTGAACTGGGACAATGTAATTCATTCCAAGTAGGTGGATTTGGTTAAAATGTGTTTCACTTCTTTTGAGTTTATAAATTGTACAGAACTATGAATCTTTCATATATATTGCATTTGGCCAGCCATACTAATGAAAAACTGATGGGATTTTTTTAACAAATTTCCATAGAGTTATGGTCAAAACCTCATATTTGGGTACGTTTTGACCTATAAATGTGGGTACGTTTCGGTTTGGGTACGTTTTACAGCAAATGATCCTGAAAAAAAGGGGAAAAAAGGGAAGGTAGAATATTCTTTTCCAAGGTACTGTAGCTCTTTGCTTTGCGTTCAACTAAATAGGATAGCCTGTTTACCATCGGTTTTCTACTTTCTGTTTTTTTTATTATTATTATTTAATTATTTTTTTATTATTTTTTTTTTGTAAAAATACATACAAGTGAAAAATATCCCATTTTTGTTTGAGACGAAGTTGTGCATGGCCCTATGGCAAATACATAAATCAAGGTGTTAGTCAAATGTATTTACATGTAATCAGAGTGCTGGAGGACTGTGAAGCAATTAGAAAACAGAGAGATAGATTTTAATTCCTGTTTATACATGATAATGTATTCATGATTAGCCTAATCACAAAATGATTCATTAGAATTCCTCCATTAAAAATGTAATACCTACTTATAGTCTACTTTTAAGCTAGTGCTCATTCAGCAGATTTTAAATGTTTATCCCCAGGTCAATGGGTTTATTCATAAGCCCGGATGAGCAGCTGAGACATGTGCTAAGAAGTCATATGCATGACCTGAATAACCATGCAAGTACCCATTCATACACCTATTTAAACATTTCAAAATTTATACTGTAAAACAATTAATTTCGTTAAATTTTGTTGATTGTATACCTAAGGAAACTTCGTGTGAGTACATTTATTTGTGGATCTATGTTCAAAAAACATAGGGTCTATACAAGAGACAAGTTTTTGTGTAGGTTAATATTTGTGGATAAAACCTACCACATAATCAACGAAAATAAGTGTGCCATAAAAATTAATGATTTTATCATTTGATAAGTGGCGGCTCGATTGAGATTCGAACCATATGGACTCCGTGAACCGGAGTCATAAATATTCTTTTTCTCTATGGTGTTACATAGCAATTGAAACTGATTCACAACTGTAAATTGACATGTGACTAGATATCAAATGAGTAATCAGTCTCACAGATAGTATATATATAAAAAGCAACATGCAACTGGAGAGCATGAAACTGATTCTCTGTTAAAAACAAAAACAATAATTATTGATTATTTTGTCTGGCACAGTGAGTTTGCCTAAATTATCTGAAATTGTAAATACCATAATACAGTTAAATACCACATGCAGTTAAACTTGTCTTAAACAGTCAGTCATGGGGACCGTAAAGAGATACCGTTTAACCGAGGTGGATGTTAAATGGAGATTTACAAAATATCAACACTGATTGCTAAATGCAGGTTGACCGCTTAATAGTGGTGGGCACTCATTCAGGTTCATCTGTTGTTGTTTTTTTGGTTATTGTTGATTTGTTGTTGTTGTTGTTGTGTTTTTTTTTTGTTGTTTTGTTTTTTTTAAATCAGATAGCCGGATTAGCCCAAATCCAATGAGCCAAAAAATTATTGAAAAAAACCAAATCTGATGTTATTATTACGCATTCGAACAGACAGATTAAATTCTGTTATCTCTACCATATTTATCCTGGGTTATGTGATTTGCATAACTTCATACTTATTTGTTCCATCATATACTTGTTAAGATTACTTCAGTGAAGAGTATGCAAAATAATAAACATGTTTGTTTGTTTGTTTGGTTTAACGTCCCACCGACAGTGTTTCAGTCATTTGGGGACGATGTCTACTTGAGACAGATATAGTGCTGCCACACAGCAGTATCACGTCATAGACATGTGGCATGTTACCACACCCAGTCACATTATCCTGACACCGGGCCAACCAGTCCTGAAACTACCATTAATATTCCGTAGTTATCCGTTTGGGCGTGAATAATTCAAATTCACCGAAGACATATGACCCGGCATAGCTTCTGCATACACCAGTAAAGCCCCATATTAAAACAGAACAGAACAGAACAGAACATAATTTTATTTTGACGTTAAACATACAAGTTCATAGTCAATATAAGTAATGATAAAGACATGCTATAGAGATATTGCACCAGTGGTACCGTCGCTTCGACAGTATTTCAGTCATTTAGCGACGTCCAGCTAATTACAGGTGGAGAAAGACCCCGAATGCACGGATGCATTCGGGTAGAACCACCGACCTACCGCAAGCCAGCTGGAAGGCTTCCTCACATGAAAATTCGAATGAACCCACGCGGTGAGGGGCTGAGTGAGTGTTAAAGTCAGCGACTTTACCCTCTCGGCCACGGAGGCCCCTACCAGTGGAGTTAATGACTAAGACTTTCTTTGTCTAAATAACTGATGACATTCCACAGGAATAAGGCCGTGCAATAGACTCCCCTTTTTTCATAATGGACTGATCCGGTATAAACTGGATTATCCTGTTTCCATGATAGCAACAGTCAGTGAACTTATGGTCAGTTACGTGTCACCATGGCACGACTGGGGTTCGACAGGGGTTCTACTACTACATTGCAGTGTTCATGGTGTAATAAATGGATTAGACATTTCAACATTTCAACAACATTTTTTTAATCCTTCACCCTTTATTATCACCATATGAAAACAACAGTAATAACAGTCTTACAAATATTTTTTCAAAGTTAATAGTTGATCTGTTTTTGATATAATCTGAATGTAGAAATCTTAACTAAGGAAAATTCATTTTGCCTGCATCTCTGTGGTATCATACCATTAGATAAGTGAAATGCAATGTCCAGATATATAGTTAGAATGGTGTTGAATGAATGGTTAAATCTGCTTAAAAACATGATTTGCATCACTAGTGTTTTCAAGTGACAACTGCTGCCCTGAAGATGTCAGATCAATATGTTTATTTATGGGTAAATATTTCTGGTATTCCCTATATTTTATACTTGTAACATGCATGATCACAAAATGTGCAAACTCACCTCCACTTAGAGAGTCATCAGTCTGTTAGAAACTATCCCCTGCCACCTGGCCTACACAATATAGGTCCAGTTACCTATCTACCTGTCTGTACAAACTGGACACTTTTTTCATGGATACCTCTATCTTTGAAAAGACATAGATGCTACATTTCTTAACAGATTTTGATAATCTTTCTTTATTTGAAAGGTTATACTTTCAACTTTAACAGTCTTAAAAAAACTTTAAACAAATATTGCCATAAAATGGTATGAAATTGATTAAACCGAGGATCAAACTTTGACCTGCTGCTAAATCACTAAATCTTAGCTTATCTTCAAAAACTATCTATCACTAGAAAGGTCTCCTAAAGAACTCTTTTATATGCATATTGTCCCAACAAAATAATTTTAGATTTTGGGTTATTTAAGGCAAAACAAAAAACAATAATCAAGATATGACCTTGACCTTTGTAATATTTCAGAATTTGAATTGGCATGAACCTTTGCAACATGATACTACATAATCTGTGAAAAACTCATGAAAATCGGACAAAAAATAAAGACAGAATCTCCAAGAAACGAAAAAAATTCAAATATCTGAAATTCAATTTTTTTTCTTATTTTTTGGTTAAGTTTGACCACTTCCAGAAAACAAACTATGCATTTTCTGAAATCACCAACCCATATATTTCATGCATATATGTCTTGCACATTATTTGCAGTAAACAGAATTCTTCTATCTTATCTTCAACGAAGTAGGGCACTTTTTTCGTGGACCTACCCTCATTTGCCTTTTTATTTTTAAAGGTTCGAACATTCAACCTCTCCTAGCGCAACAATTTTCTGGTACGCGATACTGCGATACCTATCATACTAGTATTTTATTGGGCTGTTTACAGTGAACAGAATTTAAAAAAAAAAAAACGCATTTGAATCAAATTTCATTTTTTTTAGTTATTGGCAAAAATGTAATTTCATGCATAGCGCCCCCTAGCGGCATGATCAATAATAAAATAAATAAAGAAAAGATAATCTTTTACTATTAGGCACATGTTCAGATGCATCTGACTGCATGTCCAAAATTTCATATATGTACCTTTTCTCATCTGGCCGCACGGACACATGGACGTATCGGACGAGTCTAAATGACGGCCCCAGGCCCAATCTGCAGTCTCAGTATGTAAGCTGATATTGAAATGGGTAAATTTAACTGAACATTGTAGCATATGTTGTAAAGCCTTGTAAATATATATTTAATTTCATACATATCATCAATACAAAAAGAATGCCATACTCCTACGTAACGCTACGCTATCAAGGCAGTATTAACTAACGGGAAGATTTAAAATTCTGTGACCAGTACCTAAAACCCGTACCAAATAAAAACTTATCTGTGCTGATTTGTTTCGTTAGCATCGTCCTTGTTGTTGCTGATTATGGTGATGATAATGATGATGATTTTTTTAGATTGACATAAACACCGCCTTAGTAGCTTACTGTCTGGAAATTGCAAGCATCTTGCAGACCCTAACTTTTTTAATTATTATACAAGAAAGGAATTACCTGTTGTAAAATGTATCATTAAGGATCTATAGAATAGTTAATTTATGGAATCTCAAATCATCATTTTTCTGTACTTTTTTTGTTCTTTATTTCTGAATAATTTCATAACACGAGTTTTTCATCGGCCATATCATATTCTCGATAATTGATGTTTTATTGTTGTTGTTTTTCAGATTTAATACAAAAAACACACACAAACACCTTGTCCGCACGATAACTCATGAACTTGTTATCATATTTAAATACTTTTGGTAGACATGTTTATTTCAATAATATGAAGGTCAAGTTCGATTTGAGGCAAAATCTCATCTCACTTATGGCCCCTTTTTCAACTTACAATTTGCAGAAAAACACCTTGTCTGGGAGATAATTCCCAAACAGGCAGACAGATTTTAAAAAAAATGGTATACATGTTTATCCCTATAAAATGGAGGTCAAGTTTGATTTTGGGCAAAATCCATAATTTTTCAACACAGTAATGGTCCCTTTTCGACTTTGAATTTGCAAAAAAAGAAAAAACAAAAACAAAAAAAACCCAATAACACCTTTTCCACTTTCTACGCAATAACTATCGAACTGGTTGATATATTTAAGTAGTGTTTCTTCCACATCTTTAACATTATAAGAGGAAGGTCATGCTCGATTTTTAACAAAATCTATATTTTTTAAACAATTATGGCTACTTTACTTTTCAACTTAAAATTTGAAAAAAAGGAAAAACACATTGTTTTAGCTAGCTTCTGGAAATGATGATGTTTTCCAGTTTCCAAACTTTTTACCTTGTGACTTTGGATAGTTGTAATTGTGAAAATAAAATATATAAGATTGAAAATTTATGGTTTGGGCAGTATCTTCAATTTTATAATGTTATATGTGTGTGTAAACATGCATATGCACACACACAAGCCGTCCAACAATCAAAATGATATGACAGTTGAGACAAAATAGTTCAGTTGTTTTTACTTTAGTAGAAGAAGAAACAAAAGGGGATTATATGCTGATTTTATTTCAGCGACTTTTTAGAGCTTTGTTGTCATTTTTTTCTTCTTTCTTTCTTGTTTTATGCATCATTGACTTGAAATGATGTGTCCTGAACATGGCCTTAACCGGTAGCACATCAAGCTCGAGGTGAGCTATTCTGATCATCCTATCATCCGATCTTCCGATGGCAACAATTTACTTTAAAATACATACCTTCTGAAACCACTTGCAGCATGCCCGTATGTGATTGCCAAAATCCTCCCTCTCTGAAACCAATGGTCATAGTTTAATTTCAAGTGGCACAAATGGTTACCTCATAGCCCTATACCATAATTGCTTACTTAAAGTTTATCCCTTGAAAAATAGAGCACCAGATAATTAGCTGGTTTCCTAATACATGTGTATGCTGCTTATATATATATAGAGAGAGAGAGAGAGAGAGAAAGAGAGAGAGAGAGGGGCCGCCGTGGCCGAGCGGTTTAAGTCGTGGACTACAAATCTCTCAGCCCCTCACCGCTGTGGGTTCGAATCCCGGTAGGGACTTCGGATTTTTCATGTGAGGAAGCCTTCCAGCTGGCTTGCGGTAGGTCGGTGGTTCTACCCGGTTACCTCTGAGTACTCGGGGTCTTCCTCCACCTGTAATTAGCTGGACGTCGCTATATGATTGAAATACTATCGCAGCGACGGTAAACCCCAATACAATACGATGTATATATATATATATATATGAAACCGATGGTCAGTTTTTTTGTGTTTTATTTTTTCATTTGGCACTAATGGTCGCCTCATATTTCTCTACTACATTGGCTAAAATAAATTTGATCCCTTTAAAAATGATGTCTTAAGTGGGGTCCAGCTATTATGTTACTGGGCTACACAGATATTTTTATTTATTTATTCTGATAAAATGGATATTTACTCCTCGAATCTTTACAAAAAATGGGTATTTGCAAAAGTTTATTGGGTGTTTGCCAAATTTTAATTGTGTATTATCAGGGACTGTATAAGATTTAAGTTATCTTAAAGTTATAAGACATCCCTATACAATGACTTTCTCACTGTTTCTGCAACTTCACATGGACCCATCAGGCTGTGTACTCTTTCGGTTTTGTTGAATGTTGGCAATTCGTTTTAGTTCACTAAAACAAAATATGTTCTCATTATTTGAGAAAACAACTTTTCCTGTTTTGACTCCCATAATTTTTTTATCATGCAGTCAAGTTCTCTCTCAAGGGGCCGCCGTGGCCGAGCGGTTACAGTCGTGAACTACAAATCTCTCAGCCCCTCACCGCTGTGGGTTCGAATCCCGGTTGAGACTTTTTCATGTGAGGAAGCCTTCCAGCTGGCTTGCCGTAGGTCGGTGGTTCTACCCGGGTACCTCTGTGTACTCGGGGTCTTCCTCCACCTGTAATTAGCTGGACGTCGCTATATGATTGAAATAATGACGGTAAACCCCTATAAAACAACAACAACAACAAGTTCTCTCTCGCCGTGCTTACTTCAATGTGCTGCCTTATGCAGCACTTTCGTACTTGTTTTTTTTTTATTTATTTATTTTTATTCATTTATTTTATTAATTTTTATATTATTATTTTTGTTTAGATTATATTTTTTTACGGATGGTTCGTGTATCTGTCGTTTTAACCCATTATACGGGGGGGGGGGGGGGGGGGGGGGGAATAGTGTAGTCATCCTTGCCCTAAAACACGCAATGGAAATATTTTGGCGCAATGGACGTAGTGGAAAGAAAACACGCAATGGAAATAATATTAATTAAAGGCTTATATTTAAGTTTAATTCATAATTCATCGTTTGTGTACGTATATTAAGTCCTAATATGGTTGGAAATTATTAATTTAATTGTTTAGTTATTGTTATGAGTGATATTAAAATTTCAATTCTTGTATATATATCTTTGCTACGATGCAATGGAAATGCATGAAATAATGCATATATGATAGGATAAATAATATTTTAATTTCACTTTCGCACTGTTTGTACATTAGGCAACTATACGTATATCAAGAGAGTTCATACCGGTACATAGCATCATCGCGCAATTGAAATTGCGCCTCAGCAAAACACATTTGGAAATCAAATATTCTAAATAACATTAATACAGGCTTATATTTTTTAGTAAATCATATTTCATTTTATTAACATACGTATATAGATCATTTTATGACCGTGATTGACACTAAAATTTTCATTGCGCAACGGAAAGTCATATGTATGTTCATGTATTGTTTTCGTTTGTTTTCATGTTGATTCAATTTTTCGTCTATACTCACAAGAACATAAGTTAATCTCGCAATGGAATGGAATTTCCATTTCGCACCTCGGCAAAACACGAAATGAAATTTTCAAATAGTATTATTTAAGGCTTTGATGTATTTTCTGGTCATCTTATTTAGAATAAAAATATGTCATTTGATTTGTTATGTTGTATTGCTTATTATGATTTGTGATTGAATTTACTTTCGCTGTTTGATAATCTTAAAAAATTCCATCGCTCGTTATCCAATATACATTTGCTATGGCGCAATGGACGCTTATTGCTATACCTCAACGCATGGTAAACTTAAATCAAATAGTTATTATTATTATTCTCACTAACTGCCCAATATATGTATATATGCTATGACACAACTGAAGTTTGAAAAAATTAATTTATTTATTTATTTTAATTCGAGATTATTAATGTTTTTATGGTAAGTTAAACAATAAAAGCAAAAATAAATGAAACTAAAGCATACAAATTTCCATTGCGCAATAGTACAGAAGATCGTGAAATATTCCTCTTGCCCCGGGGTCCTGTATACCAGTCTCACGCTGTGATAGGCACGTGTGCATTGGTAAGTATGCCAGACACAGCACGCGTGTGGACATTAAAATGAAAGGTTGCAGTGGAAATTATCATTCCTCAAAACCATTTATAAATTGGCTGTCGTCGTTAGATTGTTAAATATTTATTATATATGTAAAGACTGACATGTCGATATGCCAATAATAACAATAAAAAATATATATGAAATAATTATGTTTCGATCATAATTATTGATGTAATGTTATTATTCACACATAACATTTATACAGGGGATCCAAAAGATACCGGGTTTTTGAGTACCTCCCTTGATGCTATTTTCCTTTTCCTTAACATAATTTCCATTGCGCGATAAACTTATAAATGTATTATAGATACAGGAACCAACACCCGAATCAATGAAATGTCCATGCGCCGTGGACTTGCATATGAATAAATGGAATTTACATTGCGAGGTACAACTCACTGAACTGCATATGAATAAAGGTACATCCGTTTATTTATTTTCTATATTTTAGTACCAAATGCATTGTAAATCTGAATTGTAACTTTTTCTCATATACATTATTATATAAATTTCAGTTGCATCGCACCAAATAGTATACCGCGCAATGGATATTAGTAACAATAACAAAATTACATAATAAATAATTTTTAGTCACAAACTTGCTTTTTATTCAGTTAGAAAGAATAAAATTTTAATGATGAATTATAAAGTAAATACAGGCCTTAACCAATGCCAATTAAAATGTAATATCTCCATTGCGTGTTTTGCTGAGGCCGCCAATTCCGCGGTAGACTTGCATATAAATAACGGTACATCCGTTCAAATTTTATTTTAATACCAAATGTATAGTAAATCCTTAATGTTATTAAACATAAGATAAGAAAGAAAGCAGAATTTAACCCAATACGTGCTTAACTTTTTTATATGCATTATTATATACATTTTCCATTGCGCCACACCCGTGAAATAGTATACCACGCAATGGATATTAATCACAATAACAAAACTACATAATAGATGATTTTCTGTCACAAACCTACTTTTTATTCAGTTAGAAAGATTAAATGATGAATTATATAATAAAAAATATAGGCCTTAACTAATGGTAATTCAAATATAATATTTCCATTGCGTATTTTGCTGAGGGGCAATTAATGGAGATTCCATTGCACGATAAACACGCAAATGAATAAATGTACACCCGTGGAAAATTCTAAATACCAAATACATTTTGATTCAGAAATTTAATGTAAGAAATAATCAATCTCTGTCTGTGCTTTGTTGTGTATTTAACAACAGGTTCCTCGTTTAGGTGCAAGTGATTATATCACTCGGGCTTCGCCTTCGTAATATAATAATATGTACCCGAACTTGGAGCTGTGGTTAAATTCACAACAAAACAGAGATAGGGACTGATTATTTCGATTCTAACCCGTTTTCGTCATTTTTCATCCACACTATTTTCTTGAAACGCGGAACCAGAGATGTGAAAACCTAATGAACCCCCGTGGCGGAACCTACTAGCCAAAACACTAAGTCTTAATACTATATTCCCTAAATAAAAAAATGACGATAATAAATAAAAAAGAATACGCATTGCTTTTATATGTGTTGATTACATTCTTTACTTACACTTTTTTTAATTCTTTTAATCTCTTTTTCGTATTTATATATAACTGTGCTTTATAATTCGCAAAATATACATCGGCTCTTTAACTTAAATTTTATAAAGTATAAAGATACGTCATTTTGTTACGTCATCAACCAGTGTTTTGTTATGAATTTACACACAATTATTTTCCTTCTTTCTGTTTTGTGAGAGAAATATGCGAGTCGTGTTAGAATTAACAAGTAAACCCAATATTTAACTTCTTATATGCATTACGACATTTTCCATTGCGTCGCACCATATCGGCAATGGAAATTTTGTAATATCAATCAAACAGCTACATAATTTTCTGTCACATACTTACTTTTCATTCGATTATAAACAATAAATGATGAACTGTACATAAAAACAGGCAATGCTAATTAAAAATATCATTTCCATTTCATGCTTTGTTTTCATTGCGTTCATTGTGTCAAAGAATTTCCATTGCATGTTTTAGGACAACATATTCTAATTGCGCATGCCCAACGAAATACTTCCTGTGTTTCTAGCAACTCTGTACAAACAATCCAATTTTGCCCAACATCGCAGGACTGACTTTCATTTTACTCGGGTATGTCATGAAATGTGATCCAAAAGTAATCACCGAGGTTGTCTGTTACTTAATACAACACAGTTTGTTATTCATTCTGTAAGGAAGTTGCATTAAAATCAGTACATTCCGAACTTTATCTCCTATTTTATGAGTCACGTCGGATCAAGAGAAGTAAGCTTACACTTTAAAGTCCAAAGTAGTTCTTTCTAGTGAGTGTCAGTTCACTTAAATATGTGATTTTGTTACTTGAAATTAACATGTTTGGCGAATTGTGTTGACTAATAAATCGAGTCAGTTGTAGATGAAATCTTAAGACGAATCAATCAGTTCATTGCAAATTGAAAGTGGTTGTCTGAATCTGAATGATAGGGGGGTTTCCGGCGGTAATGTCATTTTGTTACGAAAGGCTTTGCCGATCGCCACCTAGTGACACCATTTTGTAAACAGAAAGTAACGATTTTTATTGAAATAAACAAAAAATAATATATCTCCATAAATGGTAAGAAAAAGGGGAATTTCTTGCAGTAAATACTGACTTTCAACTATTACGTTTAAGCTTATCACCTCATGTCTGCAAAAAAAGTTTTGTAACATAAATAATGAATTGACAGACTCAACAAATGCTGGATCTTTGTCTGCTGCATTGTTTTATGAATGATGACTGTTTTGATCATGTAGCGACACCAGTAGGTGGAGCCAGCGGTCTTTTATTTTTAAAAAAAATACCACAATACCAGAGAATCATGGGATTTCTTAGGTAGTACAAACATAGCGAACAATAACATGTTTTAATATGTTATTAGAAAGGCTGAAAAAAAAAATTGTTTTCACATAATGGTACAAAGATTGAATAACAGTGTCATACAGAAATAAGTTGCAGATAAGACTTCATTGATATTTTATACCCGTTCATGTCATTAGTATCGTGATATAAGGGAACACCATCCAGCATAAACTGTCATTTTTGACCATGATATTAGGCTCTATGGTGTTATAGAATAGAAAGGAACAGAGAAAAATGGAACAGAAAGAAAAATAGGCTAGTTAAGAGAATGCCATATATAAACGAAATATACCCCAGCTGTTTTGTTCCCTCTCTGGCTTGCGTGGTGCTACCAGGGAAAAGTCCTCGCCAGCACAGCTCAAAATATCTAGAGAAAAAAAAAAAAGGAGGAGGAAATCCCTAGAAAAGGTTATTTTGAAGAGTTGGTTGGAGAGCTCCCGCTTGAAGAATGCCAAGGTGGGAGCCTTGGACATTAGAGGTGTAACGATACGCTCATGTATTTGGTGCACCGAATATTGCCAGTATTCGAATATGTATTCGTTATTCGCGAGGCAAAATAACCAAATATTTACAACAAGCCAATTAACAACTGATAAATTGATGATGCAAATAACAATCTATTAATCAGTGTCCGAGAAATCCAAAGCTTGGCTGCTTCGCCATGCTAGTTTCTTTTAGCCAGGTGTTGTAAATGTATCAGCTTCAGTGTACTTTTATACATGCTTCGTATAGTCCTGACTGTCCAGTCTCTTATTTCAAGCCAATCAGTACATTTCTTTTGATTCTTTCATTGGGGTACATTTGGATATTTTCGTAGAGCTTGCTCTAATGTTTGTTGAAACCAATGAAATTGCATAATGGCCAAATAAACTGTCTTTTAATGAACCTTTTACGAGAAAGTTGATTTAGATCCTAAAGGTAACAGCACAGAATGTATTTTCAAAATAAGTATGTTATCTGTTATGTAGATTAAGATTGTTGAAGTGAGAGTAAACATCAAAAACCGGTTAGAAAACAAAATATCCATATGATATTTGAATATTAAGTACGGTAGCCTAACAACAATTTGATTTGTCAGTTTAAATTGTGATAGTTATTATTTCTTGCATGTTCCTGATATGATAATAAATATTGAATTTAAAAATGGAAGACAATTAAAAAATACAAATGATAAAATATGGACAATAAAATGTATCATAATTATTTATATGTAAAAAAATACCAGCATTAACATTATGTATGGACCACCTGGTTTATCAACATTTTTTTTTTGTAATTTTATTTTGCAACAAAGCTTTGATCACATGCAATGTTATTTTCAAAGCGTTTACTTATTCCAAGTACAAGCTAAATTCTTATTTTAAACAAAGTAATGTTTGTTCATGTTTCAAACAATTTATTTTATATCATATATTTTCTCAAACAATTTGTTCGCTTTTATTCAATTATCATTGGGAATACAGTTTATGATTGATGAGATAGCAGTCACTGAAAGACTTCAAAATATGTGCAACCTGAATTCGGTTTGTCCTTTATTTCTGCTTTATACCAGGGTGTATTCATATTCGCAAATATTTATTCGTGACCCTGTATCGTGATGTGTATTCGTATTCGCTACCTGTGTATTCATTACAGCTCTATTGGACATAGAGGCTGGCAACATGTTCCACTGCCATATTGTCTTGGGAAGAAATAATCTGAAGATGGTTCGAAAAGCCTAAATTGTATTGAGTGTTTTGATCTGAGCGTGGATGTTGACTGACTGGTAAGGTATTTTGATTCTGGGATATCAATTAGGTTGTGGTAAATTTTGTACAGGTTTGTAAGTTGGAGTTTGACCCCCCTGGACTTGAGTGATTCCAAGTTTAGTTCTTCAAGCATTGAGTTCACGCTACTGGTGTTATGATAACAATTTAATATAAATGTGCTGCTCTTCTTTGAACCATTTCAATCTTATCTTCATGTTTTTTTCTAGAAAGGGTTCCATGCTCAGGCACAGTTTTCTATATTTGATCTAATCGTAGTGATATAGGTGATCGTTTTGCTAAATTTGGAGGTTTATCTCAAAATTTGTCAAAGAAATTCTAAGATGTTATTAGCTTTCCATGTTATTAGATGTCAATTTGATTTATCCACAACAGCTTTGATTGTATATAGTCACCAAATAATCTTATTGAAAATTCTTCTGCCAGACCAATACCTTTTAGAGTGTATTTGTATGATTTTGGCTTTCTGGCATCCCAAGATAACTGCATTTTTGTGGATGAAAATGAATGCCCCCATTTACACTCCCACTCTATTAGTTTTATCAATTTAGAGAATGACTTGGTCATCAACTGCGTGAATCTGTAGATAATGGCATCATCAGCAAACAGTCTGGTGTTGGAGGTAAAAATTGTTTGGAAGGTCATTTATAAAAATCAGAATAAAAGAAGCCCAAGGACAGATCTTGAGTCACTCTAATGACTGGAACTGTATCTGATTATTTGCCCTCAACAAGAACTTGTTGTGAGTGGTTGGGTAGGAACAACATATTCCATTTGTAGGTGTTTACAGTTACCTCTAAAGCCACAGTGGTGGATTTGTTGAGAAGACAATGATGGGAAATTCTATCGAACTTTCAAAGGCTTTTGAAAAAATTTAAAACTATCATGTTTGTTTGAAAACCTTTGTCAAGAGATGCAGAGAGTTCATGAAGGAGGTTTATGATCTGTGATCACAACTTTGCCTGGCCTAAACCCATCTGAACTCATTTAGGATTTTGTAGGTGTTGAGTGTAACGTGTTATAGTGTTTGGCTGACAATACAGTGTTCTAGTAGCTTGCAACAGATACTTGTGAGTGGCCTGTAATTTGCAGGATCCTGACAAGCACCCTTTTTTTCAAAATAATGGTTGTGACATTTGCATAGTGTCACTTGAAAGGTAGCGTTCCTGTGCCTAGACTTGATTTGACTATTTGAGTTTACCGTCACTCAACAGTATTTCAGTCATATAGTGATGTCCAGCTAATTACAGTTGGAGGAAGACCCCGAATGCACGGAGGCATCCGGGTAGAACCACTGACCTACTGCAAGCCAGCTGGATGGCTTCCTCACATAAAAATGCAAATGACCCTGCCATGATTCGAACCCATGCGGTGAGGGGCTGAGTGACCTGTGCCTGGAGATATATTGAAGATGACAGATAGAATGGTTGCAAGCTCAACTTGCACACTCCTTGAGAAACCAAGATGAGATGTTTTCAGGAGTTTCTCTATGCCCTCTTCTGTTACAGTGATCTCAGACATTTCTGGATATGGGATGCCATCAAGACTTGGAGCCTCTCCAGGTTCTTCCTGTGTAAATACAGATTGATACTTTCAATTTAGTATATTAGCCTTGTCAATTAAAGAGCATTAAAGAGACGGCCCTTGTCACCAAGATAAGATATACCAATGTTATCTTTGTGGAGCGATTTTATACATGACCAGAAACATTTTAAGGGGAATTGTCTATTTTCAGAGTCTGTTTCATTCAAGCTATTTATATGTGAGTGATATGACTGCCTCTGGTGCTTCTTAGTCTCAGCCTTCCAAATTTTGTATTTATTTATATCAAGTGTCTTATGTGATCTCTCCATGCAGGTGTATAATCTGACTGTTTTCTTCTGTCAGCTCTGACTTTCTTGTTTATCCATGCTTGTGGAAATGTTAATTTTACAAATATCACCAGGGTATTCCAATTTTTGAATACATATTGTTTTGAAATACACATTCTGATTGGATATCATTTTCTTTTTAATATTCATGATGTAACGGTCGACTTGACACCTTTCACGGGATGTTGTCAGAGTAGAGTATTGGAGCTAAAATGAAGAGATGATTTTAATGAGATTCGTGACATGACTGGTTTTAATAAGCTTATACACTCTTTTGAGTTATATGGAGCCAAATGGTCCCATTGTCTTGTACGCTTTTTGAATGATGGGAGGTATTGTGGAGTCATCTGCAGCAGTTGGAAGGACGGCGTCCACTGAGGTTATCCACTGTCTAACACATAGAAACTTGAAGCGATCTTTACCAAACTTAGTCACAATGTATATGGGCACAATACCCAAGGCAAGTTCGATAACTAGTCTGACTGTCCCAGAAACTCCAGAGTTATGACCCTTGAATTGATAAAACTGCAGGACAGGTGTATTTTGCAATAACCATTGCTCTTGTTTGTTTTCAATTACCACTGACAATTTATTTAGTGACTGTGAGAGATTGTTTTGTTCATTTATCTTGCAACAACTTCTTATGCTGGTGAGAACTGGATACTTCAAGATACTGAATAGCTTAATGTCCATCGTTATGTGGAAAGTTGAGCCCTGTGTGAACAGCCATTTCCAGTATTCCATGAATTCGTGTCTAGCTTCATGTAGATGTTAATGATAGTGTTTGCCACAATGTTTCTGTCTGTTTGAAACTCATCTGTTTTCAAATTCTTGTAAGCTAAACATTTCCTTTGTTAACCAGGTATTCTGAAGGAAATATCTGGGTTATGAGATTGGCAAATGTCGATGGGCGATCTAGCAGGTGTCAAACTTCACATGATTATTGTCATAAAGTGGCCCAGGGCATATTGTCGGGATTTTGTGATTCTGATCATTTTTGATGCAGTTTTGTCCCTTAATTAAATTTGGTAAAAAAATATCTTCAGAGTGCAATTAACTCCTTCTACATTTCTTAAGGGATTTTGATCAAACTTTCAAAGGATTATTATTGTCAAGTGGCCCAGTGCATATTGACAGGATTTTGGGATTCAGATTTTTTTGACAGAATTATGCCCCTTTGTTTATTTTGTCAATTTCTGAGTGCAACTCATACTACTACTAACATTAATGTTAGGAAAGTGGCAAGCAGGAGAAGATTAAAAACCTGGTTTAGAGTTATTTTGACATTTGTTGTAAAACAGATGTATGAAATTATGTTTCTAGCTTGGCATATTGACTCAGCAGTATATAAGATGTACAAGAAGATGTCTGTTCATCAGTCAGACCATGTTTCTGTGTGCCACTCCATCTCAGTAACTCTTTATCATATGTACATCATAATAGAACCAGTCTCAAAGTTTGATATGCCTTAACCTTAATCATGATAAAGTGTAAGGCCACCATTTTCAGGAGCATCTTTCCCTTAAATATTTTTTTTCATCAGCCAATGTTTAAAAATAATAAGGTGCAAGTGTTTACCCCGTTATCAGCAGTCAGCCTGGTGGCAGACCAGTATAGTTGGGTATGGTACCATGATGTCTACAATGTGATATAGCAGTGAATTAGCACTATATATTAGTCTTGACTGATGTAGACAAAATTCAAAATGATTCACAGACTGCAGGAAGTTAAGGGGTAAAACCTAAGCAAACAATCATTATGCCCCCCTTCAAAGAAGAGGGGGCATATTGCTTTGCACATGTCCGTCCGTCGGTCGGTCCGTAGACCAAAAAGATTCTGACCAATAATTTGGGAACGCCTGGGCCTAGGAACTTCAAACTTAGTCTGGAAAGTGATCATGACCAGTAGATGAACCCTATTGTTTTTGGAGTCACTTGGTCAAAGGTCAAGGTCACAGTGACCTTCATTTACTAGGCTTGAATTTGAAAATGGTGACCAAGCTGTTTCCAATCAATAACTTGAGAACGCCTGGGCCTAGGAACTTTAAAATTAGTATGGAGATTGGTCATGATCAGTAGGTGAACCCTTTGGTTTTTGGAGTCACTTGGTCAAAGGTCAAGGTCACAGGTGACCAGGCTGTTTCCGATCAATAACTTGAGAACGCCTGGGCCTAGAAACTTCAATCATAGTATGGAGATTGGTCATGATCAGTAGATGAACCTATTGTTTTTGGAGTCACTAGGTTAAAGGTCAAGGTCACAGTGACCTTGATTTACTGGGCTTGATTTTGAAAATGGTGACCAAGCTGTTTCCGATCAATAACTTGAGAACGCCTGGGCCTAGGAACTTCAAACTTAGTATGGAGATTGGTCATGATCAGTAGATGAACCCTATTGATTTTTGGAGTCCCTAGATCAAAGGTCAAGGTCACAATTACCTTGAATTACTGGCATTTTATGTTAAAATGGTGACCAACTTTCCACAATAACTAAGAACGCCTGGGCCTAGGACTTTCAAAATTAGTATGGTGATATTGCATGACCAGTAAATGACCCTTTTGATTAAGGGGTAACTAGGTGAAAGGTCAAGGTCACTGTGACATTGAATGCTGAGATAGATTCTGATCAAAATGGGTTCTGGTCAAATCTTTTTCACCAGATTTTTTTCAGCATTTTCACCTTTACTGGATGCAATATACAAGGTAAAACTCAAATGAGTTAGCAGTGTTAATAATTATCAGTAGTAAACCTTCACCAAGATAAGTTCTGAACTTAGTAACATGCCCACATTATAAAGCCAAACATCATACATATAGCTATATAAATATTATGGCATATGAGGTGGGCATATAATGTTTTACAAACATTTCTTGTTACCTAAGAAGTCCTTTAGGAGGTCTTATGACTGAAGTGTCATGGTATAGGTCAGCAGCTGTATGTTATATTTTAACTGCAGGTTTGTCAGATGGTATAGACATCACGATGGACAGACAGATGAGTGCCCCAGCCACGGTGGGCCGGCAGGGAGACTCAAAACCACAACCCACTTCCAAGATGGGCAAGATTGGCAGGTAGGAATCTCTTAATGTACCAGTACTCTTCAAAGCAGCAAATGCAGTGTTTTCACACTTATTTTTGGTTGAAATTTATGTGATTTATTGTTTAGGTTTCTTCATGGGACCTGTCAGGACTCAAATCAATCTTTTTCTGTAATGAATCCTAACTGTGCAAGCTTAGATTGTGCTATGTTTTACTAATAGCAGACACTGCAAGACAGATTGTACATGTAGGACAACAGTAAAATAACTGGAAATCAAGTCATATGTACATTCTGATAGCTGATCAAAGTGTGTTTATTTTTGTGAGAATTTCCCAGATTTAAATTTGGCCAACAATAGACAAGGTTTTCATAACCAGAATTTTCATATGCACTATGATATATGGAATTTAAAATTTGTGTGAAAGAGAATATATGTACATGAATAAAAATTATGTCACATTTTATGTGATTGGGAACATCAATATGTGAAATGTCATAACTATTAATTATTTCAATTTCTGTTTTGATAATTTCTCTTTGTGTCACTGTGGATTTCCTATTTTAAGTTTGTATGAAAAAAAGATTGAACAATAGTTTTAATGGTTAGAAAAGAAAAATACAAAATGGAAATGTTCTGAGATATTGCTGTGAATTGGAACTTCAAACAATTGATTGGCAGTTCAAAGTGTACTATGTAATAAATATAGATTTTATGGTCACATTTTTACAGGGCAGTATAGATTTGCCCATGTCTGTCTGTCCTTCCAGTCATCAAAATATATTGAGTCGCTCATATCCCCAAAACTATATGAGCAATAGACTCTTAAAACTGTACAGTAATGTTCACCAGCTTGGAAAGTTTTGCACCTGATGATTCATTTCCAAATTAATTGAGGCATAGCAGATTTATGGCCCCTGACTTAAAGAATAAAGTGCCAAGCAGGAATCAATAATCATAATCTGCCGTTATCGATTACAGTTTGTCAAGTAAACAGGAATCATCCGTTTTCATAATGACTTGTAATCGTAATTTTATCAATTTATTGCGAAAAATTCTCTGTAATCATTTTCTGTGAAAATGAGTCCCCCACGAAAATGAATGATTCTTCAGTATGAACCTATTCAGAATGATATTCTTTGAAGTCTGATCTTGGTTCAAGGTATAAAATGGTTTACCATGCTTTTCTTGTTTCTTTTTCCCTCAGCCCTTATTGGCTTTAAATACTAGACATACTGGGGGTATTTACTTTTTAAAACCTTTTTATTACCCTTTCCAAAAATATTTTAGGGATTAAACACCCTGTGCTCAAAAAGAAAAGCATCAAGGGCTCTTCAAAGTCTGTGGACTTTGATGGGGCAGATCAAATAGTAAAGCACTATATGAATACAGATCCATCCTTGTATGTGTCCTTAAACATATCCAGAAAGGTGACTAAAGGCCATTGTTTTACATGGCTGGCAATATGTATGAATAGATATGACTGAATTAGTTGACAAATTGATTTATAAATATATCATTACTTAATCGGAGTATTGTTACACAAAAATCAATAGTCAGCACTCATTTACAGTGGTACATGTACCTTGGGTATACAGTGTACATGTGTCAGATGATTTGAATGCCTTATCTGTATCAGATAAAATAAAAACATGATGTGTGTGTCTTTGTGAACTTATACCTCACTGCAAACAAAGTTTGAATAAATGTGTAGTAGGAAATTTGTCTCTCCCCCCCCCCCCCCTATTTAAATTTATATTGTTTTTATCAGAGTTATCCATCTGCCTGTCACACTCTTTGTCTGGATCATAACACAAGAAGTATAAAAGCTGTTAACTTGAAGCTTTACAGGTAGATAGATCTCATTGAGGGGAAGTGTCATGCACACGAACAATAACTCTGCATATCATATATATATTGTGATAGTTAATTGCCCAATGTTTTGATCTTGTTCCCAGTAGTATGAGAACATAAAATAAATGTATTTTAGAAAGTGTAGTGGGGGCATAATCTATTTCCTATTGTTTCTTGTTGGAGTTATTCCCCTTTTTCACAAATTTGTCTCCTTAAGATAACTCCTGTTCTACTCGTGCTATTGAAATGAAATTTGATTTTTGGAAAGAAATTGATAAGAGAAAGTGTCATGCATAAGGTCCATAACTCTGTCCTCTTTTTTGGAGTTATTTCCCATTTTCACAATTTCTTAACAACAATATAACTTTTGTTATACATATACTATTGAAATAGAATATAAGTTAAAGAAAGTAATTGATGAGAGGAAGAGTCACACACATCTGCTAACGTGTTTTACCCTTGTCACAAAGAGCTTACCTGTACATATGTCACTGTGTGCCTCACTGTGTGTTGACTCTTGTACATATGTCACTGTGTGCCTCACTGTATGTGTGTGTGTGAGGGGAAGAGGAGGGGAGACATCGGTTTTCTATGAAAACAAATCTCTAATTATTTCTGTCTGTCTAGTCATCCATTTTCATGTCCTGGCTATAACTGGGAAACCCTTAACATTAGAACATCCATCTTATGAACACATGGATGTGTCATGACCTTGACCCAAGGTGTTTTATGCTCTTGGTTATTCAGCTCAAGTTATGAACGTTAAACCCTTTACCTGATGAATATCCATGTACAAATTTATGACTCAATGAATATTAATTTGCTGAAATTTAAATCATATAAAATTATGAAACAAAGGATTTTTTTGCTGTGCAGACTTGTAGAATCTGAGCTACAATATAGTTGGGACAAACAGAGGTGACCCTGATCAAGAGTTGTCTGATCTGGGTCTGCTCTATTTGCCAAGGTATCAAAATGGGTCTATATAAGGACAGAACTAATTGACAACATTGGTAAAAGGTATTCCGGTACATTACAAAATTATATATTTTCATTTTCTTGACTGATGAACTAAAACCACAAAGTTGGATATAACTGTTTTAAACCAACTTGTTAGCTCACCAGAGAACAACATGCTCAAGATGAGCTGTTGTGATCAACCTTTGTCTGTTGTCTGTCATCAACAATTTTCTTCAAAAGAAATTTCCTGTGAAACCACTTGGTAGAAATTGATGAAACTTGTCTTCATGACAGATAAGTTGAGTTTGATTATGGCTAATATTTGACTGATAAAGCTACATTTTAGGCCCTTGAAATATCAAAACAAAGCTCATATTTGTCGTTTTTACACTCTTACATCTTCATTTGTTCATCAGTGCAGGCAATGAAACCATTGTTTCTTAGGTGAGCAATTTCAAGGCCATCTTGGCCCTTTTGTTTTTATTATGCTTATTACTTCTGTGTCCTTCATTGGATTGCTTCAATATTTGGATAGTTGCTTAAGTGGTTGGACCTTTACATTATGCATTTGACTTTGTGACCTTAACCTTTGACCTACTTTTTTTAAGAAAGCGGCATCTGGACAGGTCTTATGATCTCGAAAAACCTGTCTATAATACCATCAGGTCCAGTTCCCCATCAAAAAAGGAAGCTTCAAACAGTAGCTTCATACATTTGATTTAGCAGCCTATCCAATGGATCTGTCCTGGAAATTGCCTTTACTAACCACCTGGCTGGAAATTGTTGCATAGCCAACATGACTGTGTACAATTCCAACTACCATCTGATCTCTATCCACATGAAAATCTGTTGTATAAAACAAACTTTCATGTATACAACAAACTATCAATTCCAGATAACTTATTGTCAACATTTGAACTTTGGGTCTATTTAGTGTGACAAGGCCCTTTCTGGCAGGGGACTTTTCTGGTTTTGCAATAGTCTTACTTGTTGTACCGGGTATCTGTTTGGATGTAAGTAATGTTATGCAACACTTATTAATTGAATTGAGTCACCGAGATTTTAAATAAGTCAATCAGAAAATAATTGAGTTTACATTTGTCCATGTATAATTGTATACAGCCAATTTATACTTATTTGGCCAATAAAGCATAACTGTTCCTCTGAATATCAGAGTAACAGAATTATAGGCCATTAAGATATCATAATTATGTCTCCCCCCCCCATTTTTAAATGGGGGAGACATATTGTTTTTATCAGAGTTTGTCTGTCTGTCTGTCTGTCTGTCCGTCCGTCCGTCCGTCCGTCCGTCTCACACTTTTTGTCCAGCATAAAGTATCGAAGCTATTAACTTGAAACTTCAAAGATGGATAGATCACATGAAGGGGAAGTGCAGTGCAAAGAACCGTAACTCTGCGCATAATATTTTTGGAGTTATTGCCCTTTGTTAAACTTCATACTTATTTTGGAGTTATAACTGCCCCTCGTTAAATTTCAGACTTATTTTTTGTCTGGAATGTAACTCAAAAAGTATAAAAGCAATTAACTTAAACCTCACGGGTGGATAGACCTCATGATGGAAAAGTGTCATGCACAAGAACCGTGACTCTATAATCATATACTAGTATTTGGAGTTACTGCCTTTTGTAAAATTTCATACTTAGTTTTCGTCAAGATCATTTCTCAAGCACTATGAGACATATAACCTTGAAACTTCATAGATTGATAGTCACATGGGGGAGAAGTGCAGTGCACAAGAACCATAACTCTATAATATTAATCAGGACATGGATTTGTTGACCTGGGTATTTTTATCAAACCTTTGTTAAAGTTGACAGAGTTTATGGGCCTTTGTTTTTGAAAAATATGGAATTATATACTTGTGACGCACATAACTCTGAAAGTATTTGTATTTCCAAATAATATCTGAAGGTAATTGTGCTACAGACTTTAAACTTCATGGATATATTACTCAGGACATGACTTGCGCTCCTGGGTTTTGGCCTTTGTTTTTCAAAATGCGATGGGTGCGGGCACATTTCTAGTTCCACTTTTATACAAATTTGTGTCCTTAAGATAACTCTATTGAAATTAAATTTCATTTATGGAAAGAAATTCATGAGAGAAAGTGTCATGCACAAGGTTCATAACTCTGGCCTCAGTATTTTTGGAGTTATTTTCCCCTTTTCACAATTACTTGATCACAAAATAACCTTTGTTCTACTTATGCTATTGAAACAAAATTATAGTTATGAAAAGAAATTGATGAGAGGAAGTCTCACACACAAGGTCCATAACTGTGGGTGGAGCTTTATCAATATAGTTAGCCCTTTAACTTTAACTGTTTGCATATGTCACTGTGTGCCTTAGTGTATATGTTTGTGTGAAGGGAAGGGGGTCGGGGGAGACATCAGTTTTCTATGATAACAAATATCTATTTCACAATTTTAATGATGAGTCCTTTTGTTCAATTTTCCAGGGCAATGAAGAACAGTGTTGCTGATTTTTTCGGTGTGGGGGATGAAGATTGCCAGGCCTCAGCCAAATGGCAGAACCGACACATGCGTTATTACCGCGGTAAGGTGAAGGATGGCTACCTCACTAAGACCACTGACTTTGATGAGCTTGATTCTTCAGTCAGGTATATCCACGACCCCCTGAAGCCACCTGGAGGTCGCTATGGCTCGGCATACTCAAGGAGAACCACGCCCCTGTCTAGTACCAGTACGTACACCCCTAGTACAAGAGGGTTTCCACAAAGGAGGACGAGGAAGGACTCAGTGTTGAAAATGTCATGGAAAGGAATGCAAACAATCATGGTTAGGATTTTTTTTCTTTGATGTATTTGTAATGGTTTCCCCTCGGAGGAGTCATTTAAAATATAAAAAATATAAAGATATACAGTAAATATACATCTGTATTCTTGTGGGTTTTTAATTAAAGTAGCAGTTTTAAAGTGTGTGGAGTAATTTTCCAAGCACCACACCTTATCAAAGGTATAATCCCAGTCCTTGCATTGACAACATTAAAACAACAACTTGAATTTGACCCTCCAAAGCCTCATGAGTATAATTTGATAATTCCTAGTCTAACTTTGAAATACTGCAATTTTACTATAATGTCCAAGTATTGTTTTCACAGGGAACTGCTGCCTACTTCAATTTATTTCTTATTTTATTTGCAAATAATTGAAAAATCTTATAATCAGTTCTAGTTTTTTAAGTAAAAGAAAAATCCCTTACACTGTTACAGTTTGTGAAAGTTAAACTCAAATCAGTTGTTATTAAGCAAGTTAGTTTTTGTAAGATTTGATTATTTTTTTTACCAGTCTCGGCCCGGTGCCAGGATAATGTGACTGGGTAGTGGTATCCTGCCAAATGTCTATGTCGTGATACAGCAGTGTGGCAGAATTATTTTGGTCTCAAGTAGACATAGCCTCCAAATTCACTGATATACTGTTGATGGAACATAAAACCCAGCAAACAAACAGATACATTTAAATTTAATTTTATTTACTTAATTACTGTCATAATTATAGGTAGACTCAGACAGGAAGTTGATGGTTGACCTGCTTTATGCAAAAGGACACATGGTTTTGTTAGTGACACTGTTTGTGAGCAGGATCACTCTTTTGATAGTAGTTGTGTGATGATATGTCAGGGGTGCCAGCTGGACTGTTTAATGTTACAGGGAACCAGGAAGAAGCTGCGAACAGGCAAACCTAGTGTGAGAAGTTATGCTCCTGCTAGTCTGGCCGGAGACATCGGAGATACAAGAAGCGACCTTGGAGATAGCTATTCTGCTGCATACCCAGTAGGGAATACTAATTTGTTGTATTAAACTTGGATACTGTGTTCATGACAGGAATCCCTTTATAGGGCCTTGTGGTGTAGTGGTGGTGGTCATGCCAGAGGACCCAAATGTTCTAACCTTTGAGGACAAGATTCTTTCATGATTTTCCTGGGGGCAAAGAACTGGTTACCCTTAAAATATGCCCATTAGGTTCTGTAGGATGGAGTATGATATTAAGGTGTTTACAAAATTACAAAATGCAGTTAAGGCTAAAGATCCATATCACATCATTTAGTTCATGTTTTTATGAAAAGACATTATTTCTTGAGCTGTAATATCTCATTATAAATTGCTTTAAAATGAAATTATTGGCATTGAAAAAAACAACTAAACACAAATCACATTATATTTGGTAAAATAATTAATTGCAAATATGTTATAATGCAGAAATTATAATGGACTATTTTGAGATATTGTGTTTTGTTCCTTCCACAGCCGCATGAGGACCAGGTCAGTCTAGTGGACGATGTATTCTATGACGAGCCTGCAGGAGGTGTGCCCGAGAAACAGCTTGAGAAGATAAGAGAAGAGACGAGTGCTGATCTGGCGGATACCATTCCCGTCACAGGGTATGTTGCGGTGGTATTTAGAGCAACTGTCCATGTATTAGGAGGTTGTGGGTTTGATCCCTGATTGTGACATAACTGAAGTCATTATAAATTGTACTTGTATACTATCTTTCTTGGGACTCAGCATATAAGTGTTGTTCCAGAAGTAATATCTCAGTTAGGCAGCACTATATCTGTCTTATTATATCAGCCCCTACACAACAATGTTGTAAGAGGGGTGTACTGAATTCAACTTGTCTGGCTGTCTTTCCGGCTGTCTGTTGTTGTTTTTAATTAGCTTGTCTGTTTTTCTAAGAAAAAAAAACGAGCTTTTGTCATAACTCCAGCATCTGCATTTTTGTCGTCATTGTTAGTCGTCCAGAATCTTAAAGGTCAACCACAAAAATTTCATTTTCATTATTATCTGTGTAAGACCTTCTATACAAAAAATATGTTAAAATTATTTGTAGTTTGTATAAAATCGGCTATTGAAAGTTGCAAAAATTACCCAGGTGAGAAAAGATTGACTGACTTCTCTCCCTTTGCTATGATGTCATCAATAGACAAAACTCTGCCAGCACTATATATCTTATTGAACAATTCACAGTTACTGTAACTAATTTCAAGCTAAATCCAAGATGACAATGAACAAATAAGGGTGCAAATGTGTAGCCCAATTAATTAATTCACATTCGTAACAAAAATATTAAGATATATGCTTCATTCAGACTTTATAAAACTGTTTGCTTAATGTTCTGAATAGTGATGATGGCGGGGGTGGGGATAATGAAAATGTCATTTGAAAACAATATTTGATAATATTGACATAATGGGATAAATGAGTTAAAAGTCTAACATATCTACTGATAAGAATTAACATTTTGGTAAGGTATGATTATGTAATTTTCTGTTTGGGGTCAATCAGGAGGTAATAAAAGGGTTACCCGGGTTAATTGATCCGAGTGTGTGTGTCAGAGAGATTTCTAATTGAATTGGTGGTGACTAATTGGTGGGTATGATTTATGGCCCAGAGTGTGACATATTGTCAAGCCAATCACTTTGAGATGTGAACAGACGCTGACAGACAGTCGGGTTCTTAGATGGTGAAACATTGTCATTTAGTCAATAATGACACAGATTAAGTCATAATTAAAGCGTTTAAGATCAGCAAGTATCATTCAAGATAAGGTAAAGGGAATTATTAGTGCAAATATATAATATATAGGTAGGTTCTGTTGTTCCATTATTATTCAAAAGCTGTACATTATTGGACCTATAGTAGACAGGTTCAATAGTAGACAGACTGACAGATGGATGGCGGTAATAACAATATCCCTCATTATTTCTTTGAAATGGATTGGTTGAAAAACAGACGAGCGTTAACCTGCATGCGGTGCTCTTGTTTGTCGACCCCATAACTCAAAAAGTATAAAAGATATCAAGATGAAACTGCATATGTTGATAGATCTCAATGAAGGGGAGTGCAATGACCAAGAACCACAACTCTCTTTTGCATAATTTTGGAGTAATTGCCCTTTGTAACTTTTCATACTTAACAATTTCCAGAACATAATTAAAACAGTAATTAAAACAGTACAAAAGGTATCAAGATGAAACTTGATATGTTGATAGATCTAATTGAGGGGGAATCAGTGACCAAGAACCATAACTGTCACATTATTGCCCTTTGTATATTTTCATACTTAATTTTTGTCCAGGCCATAATTCAAAATGCATAAAAGGTATCAAGATGAAAGTTCATATGTGGATAGATCTTATTGAGGGGGATTGCAATGACCAAGAACCATAACTCACTGTCACATTATTGCCCTTTGAAAATTTTCATACTTACTTTTTGTCTGAGCCATAATTCAAAAAGGATATAAGGTATCAAGATGAAAGTTCATATGTGGATAGATCTTAATGAGGGGGAGTGCAATGACCAAGAATCATAACTCTCTGTTGGGTAATATTGGAGTTATTGCCCTTTGTAAGTTTTCATATTTATTTTTTTTCCAGAAGGTAATTAAAAAAGTATAAAAGGTATCAAGATGGAACTTCACATGTGGATAGATCTCATTGTAGGAAAGTGCGGTGCTGAAGAATTGTAACCCTCTTTTGTATCATTTTCAAATCCTGTGACCAAGTGGCATGCGAGGGGTATTTGCACCATGACAATGGCAGTTCTAGTTTAGTCAAAGTTCCTAAATGATTGAAATATTGTAGTTGGGATCAAAATCACTAGTGTAAGTGTTTTGTACATGCAGCAACAGTAACAAAACATTTTTGTTTTCACATTATTTGAATTTGTGTTTTAACTTTTAACTCTCTGGATCATAAGATTAAATGTTTCATTAAGCAGTGGTTTTCCTTGGCTAATTAAACGTTAGAAAGGTTTGAAGTAATAATAGAATTAATATTTCATAACAATCTAATCCTACTTAAGTAATAAAAATGAGTTAATGCCCAAAGCATTCCTGTTTAAGTTGACTTTTCAAAAATATGAGAGCTATTGCAATCACCCTTATGTAAGAAATTCGGTTATGAATTCATCTACATTTTCAAGCCTATCTGTCTTCAGTTTTTATTAGTGGTGAGCTGATTAATCATAAAGTCAACGAATCAGTGACGAGCTACTGGTTGACGCGACGATGACGACGAAAATAATTTGTATACGAATTATTGACCAAAAAAGGGGGTGTTGTTAATATTTCATCGCGCATCTGATTGGGTAATTTCATTAATTATGCTCACCAAAGGTGACGCATATAGTCGCTGCTTCGTCCGTCCGTTCGTCCGTCCGTCCGTCCAATTTCCCTGTCCAGACTATTTCTCAGGAACTAACGGCTTGAATTCAACGAAACTTTATGGGAAGCTTTATTACCAAGAGGAGATGCGCATATTGTCAGCATGACCCGATTCCTAAATTTTTCACAGAGTTATGGCCCATTGACTTTTCAGCCTATAGTACATATTGCATGATTCTTGTCCGGGCTATTTCTCAGGAACTAATGGCTTGAATTAAACGAAACTTTATGGGAAGCTTTATTACCAAGACTAGATGCGCATATCGTCAGCATGACCCAATTCCTAAATTTTTCACAGAGTTAAGGCCCCTTGACTTTTTGGCCTATAGTTCATATTGCATGATTCTTGTCCGGGCTATTTCTCAGGAATTAATGGCTTGAATTCAACAAAACTTTATGGGAATCTTTATCACCAAGAGTAGATACGCATATCGTTGGCGTGACCTTCCTAATTTTTCACAGAGTAAGGCCTTGACTTTTGGCCTATAGTCATATTGCATGATTCTTGTCCGGCTATTTCTCAGGAACTAATGGCTTGAATTCAACGAAACTTTATGGGAAGCTT
>CM037778.1:43121716-43171716 GCA_021229015.1 Solen grandis | reverse complement strand
TCCCCTCCTTTATATGCACATTATACCTTAAACCCCTGGTTCCCCCCTTTAATTATGCACATTAATACCTTAAACCCCTGGTCCCCTCACCTCTTCTCATTAGATCTTTACTGTGAATATATTGTTATGATAAAAATACTTTGGTCAAGTTCAACCTAGAAACTGCCTTTCAATGGTAACACAGCAACTACATTACAATAGATTAAAGACTTACAGTCTATGTTTTGAATCTTGTTATATTAGCATAAACAGTCTCTGAGTACTGTGTACATCTAAATGTTTGTGACAGTAATATGAAACATATTTCTTCAGAATTTATTTTGGAAAGAACTGAAGACAACCTTTCTTACCTACTAGAAATGGAACCAATGCTTAAATTTCGATGGAATCACTTAGGTCACTGAAGATGAAAAATTAATCATGAAGTTGATAAATAAGTCAGAATAATAAGAACATGTTATTTCTCTTCATTGATAAAAAAAAATGATTGCATGAGACCAAATTTGTTAAATGATATTGTGCATACCCCACTTTCTGATATGAAAACTGATGATAATGTGATAAGGATGCCTTCATCTGTAGATTAATGAAGAACAAAAACATGTGAGAATTGTGAGAATTATAAAACGCAGTACCTGCTCATTGGCTTCAGCCATCTTGGTTTATATGCTATCCTGCCTGCTACATGCCTACTGTTTGCAGAAAGAGAAGTTGGGCATAGAGCTATTAGACTACTAGGCTAAATTTCTTATTGAAATAAATTCATTTTACCAGTTTTGAAAAATAATGGATTTTTTTTTTTTTTTGCATAGCTGTCTTACCTCACTTTTGACCTACTTAAGGATGATGACGTATGACAGTGCCAAATGAATATCTTTATTACTATACTTACAGAGAAAATGTTTCACACCATTGTTTGTTGAGATGATAACTAGCTGAAATATAAGCTTCTTTTCACAAAATATTTATTAAGTATTCTGACTGAATTACAGTTTCTTTGATGTTTATATAGTTGTTTAATCAAATTATGTCAGTTGAGACTTGTTTTGGGCCAAACATTACTAATATCTGCAGCACAAATTTATATTTATTGCCTTGCTCCATTTAAAATATACCCCTCATTCCACATTCTCTACATATGCTTTTTTCTCACCAAAGAGATCTGCAATATCAAGAACATAAGGATTCATGTGATAAAGATTTCGAACATTAATATGATGTTTAGTACAACATATTTTATTGGGCAGTAATTTTACCCAGTAACTAGTCCCTTGTGTGCCAAGAATGTGTGCTGTATCTCTCAGAATCCTTATCTATTTATAGAACCACCAGTGAGACATATAACTATAACAGAACAGATGGTGGAAAGCATTGTGTGTAGGGAGGGGGTAGATTAGCCACTAGTCTGATAATTAAATAATTTGAAATGATCTCAGTCTGGCTAGTCTAATCTCTCTCTCTAAATATTGGAGATGGGTCTTAATAGTTGATTGGCCACAGAAATTTCACAATTTCACAATTTTCTGCTGTAAAAATACTTCTTCTTAGCCTAGATGGGGAGGCCTGGCAGTATGAGCAGGAGGTTGGGGTGGGGAATTGTAGTAATAACAAGAAAAGATTAAAACAAAATGTTTTAATGGACGGCCTCAAATAAGAATGATAAGCATACTTTCCCCTCTCTTTCTCTTTTCTACCATTTTGACCTTATAACCTAACCTGTTCAACTGGTCTATGATTTAAAACAAACGGAAGCAAATACAAATAATCACAAAATAATGGATGAATAAATTTATTATTAAAAAACACACTATACATAAAAAGCCCAAAAATGTTCAAAAAAATATTTTAAAAATACCTAATAACTGCATGCAGGGTCTTTTTAATACTATGTATATGTAAATACAGAGACCCTGCTGCGTGTCACATTTATAACAATTAATTAATCTATTATACTTTCATTCTTTCATGTATGTATGTATTATAATTTTTATTGAGTCTTTTAATATTTTACTATTTCTTTTAATAAAGAAATTGAAACAATATTTGATAATAAAAATAAGAATAAATAAATATAAATAAAAAATCAAAATAAAATAAGTTCTAGCTAGAATCAAACTCACGACCCCTTGCAGCAAAAAAAACAAAACGGTTTTCTTCCCGATTGAGCTAATTCCATGACCAGTACAATGATGTGTGAAGAAGCTATTGACAGGTATTTTACGTATGCAACAGTAGTCTGGTTCCCAACTTCCAATCGGAACAGATAATTTTAAATTTCACTAAACTGCATTAACTACACCAAACGTTCATATTACGGTTACATATTGTTACATATTAATAAGATAAACATTACATTATTATCTTAACATCATGTGATAAACAAACAACCATGTATCATTTCAAGCTCAATACAGTACCTAGACTGACAAGTGAAGTGATAAGTAGGTCATGACCTCATGTATAAACATCATTAATACAAACATCTACTGACTAATAACTTTTTAAATGTGATTAATCACATGTGAAACTATTTAAAACAAACACAAATCATGTATTTGATACCCCCAAACAATTGCATAGAAAAATATTGGTCACTGAAAATTATTACAATCACGACTTTACATTCGACTGCAATACCATTTTACACATGCACAAAGGGAAGTGAAAACCCACTTTTAATTGAACATACTAGCATATATACTGAACTTAATAACAGTAATATATATTCAGTACTGAATACCGTTCAGAAAATTATAACTGAAGGTTTAATAAGTCCCCACCAGTGAAACCTGCTGCGGTCTATAGGTTTGCATTTGTCTTCCATCCGTCAATCCCACTTTCATGTCTGCTCCATAACTTGAAGATTTATGGATGGATTTCAATAAAACTTCTCAGAAGAATTCCTCACAACCCAAGGGTGTGTTGCGCACATCAACCAAATGCACCCTTAAAAAGTCAAGGTCACAGGAGTTGTTAGAAATTCTCTTTGGTTTAATAGGCTACATCTTCGTGTCCACTCTATAACTTTATATCTAAGGATGGATTTTCATAAAACTTACAGAAGTATTTGTCATAACAAAAAGGTGTGTCATTTGCATCAACTATATGCATGCTTTAAAGGTCAAGGTCACAGGAGTTGTTAGAAGTTATCTTAGGTTTTCATAGGCTACATCTTTATGTCCATGCTATAACTTCCATATCTATGGATGGATTTTCATTAATCTATACAAAAATGTTAGTAATTACATGAAGATGCTACAAGCATATGCACACTTGAAAGGTCAGTGCAGTTTGGTGATCATAATCCATTTCCATTATTTTCTTGTTTCTGTCTGGCACAAATTTTTCATGGGGAGTTTTCACTCTTGACAAAATTGCTTGTGTATTGACAAAGCCTTGTTAGATGTTAGAATAAGCTGATCTTGTAATACCATCATTCTGTATCACTGTTTAATACTGTTGAAACTTCATATCAGCATGATTATATAGAGGATATCTTATTGCGTTGAGATATAATTTCATATTTTCACAAGTGCATAGCACGAATGAAAATAAGTCGAGCCTGTTGGTTTTTTAGATGGTCTATCTGTAGATGATATTTGTCCGCTCTGTTAATTTTCTGGATTGGATTTTGATGAAACTTTACAAGACTTATAAGTACCAAGCCTAGTTGCGCATATTGATGGCACGCATGTCTTGAGTCGCTTGATTTTGAATGAGTTTAATAATAGCTGTTTGTTACATTTCTCAAGACTGTCTGACATGGTAGTTATAGTTGTGGACCATATGGAAGATTGGTTTATGTCAAGTATGTTATCCACTATAAATAAAGACTTCAATTTCTTACTTACTGTAACAAAGAGATATCTGGGGTATTCATCATCTAAAATGATAATTAGGGCAGAAAGTCCTATTGGGGTTGTTATGTTTTTTATTATTATTATGCTATTTTTTTCTTTCGTGCAAATAAAAACAAGTTGCTGATGAGCCAACAGCATGAAATTTTATCAGTAGACACAGTGACTTTGGCCCTTTCGAATGCAGCAACTTTTTTTTTCATGTGATGTCACATGACGCCAGGGTTTAATAAAAAACAACAAAAATTTGTACATGGTCTACAGCCATTATTTCTGAACCAATTTTCATCAAAACTTCACATAATGTGTATGTTACATTCTAGTTGTACATCCCGGTGGTCGTTTTTCAAATTTGAAAAGACAAAAGTTTTATGTTGACCATTGACATCAAATTTCAAACACTTATAAAATTACTTCTAGTTAGAAAGCTGATTTTTTGTTAGAATATAAGTCTGTAAATGTGTTTTACATTCTGTGAAGATGAACGTCATTTGACGTCATATGAGGTCATAAGTTGAAAAATAATTTCTAATTTCTACGTGTAAACTTCTTTATGTTACAAATGTCCGAGCACAATGAAAAAAATAATAGCATATGCTTCAGATAGAAGATTTTGCATTTCAGTTATTTTCATTTGCCTATGACGAGTCTTTACGTCAAACTTGACGTTGTTTTACAGTTTGTACGTAGTCTAAGCCATTATTTCTGGACCTATTTCATCAAAATTTCACAGAATGCATAAAAATTATGTTAGGCTCTAGTTGTGCATCCCGGTGTCCTTTTTTAAATTTGAAAAGGCAAAGGTTTTATGACGAATCCAAGATTCGAACCATTGATGTTAAATTTCACATATGTATAAAATCACTTCTAGATGAGTAGAAAGCTGATATTTGGACAGATTGTAAGTCTCCAAGTATGTTTTACATTCTGTGAAGGAAAACGTCATTTGACGTCATATGACGTCATAAGGTGAAAAGAATTTCTGATATCTAAGCATTACTTTATATATATTGTTAAGTTCCCGGGACCATGGAAATTCAGTGGCATATACAACAAAACATGCTTTTGAATGCATCGAATTTAGTAATCATGTTCCGTCATATAACGTCAGATTTGACGTCAGGACAAAAAGTTTGTACACGGTCTACAGTCATTATTTCTGGACGGATTTTCATCAAAATTTCACAGAATGTGTATGTTACGCTCTAGATGTGCCAAGGTGTCTAGGTGTCTGTTTTTCCAAATTTGAAAAGGCAAAGGTTCTATAGCAAATCCAAGATTCAAACTATTGATGTCAAATTTCAATACTTATAAAATGGCTTCCAGATGAGTTAGAAAGCTGATATTTGAAAAAATATAAGTCACCAAGTCTGTATTACATTCTGTGAAGATGAGCTTCATTTGACGTCATATGTTGTCATAAATTGAAAAAAAAATCTAATTTCTATGTGTTAACTCCTATATATTGTGAATGTCCCAGAACCATGAAAATTTAATAGCGTAGGCTTCAGATACTGAATTTTGCATTTCAATGATTTTCATATGCATATGATGTCATATGACATAAAACTTGTCGTCGACTAAAAAACCTTTGTATGTGATCTGCAGCCATTATTTCTGGACAGAATTTAATGAAAATTTCACAGAATGTGTATGTTACGTACATTCTAATTGTGCATCCCTGTGTCCGTTTTTCCAATTTTAAAAAGGCAAAAGTTCTATGGCGAATCCAAGATTCAACCTATGGATGTCAAATTTCAAATATGTATAACATCGCTACTAGATGAGATGATATTTGGACTGAATATAAATCTTCATGTCTTCTTTATATTCTGAACAGATGAACGTCTTATGACTTCATATGACGTCATAAGTAAAAAAAAACATTTGTATTGAAATTAAACGTTTTTAAGCCCAGTAGGCTTTATTTTTCTTTTGCTTTGCATTAACTTTTAACTGAAGATGCAGCATATGATCCTTTGGAGCAATGTCACTTCTGTTTCCAGAAATTTGCAAAGGTCAAGGTTGTATTAATTATCATTATTATTATTTTACTTTTTTCTTCCTTTTGAGGTTCAAATTAAAAAACAGGTTACAGATGAGCCAGCAGTATGAAATTTTCACAGTATGCACAGTGAGTTTGGGGCTTTTGATCGCAGTAGTTTTTTCTTCATCATGACATCAGGGTTGAAAAAAGCTTCAAAAGTTTGTTCACACTCAACATCAACTACAAAGTTATTGTTGGGAAGTACTAATTGACATGAATATCTTTTTGTTGATTTTTGCCGTTTTCTTGAGGATTAACTGTCTATATCTCAAAAGCCGTTACAGATAGGTGGACAAATGAAGCAAGAGAAATAATTCGGTCTAGCTTTAGAGGTTTTCAAGATATAAGTAATGATTGAATTTAACATTTTTCTCAAAATGGAAATGACATTGTTCCACAGGATCAAATGCTGCACCTTCATAAGGAATCATGCAAATCAAACAAAAATAAGGCCTTCAGGTCTTAAAAACCGTTTAATTTCAACAGAAAAGGTCACATGATGTCATATGATGTTCATCTTCTCAGAATGTAAAGAAGACTTGGAGACTTGATGTCAATTCCTCAAATCTTAGATTAGCCATAAAACCTTTGCCTTTTCGAATTTGGAAAACCGGACACCAGGATGCACAACTAGAGCGTAACATACACATTCTTTGAAATATTGATGAAAATTCGTCCAGAAAAAATGGCTGTAGACCGCGTTCAAACTTGTGTAGACAACGTCAAGTTTGATGTCATATGACGTCATAGGCATAAGAAAATCTGTCAAATGAAATATTCAGTAAATTTTTAATGCCCCTGAGACTTTTGCCATATATAGATACTGACACGTAGACATCAGAAATTCTTATTGACCTTATGACATCATATGATGTTTGTCCTAACAGAATAGATAGAAAACTAATATTCAGTCCAAATATCAGCTTTCTAAGTCATCTGGAAGCGATTTTATACGAATTTGAAATTTGAAGTCAATGGTTCGAATCTTGGATTCGCCATAGAACCATGGCCGGATATCGGGATACACAACTGAAGCATTACATATGCACTCTGTGAAATTTGGATGAAAATCGGTCCAGAAATAATGGCTTTTTACCGTGTAAAACCTTTTTGTCCTGACGTCAAATCTGACATTATATGACGTCATATTAATATAAAATACCTTGCATACAAAAGCTCATGGATTAATGTATAAGCCATAAAATTCTTATGGTCCTGGAAACTTATAACATACATGTATTTAAATAAACGCGTAGACATCAGATATATTTTTTGACCTTATGACGTCATATGACGTCAAATGACGTTCATCTTCACAGAATGTATGGGAAACTTAGAGACTTATAATCTTCCAAATATATTTCTAACTCACCTGGAAGCGATTTAATACGTATTTGAAATTTGACGTCAACGGTTCGAAACTTGGATTCGCCATAAAACCTTTGCCTTTTCGAATTTGGAAAAACGGACACCGGGATGCACAACTAGAGCGAAACATACACATTCTGTGAAATTTTTGATGAAAATCAGTCCAGAAATAATGGCTGTAGACAGCGTACAAACATTTTAGACAAGTCAAAACACGTCATATGCAAATGAAAAACATTGAAATGCAAAATGCTTTATCTGAAGCATATGCTTTTAAATGTTCAAGGTGCTCCGACGTTTTAAACATATAGAAGTTAACACGTAGAAATAAGAAATTACTTTTCACCTCATGACGTCTTATGACGTCATATGACGTTTATCTTCTGAGAATCTAAAGCAATCCTAGAGACTTATATTTTTTTCAAATATTAGCTTTCTAGCTCATCTGGAAGCTATTTTATACGCATTTGAAAATTGACGTCAATGGTTCGAATCTTGGACTCGCCATCGAACCATTGCGTTTTCGAATTTTGAAAAACGGATACCGGGATGCTTAACTAGATCCTTACATACACATTCTGTGCAATTTTAATGAAAATTGATCAAGAAATAATGGCTGTAGACCGTGTACAAACTTTTGTAGACAACGTCAGGTGTGACGTCATATGGCGTCATAAACATCTGAAAATCATTGAAATCAAAATTTCAGCATCTGAAGTATATGCCTTTCATCGTCCTTGGACCATTGCAACATATAGAAATTAACGCGTAGATAGGGAGGAAAAAAGATTGATAAGAAGAATAAACAGTACAACCCCAATAGGACTTTCTGCATAGGCAGAAAGTCCTAATAAGATATAGATATTTGGTAGGAAAGGAACCTTGTATACTTTTTTTGCATGTAAAAAGGAATTCCTTGTGGGATACCAAGTTTAAAAATTTATAGTAATTTTAAAGAGGTTCTTGAAGAGCCAGCTTCATGAAATAATAACAGAAAACAAAGCTACCTTAGTCCCCTTTGAATGCAATGACTTTCATTTTTTAAATTATGTTATTTGATGTCACAGATTTCATCTCTGCAGCTGTCACTTCGGGACAGATTTTCTTCATTTTTTCACAGATGATGTATGTCAGGATAAGTAATTGAATCTGATCAGGTTTGATAGGGTTTGCATAGCAGAAAGCCCTTTGGTTTGCTCAGAACAAACAAATGTAGTTCTTGTTATAGCTGTATAATACTATAATGGAGTGTGTAGTAATGGATCTAGACTCTATATTAATATAATAAAGTTTGTTGTAATGGATCTACACTGTATATTATTAAAAAAGGAAGTGGTAATGGATCTACACTGTATATTAATATAGCTGTATATTATCATAATGGAGCGTGTAATAATGAATCTACACTGTATGTTATTATAATGGAATGTGTAGTAATGGATCTACACTGTATATTATTATAACGGAATGTAATGGATCTACACTGTATATTATTATAATGGAATGTGTAGTAATGGATCTACACTGTATATTATTATAATGGAATGTGTAGTAATGGATCTACACTGTATATTATTATAATGGAATGTGTAGTAATGGATCTACACTGTATATTATTATAATGGAATGTGTAGTAATGGATCTACACTGTATATTCTTATAATGGAATGTGTAGTAATGGATCTACACTGTATATTATTATAATGGATTGTGTAGTAATGGATCTACACTGTATATTATTATAATGGAATGTGTAGTAATGGATCTACACTGTATATTATTATAATGGATGTGTAGTAATGGATCTACACTGTATATTATTATAACGGAATGTGTAGTAATGGATCTACACTGTATATTATTATAATGGAATGTGTAGTAATGGATCTACACTGTATATTATGATAATGGAGTCTGTAGTTATGGATCTACACTGTATATTATTATAATGGAATGTGTAGTAATGGATCTACACTGTATATTATTATAATGGATTGTGTAGTAATGGATCTACACTGTATATTATTATAACGGAATGTGTAGTAATGGATCTACACTGTATATTATTATAACGGAATGTGTAGTAATGGATCTACACTGTATATTATTATAGTTGTATATTATCAAAATAGAGAGTGTAGTAATGGATCTACACTGTATATTATTATAATGGAATGTGTAGTAATGGATCTACACTGTATATTATTATAGTTGTATATTATCAAAATAGAGAGTGTAGTAATGGATCTACACTGTATATTATTATAATGGAATGTGTAGTAATGGATCTACACTTTATGTTATTATAGTTTAGTGTAGTAATTGATCAACACTGTACTTACAGGTATATTAATTCAAATTTTCACAATTAGGATTTGACCAGTGGAGGCTTTGAGAAGAACCTTGAGTCCCTTGAGCTATCAGAGGGAAAAGACTACTTCCATTTCAATTGATTGCCACGGTCACTGAGCAAGAACCAAATTACAATGACCTGACATGCCACATCCCTTACCAACTCAGGAGCAGGCCAGGGTCACCCAGAAGAAACACCAAGAAAAATGAAGAGGTTGAAACTACAGAGGTTGGTGACACAGGACATCTTGTAATGTATATAAGGTTTGGCACTGAAGACTCTATGAAGACATCCTGAAACACCACTTGACACAAGCAGCTCAACCAGTCAGTGTTAAGACATTTAGTTTAAAAGTGGCCAAAGATGAACTTGAGAGTTAAAGATTGGTTGGATAAAGATTGCTCAGAATGAATAAATTTGTGCATATTGATTTTTTTTTTCTATAAATGGCTATTCTTGAAACACACAAATGTCTTATCTGTAATAAATTTAGCAAAAATGGGCGTAAATTAAAAATCAACTTACAGGCCACTTCTAATAAACCTTTTAAATTGTAACAAATACTTCATTTTAGCCAATAGCACTGCTGGGATACCATGTCATCTATGGTTGTCCTGGATTCTGCAGAAGAGAATACAGTAAACTCTGCTTACAACAATATTCATTGGACCTTCAAATTATTATTGTTACATCCATATATCGTTACAAGCCACCTTACTCAGTATGAAGAAACTGTGAGAGTATTACTGCTATCTGAAATCATGGTCTCTATGCAAAACAAAAATATGCTATATGGATTTTATTGTCAGGCCTATAAAACAGAGAGAAAAAAGTCTGACTTTCTCCTTTTAATAGTAATTTCCTTATTTATGTGATGAATCATTTGACAACAGTTCATTCACATGTATATATTTACACATAATAAAGTCATATTAAAGTATATACAGTACACACACACATGGCCAAAAGTCTAATAACCGGTAAAATTACAGTAGAACTTTCACAAATTGAAGTTGAAGGGACTGACCTAAAAAGTTCAAGACATTGGGACTTCGACTTAAAGATAAGGTTTTGTTGCATCAACTTTCGGTCATAAACATAATTTTATACAAATGTACATGTATTACGGTATTGCATATCCCATTGTTTTCAGGTGTTTTCAAAACAAAACATGAAGATATTTTTCTATGAAAAGTAATTTATTTATGAGCAAGATATGCTAATAAAACAAAATGTTGCTGACGTAATTCAATTGTAAGATGGGTATCGAGTACAGTGTTAATAATTTATCAAAGTGTTTGGTATTCAGATACCCTGTTTGGGTACCAGGTCCTTCACAAACCAGCTCGTCATGATCCATGATAGAAACAAGTTCAAAGGATTTCATAGAAATGATACGGCACCTTGGGTAGCTGCTATTAAAGCATTGCTTTAACACAGGAAAAGCCTAACAGACTGTTAAAGGTACAGCTTTCATGTAATGTCATACAGGAAAAGTCGGTAGGGACTTCGGATTTTTCATGTGAGGAAGCCTTCCAGCTGGCTTGCGGTAGGTCGGTGGTTCTACCCGGGTACCTCTGTGTACTCGGGGTCTTCCTCCACCTGTAATTAGCTGGACGTCGCTATATGATTGAAATACTATCGCAGCGATGGTAAACCCCAATACAACAACAACAACAACAACAGGAAAAGTCGTCAAATTTGTCGCAGCTTACGTAAAGGTGTGCAAAAATTATCCTGCAGTCAAGTTGTGAAAACAGTTGTGACAAAAGGGCTTTGACTTATTAATGGTAAATGTACTTGAATCATTATGTACGGACTGAAGAAAAACTGACATATTGAAAATTTGACTCATGAAAGTTTGAATGAATGAGTTTGACTCGTGAATATATAAGGGAAAAGTTCCACTGTAGTTATAATGACCTTGCAATTCCCTCTTATGGTTAAAATAGTCTGTCATTTTTTAATTTTGTTGAGTTTTTTTTTTGTCATTTTGTATTTGGATTTTAAGTTATAGTGTTTATTAAGAGAGAATTTAACAGTTAAGAAGCCATCACTCGCTACGCTCGTTCTGGCTTCTTAACTGTTAAATTCTCTCGTAATAAACACTAACTTAGAGTTTGCCCAGCCCTATTACTGTGTCACACTGCTATATTAGGAGATGGCGCCATAAAATTGTTACGTCAGCGTGTTGTTATTCACACACGTGCACATGCTTTCCAAATATTTTTTCACCGTCGGCTCATTTCTTTTTCAGATTTCAATAATAAAGCATGGAAGTTTAATTTGAGTGATGACTGTTTTTTATTTATTTATTTATTTTTATTAGTTAAAGCATCAGTACACAGCTACTAATTGACATTAAGGAAAGAACGAAATATGTGGATAATAATCGTAGATCTATAGAATAACCTCTGTCAGCGGAAGATATCAAGGCTAGGAATACTCTGGAAATACCAAATCAAACGAGTTAATACATGATCTGTAAATTGTTTATGAACATTATATCAATTTCAATTCTTGTATATACCAAAGTCGTAAACATAGGTACTGGTTACAGCTCCCTTGCTTGGCACTCAGCATAAAAGGGGTAGTTCCTGGACTGGTTGACCCGGTGTCAGGATAATGTAATTGGGTTACAATCACACTGCACAGTATCACGCCATAGACAGATGGCATAATGCAGTGTGACAGCACTACATCTGTCTCAAGTAGACATTGTCTCCAAATGACTTAAATATTGTCGGTGGGACGTTAAACATAATAAAAAAAATATCCTTATATTTTTAATCCCCCGCCGCGAAGCGGGAGGGGGGTTATAAGAATGGCCTTTGGCCGTCTGTCTGTCTGTCTGTCCGTCCGTCCGTTCGTCCATCCGTCCGCCCTCATGGGAGGGTATTTGCAGGTTAAGGAAATTGGGTTAGGGTTAGTTTTATGGGCTTTCGGGAGTACAATTGGCACTTGTGGGCTGATTTGTTGCTTGTGGGGTCCAAATTACGGGGTGCAAAAGGGGCCAAAGATCAAAGGAAAAACCCCACGACGTCACTTCAGTGAGAACGTCCGTCCGTCCATCTGTAATGTTTTCGTGTCCGCTCCATATCTCCAATACTGCTGGATGGATTTTTGTGAAACTTGCCTCAAATGTAAACCTAGTTGAGACAATGTGCAAAACACAGGTGGCAGCCATGTAGGCTCAAGGTCAAGGTCGCACCAGAAGGTTATGTGTTTGAACCTTCAATTTCGTGTCCGCTCCATATCTCCTATACCCCTTTTAGTTTTTTCATGAATTTTGCCTCAAATATAAATATAATTGAGATGATGTGCAGAACACAGGTTGCAGCCATGTTGGCTCAAGGTCACACTTGAAGGTCAAGTGTTTGAACCTTTAATTTCAATTTACAATTTTGTGTCCGCTCCATCACTTCTATTACTCCTCGAAGGATTTTAATGAAACTTGCCTCAATTATAAACCAAATTGAGGCGATGTGCAGAACACAGCTGACAGTCATGTTGGCTCAAGTTCAAGATTACATTTGATGGTTCAGTGTTCATTCCTAGATATTTTTGTTTCCATGCTATATTTTCTGAACAACAGAAAGTTTTTCATAAGTCAACTACATCAAAATGTTGGCAGAAGCAGGGCAATTTCCATTAGAGGAAAAACATGTCTCCTCTGTCAGCAGTGGGGGATATAGCTGTCCTTTGGACTGTCTTGTAATATTTAATTTAGCATAGGAGACCGTTTGGATTGTATATAAACATGATTATGTAAGCAACTTTACTCAATGTTTACAAATGACGTCAACATGCGCCAGTGTGGAATTAAATGATAAGCACACCTCGTGTGTAGGGATCGGTGTAGTAAACACTGCCATATATGGCTACCACATGAATAGGGCAGAGCATAATTTGAAATAATGACATGTGCAGTTCGCCCTAAACTCTTAACAGTTAAATCTCAGTTAAGTAGACAAGTCTCGAAAAATCCCGAACTCTTTAACAACTTAAATTGACCAGGAATTTGAAAATTCGGGCAAACTCTAAATCTAACAATTTTCTTTTTCTATCTGACATGTCTTGAGCTTATCACTGACTGAACATGGAAAAAATTATTCACAATTTCATCATCAATTTGTTCATCTCTGCACGATTCAAGATTACCTGCCAAGCAGTTAGAAAATGTCCAATTGAGGGTGCGCTGATACACATGCTTTTGTTCCATTTACCTAGAAAGACAAATTTTTCACACCTTTTTTTTACGCACATCTACTATGAGTGACGAAATATTGTAACATGTTGTCAAAATGACCGCCCGCAGACCAGAGAGTAGCATTGCTACATCCAGAGTACCTTAACAAAGTGATATCATAACAAGTGGAGATGATTACACTGACTTACAAAGAGCATCTGCAGGGACTGTTAGATCTATATCATTACAGGCAATATGTTGTTACAAGCAATATTGTTACAAGTGGAGTTTACTGTACACTGTTTTGCTTGTGATACTGTTTGTAACAGTTGAGTTGACCCAGCCATGACAAGAAAATAACTCCTTTACATAAGCTTATGATAGGACTTTTCACTGGAAATTAAAGTTTTTCTTTTTTATACGCCCGAAGGGCGGTATTATATTATGCCACTGGTTGTCCCTCCATCTGTTGGCAATTTTGTGTCCACTCTTTATCTTAAGATGTGCAAAGCATAGTTTTCGATGTCTTAGTTCAAGGTCAAGGTCACACTTGAAGGTCACAAGTCATACTGTTATAATGTTAGAATATTTTGTGTCCCCTCTGTATCTCTTGAATCACTTAAGCAGATTTAAACTTTTTGCCAGAAATGGCAACCATACTGAGATGAAGTGCAGATCAAGTACAAGTTTCAGCTGCATTGGGTCAAGGTCACAGTATGAAGCAACATGTCATACTGATATAATGCGAAAATATTTCGTTTTTGTTTTATTTATCCCCTACCGATGTTCCTTATCAAAATGTTGCTGTTGATAAAGTGCTTATCCAATTGTCAAAGGTAGTTCACTTTTAATACCATTATTTGGGTGTATATTGCCCCGCTCTCAGTGGAGCTTTTGTTTTATAGATTCAGCCTGCAGCTGTTTCTCTAAGTGAAAGGTTATCAAGTTGTAACAAAACTAGTCCCCCAGGTGGAAGAATAAAGTGGATGCCATTTTACCACGGTACAATACCCTGTATCTATCTTCATTTAAGTATCATAGAGACCATGAACTTCACATTGTCTGTAAAATTATAACAAAGGAAAAATACAGTAAATAAAGACTTTATTAAAAATTAAAAATTTAAGACAATAAAAGAGATGTATGGAATAAGTATAAAATGAAACTATTCAAAAGCCATGTTTACTACACAATGTTAAAAGAAAAACATAATACATGTAGTATATATGGAGATGATGTATCATATACCATATTGTAATTTTGTGTTATCTGAATTTCAGAAAGCAAAGAGGTTCACTTTTTTTGTATAGCAAAATTGTCAGAGATCGGCCTCAGTAAGAATCCAAACAAGTGAAGTGTACAGGTAGTTTGTTTTCATTTAAATGGGTTATCAACTTTGTTAAATAACTAGGGAAATTATTCTTCAATGTTTCATCCCTGTTGAAAATATGGCTATGATTGAAACTACAAGCAATTGGATTTAATAAAAAGAATAACCTTACTGTTGCTTTGAGTTTTCACTTCTTACCATTTTCTTTACATCAACAAAATGAAAATGTTTTTTTCCCCTTTATAATCCGAAGGTATGTTTTATGGTTACCTTTGCAGGACAAGCAACATGATGATGTGTCATTTTCATTTCTCAGGTTACTAGTCAATTTCATCATCATCATATATATCTTTCTATAAGATATATTAGTTTGTTTTTTTCAGTTTAAACATGAAAGGTAATACAGTCATGAAAATTCAACACTTCCATATCAATTTAGGAATGCTGTTTTGGCAACAAATTTAAAACAACTAATTTAAAGAAGCATGCATATGTCTATTTTTGGACCACAATTTCCCCTAATTTGTAAAGTGGACTCAGCCTTTAGGGGAGGTAACTACAGCAGAGGAGTTGTGCAGTTTATTGTGTGGATCTGGAAACAATAATCAGATATATGTGATCTTTCGGTTTTGCATGGTTACATACAAATTGTCTTTACCGGTACTTTAAAAAAATTAGCAAGTGCATAGTATTTGATGGAAGTTGGTAGATTAACTTTTTTGGGGTGTTTGTTATTTAAATCCGTTTTGTTGTATAGTCTTCACGATACCTCCCAAAATTTTGGTATTTATAAACATTTTTGCTAATGTTTCCAACTTTATAATAATTTTAATCTGTTTTACTTAGCTACACCAAAATTTTTTTTTAAAGATATTTCTTGTTCCAACCTGTTTCAAGAGTTAATTTCAATATTTTGCCAATGTCCAAACAACTAGGCAACTCCCTAGGGGCCTCTTTTTTCAAGGGATCAACTTAAGCAATTATAGTAGACAGCCATGAGGTAACCATTTGTGCTAAATGTAATAAATTCTGACCACTGGCTTCATAGAAGAATTATTTTGAAATTTTCTGTATAGAGTAAGCCAACCCCCTAGGGGTCTCATTTTTTAAGGGATCAACTTCTTTTTAGTAATTATGGTAGAGCACTTTGAGGTGACTATTTGTGCCAAAGGAAATTAAATCCTGACCATTGGTTTCAGGAGAAAATTTGTGAAGTTTTTAGCTCACCTGAGCACGAAGTGCTAAAGGTGAGCTTTTGTGATCATCCTGCGTCCGTTGTGTGTCATCCGTCGTCAACAATTTACTTTAAACATCTCCTCTGAAACCGCTTGGCAGAATTTGATAAAATTTAGCAGGGAAGTTCCTTTGATGAACCTTCACAGAAGTTGCTAAAATAAACTTGATCCATACAGAACTCTGGTTATCATGGCAATGGAAAGAAAAAAATTATGAATACTTTAAAAATAATCTCCTTCAAAACTATTGGCCAGATTTCAAAATATTTTGGTACAGATGTTCCTTGGGTAACTCTCTACCAAGATTGCTAAAATTATTCCGATCCGTAAAAAAACATGGCTGCCAGGGGCGGGGCTAATTTGCCTTATATGTATAAAGTGAAATCTTTAAACGACATCTCCTTTGAAACTGCCGGACAGAATTTGATTAAATTTGGCAGGGATGATCCTGGGGTGAAGCTTCACAAAAGCTGCTAAAATTATTCCGATCCATAAAAAAACATGGCCACCATGGGTGGGGCTAATTTGCCTTATTTATGCATAGTGAAATCTCTAAATGACATCTCCTCTGAAACCGCTGGACAGAATTTGATCTAAATTGGCAGGGATGATCCTTGGGTGAAGCTTCACAAAAGTTGCTAAAATTATTCCCATCAATAAAAAAACATGGCCACCATGGGTGGGGCTAATTTGCCTTATATGTAAATAACATCCCTTGGAAATTTTTTTTGCAGGGATGATTGGGTTAAAATTTAAACTCTGAAACTGCTGGACAGAATTTGATAAAACTTTGCAGGGATCACCTCCTTCAAAACTACTGGCCAGATTTCAAAATGTTTTAATACAGACTGATGTTCCTTGGGTAACTCAGGTGAGCGACCCAGGGCCATCATGGCCCTCTTGTTTAAGTAAAATTATGTTGGTTTCCATGGTAACTAAAATTTTGCATGGATCAAGTTTATTTTAGTAACTTAAGTGGAGGTTCACCAAGAATGATCCATGCAAAGTTTCATCAATTTCTACTTAGCGGTTTCAGAAGAGATGTTTGAAGCAAATTGTTGATGATGGACGAAGCACAACGGATGCAGGGTGATCCTAGTATCTTATCTTGAGCACATTGTACTCTGGTGAGCTAAAAATATGTAAACAGCAAATCATGAATAATTCACTTGGCTTTTATTTCAAATACATCAAATTATGCGTAGAAAAAGATACGACATTTAATATTTGTTGGTTTCTATATGAATGGTTTTCAATGTATAATACTTCAGTGCCTTAAGTGAAAAAAAAAATGTATAAAATGCCTAAAGTACATTATTTGTATAAGGAATTTTCAGCCACTATACATATGTCAGCTCAATACAAACAGGCCACAGGGTAAAAATGGTGGCTAGTCATTAAAATGAAAAATCACTTTAGGAGTGATAACCAAATTATTCACAGGAATTCTCAGATCAGTAAATCAAATACCGTTGATAAAAACTTCAGGAAAGCTGGATTAAAATACTTTCTTCTTGAATATATGGCCATTATGTTCCTTGTGGATAAACAAAGAGAGCCAAGCTCTGAATTCTTTGTCTGCCTCATATATAAGAGTATATATAAGAAGCAACTTCTCAATAACATATATTCGGTTTTTCTTTTCTTACCATATTTAGAGTCTGTCACAAAAGATTAAAGTTTCCAAATCAATCATTGTAACTATAATTCAATCTGATCACAACCTGTCTTATGAGTGACATACTGAGGTTTGAAATGGAAGGTATTTCTATACAGGTTGTACAATTGTATATGATACTGTTTTGGGCTTTGATTTACAGCTTGTTTTTGTTGTTGCATTTTGAGGCCAGATTGTGAAATCGTTGAATATCCTTCTATTTCTATATGCACTAAGAATGGTTTCAGAGTTAGCCCTTGATCTTTGTGTGATTTTTTTTTCAAAGCAGAACTTGGCAGACTCTTAAATTTGCATAGCTTGGCTTATGCATGTGTAAATTATGACATTCAAGTAAATATCACTTTCTTCTTACAGATTTTCTCCTTTTTGCTTATAGATTTTTGAAAAATACAAAGTTACACCCAGTGAAATAAATTAACTATACAGTATATGGAGAAATTTATTTTATAAATATATTCTATACTCAATGCTGACTTATAATTTCACATAAAACCTAAAGGCATTTTCTTGGTTAAATTTCCAACAATATCTCTAACCATGAGGCCAAAGTTTCAGGAAACTTATTTTAGAATTTACTAGAAACATAAAAATGATTGAGACATAATAACAGCTAGATGTCTTAGCTTCCAAACCCTGAAATGTTATAAAAAGAAATCCTGTACATCACATAGAATATGATACCTTGATATGTTCTACTAACAAATGAGGTCTATAATAGCAATACTAAACTATATCACATTTTAATAAATATGAAAATAATTCAAACACCAACTCTACACATAAAGAAATAAACTATTTACATAGAACCATTATATATTAACAACTCTACATGGTAATTACCATTTGACATGAAGGCATTATATCTCCACTGGGCATATATCAACAGAACAGTGATACTTACTTCTACATTTTCAACATCTACTCAATAACAATACCATAAAAGCAAATCAAATGATTCTTGTATATCACTTGCTTATTTATTTGATAGAGGTAATAAATGGATAGATAATAATGCTTCATTGATACCAAAGGTCTTTTTCATATTCACTTGTTCATTGTAATTCATAATCAATAGTTATTTACATAATTCATTAACACTCCCAAACCCCCAAAATTAAGCCATTTTGTATGGATTTCATTTTGCAGCTTGCCATCTGATAAATGCTGAGTGCAAATAAATAATTAACATGCCATAATACTGTTACATTTTGTTTTTATCATGATATGCAGTTTATTAACAAGGGTTTTCCTGGTTATTAGAATTGGGTATGTCATTGGGCAGGTGGGCGTCAAACATTTTGTTGTCTGTTGAATATCTCCTATTAGAATAGAGATACAGTTTTCATAGTTGGTTGGTAGATACCTTATGGGAAGAGGGATATTGGGGTTGATTTCCAGGATGACTAGGTCAAGGTCACTATTACTAAAAATAGTTTTTTTGTTTCCATCAAATAACTATTTTAGAAGTGAGGAATGTTGATCAGATTTAATAGATAGATACCTTATGGGAACAGGAAGATTGAGATTAATTTTCTGGTCAATAAGGTAAAGGTCACTGTTACAAAAAATAATTATGCTTGGCTGCATGGGGTGACACATGAAACCTGGTTTTGCATCATCTGACTGTTTCTTGTTATTATTTTTAAAAATTGAAAACTCCATTTGGCAACAGACATTTTCCCCTACATCAGGCACATACAAATTTGAAAAAGAAGCAAATAATACAGAAAAAATACCTGTCAGTGATTTGGCACAATGGTCATATATGTGCATATATATAACCACATAGTGCAATAGTTTAATTATCAAAGTCAAACTGAAATACATAATTATGATGGAGAAAATCCATTATATATTTGCAAACATATAGGCACTCAATTATTACTGCTTACTGAGGGACTCAGTTAAATTGTAAAGCACTCTTTCTTCCTCTCTCTCTGTAATTATATAGATTGTTCATCTCTATCCATCATGAATTCAGCCCATGGAATCCAATATGAAGTTAGTTCAGTAACCCGAAGGCTGATCTGGTTATATAATGTTCACTGAAAAAAATAAGTCAAAATTGTCTAAAGAGACCCCTCAAGGGACTGCCAAAAAGTGGTCACCTAATGAGATGGTCTCTTAATAGATTTTTTGGAAATCCAGGCAAACAAGTCATACATGTACAAACTGTAAACTAAATTGTATCATAAGGTAATGTTATATAACAACATGAATATGATATTAACTACACAATGTTTTGTTGGTCTTATACCAATGAACATAAACATAATTACTTTTGATGTTTCTTACGATTTTTTTGCTGTAATGTTGGAATAATACCTTGGTCCATTGGCTGAGGGTTGGAGTTGGTGTTTGGTGGAAAAACACAGCATTTGACATCTAATTCATGGATGCATTGGGACATTTTCAAGAAACAATATTATTTAGCAATGAGCTTTCCTTATGTCTCTAACATAAATCCTGAAGCCCACAATAAATTTATTTCCAGTTTGCCCTGGGCACATATCATAAGACGCAATGTACTTATGTATATGTAGCAATAATAAATAGTATGAATTGCATCTTGAAGTTTTAATTTACCATATTCCCAAATGTTGTTTTCCAAAATCTGAAGCATAATCAGCATTTGAAAAGATGGTTTCACCTTTGTTATGCTTAGTAACTGTTGAAATGGGAACCAAGGACTATACTGACCAATTGAAATTTTTAATTTACTTTCACATGGTGAAGTCATGTGTGGTCAAAACAAGAGGGCCAAGATGGCCCTGAATTGCTCACCTGAGAAATATTACCTTCATTGCACTTTATAGCATAGTCATACTGAATACATAATCATGCAGAAGTACAGCAAGATAATCTCAATTCCACACAAAATCAAGTGACGCCTGGGGCGGGACCAATTTTTACCCAGGGCCATAATTTTAACAAACTTGGTTGATGTCCACTAGGCCATGTTACAAACAAATATCTAAACACAAAACTAGAAGATTTTTAAAGTTTTTTCTTACACAAGTCTATGTAAAATCAAGTGACCCTTGGCAGGGCCATAATGTGAACAAACTTGGTAGAGGTCCACTAGACAATGACACAAACTAAATATCTTAGCTCCAGGCCTTGCGGTTTTGGCAAAGATGATTTTTCTAGTTTTTCCTATTTATGCCAATGTAAAACAAAGTGACCCCTGGGGCGGGGCCAATTTGGAACCCAAGGCCATGATTTCAACAAATTTGGTAGAGGTCAACTAGACAATGCCACATACTAAATATCTTAGGTCAGAGCCTTTCTGTTTCGGAAAAAAAGAATTTTCTGGTTTTTCTTATTTTATACTATTTGAACAACTTTGGTAAAGATTCATGCAAGGGACATAACAGGCAAGTTTCATCAAATTTGGCCCAGTAGTTTCAGAGAAGATGTCATTTGAAACAATTGTCGACAACAGACAGAAAGCCATTGATCCTAAAAGCTCACTTAGCACTGTGCTCAGGTGAGCTAACAAATTGGTTTCAGGTAAGCACTTATGGCCAAGATAATAGTGTGTTTGTTCGGATGTGTTAGAGATGAATAATACACATGATTCAGCATACTAGATAATCAGACACATACAAAAATGTCCAAAGAGAATGAAACCAGATTGCTCAAAGAAGTTGATTTTGCACATAATCTTACGTGTTGGGACTTGGTTTATGTGGTCACTGGTCACATAATAAAAAAGTCGTTTAATGGGATATATTTATACAGTAAAAATGTTCGGGTTGTTTAATACAGGTGGTCGCATGTACAATGTTGACTCTATATGACTATTATTCAATTAACACTCACAAATGCTGTGGGCTCTTGTACAGACCAAGATCAGTGCAGGCTGATTATAAACAACTAATGGTCCAATCCAAAATGAAGAAAGGACAAGTCCAATAAAGAAACTTAGCATTGTAAAGGTTTAAATCAGTTAACTGACGCTATATATTAATAAAAAACATTTGTATGTATTAAGACTGACACTTTATGTCTTTTGCCATAACTTTCCATAAATTTTTGTTCACATTACACCATAAGAAAGCTATGAAGAGAATTTTTCTGGTCTGATATCTTTAAGTTGGACCTCAATTTATTATGTGTTACAACATAATCTGAATTTAATTATACTTATATACTAGTACAATGAGAATGAGAAAAGGTAAAACCAGATCAGACTGAGAAACTACCTGAAATCTAATCTATACACAAGGGTTCAAGTGAAAGATTTGATAAAAACACTAGATCTAATACTGCATTTCTGCAAAGCATAAGATGATTTTGATTAAATGCCTCATTTATTGCACCTAAAAATAAATTCTAATATTCTGTACCTAATGCATTACCCTTTTACAATATATTATGCATCTTGATCATAATCTCATGATAGATTCTAATTGTCAAACAAAATGGAGCACTACATATATTGAAAAGTGTCAAGGAAACTAGTGTATGTAAGAAAAGAGACACATTTCTTATTGAAGATATAGAAAAGAGACACACATCTTATTGAAGATATAGAAAAGAGACACACGTCTTATTGAAGATATAGAAAAGAGACACGTCTTATTGAAGATATAGAAAAGAGACACACATCTTATTGAAGATATAGAAAAGAAACACGTCTTATTGAAGATATAAGTAAATTTAATTTGATCCTGCTGCTGTTTTTGAGTTAACCATTGCTATGTCAGTACTTCAGTCAGAGGCACCCAGGTAAAACTATCAGTATACTGCGAGCCATCTGGAAGGCTTCCTCACATGAAAAACCAATGACTATAACCACTTGGCCATGGAGATTTCCTGACTTTGTTTCACACAATACTGTACTGTGTTGAATACACATGGTTTAATGCTTATATGTGCATTGAACAATTATATGGGTTGAAAGATTTGCATCCCAAGTACCCTATACACACAAGGATGTAAGTTCCCTGCATACTCTGGTAAGATATTTTTCTTCAGATTTTGCCCATTAACTTGGAAAATGAACTGGAAGAAAAAAAAACAACAAAAAAACAACAACAGTTATTTGCAACATTCCACCCAACTAAATAAAATTCTGATTTGCAACATTCCAACCAACTAAATAATAAATGAAATTCTGATTAATTTAATTTCACTGATAAACTGGAAATGTAGACCAATGCAATGGTATGAAGCAGTAGTTATTTTTCAAAGAAAAACAAAAATGCTACAAAAACAACAATGCTAATAAATACACACTAATAAGCAATAACAAAATTTCTGTACGTAAAAATGAAGCTACAGAGTTGGTGCATTCAGTTAATAAGTGGTTTTAATATAAAAATTTGGTTTATAATATTAAAGACTTAGACAAAGTTTCTAATGTTGGCATAAGCCTATACAACATGTTTAATATAGTGAAGAAACGAAACAAGACAGCTGATGTACATAATATATGTGAAAATGAACAAGATGGCTATGAAGTCGCCCACCTGAAAAACGTTTCCTTCACTGCCAAGTTACTATATTATAGTATAGTCATACCGAATACAGAATCCATACTGAAATATCCATTCCACACACCAAATAGTACCTGTGGTCCGAATTTGAAGGCTGTAGCTATTTTGAAAACTGATTATGAAAACTTTTCTTTTCCTTTTATCTTTAGAAACTGCATCAGTCAAAAGCTTCAAGCTTTCAACATTTAGGCTCATTAAAAAGTGCATAATGTAATAAGTATGGTAGCAAAACAAAAATGTGTACTGATATCTGATTTTCTGCTCAAATAAGGCCAATATATACCTCATACATAGACTACTAACAAGTGTAAAAGGAATGTAGCTGATGCATTACAGGAAAAGGAATCATTTTCGACACAAAGACTATACACATGAACAAGAATTATGAAAGAAAATATAAAGGCTAGATATAAATAACCTATCAAAAATAGAATACAAAGGCACAGATCTTGCTAAAGTGTCTCTACAGTTGGAGGATACAATAAACAGCAGTTTATCCACTGCAATCAGACTTTTTAGAAAAATATGTGTAGTTGGTAAAACATAAATTAAAGGCACAAAACTGTACTGAATACTTATTTGAAAAAAAAAAAAAAGATCTTAGCCAATTCAGTTTATTTTATTCTTAACTTCAAATTATTCTTAATTACATTTTACGTTTCTGAATTTCATGTGGAAAACCCCCTACCCCAACAACAACAACAACCCACTATCTTGTTTCACAATTAGCTGTTGCACACCAGTATTCAGACATAGTAATGTCAAACTATTTATGAGTGGAAGGGGGACTCACAATGTACAGGAGAACCCAGGCAGAACATCAGCCTAACCAGTATCTGATATTAAACATATATCTATAGAAACATTACAATACCCAGAAATAAAAAATCATCTTTAATCTTAGCTTGCACATTTTGCATAGAATTTTGCAATGGATTTTATCATATGAAAAATCATTAAACAAAATCTAGTTTCAAATGTGGGGAACGATTACAGAGCACGGAAAACTATAACACATGTCAACATGATATACCCATCAATATAAGTATATCCATAACTAAGTAACAAACGCTAATCAAGATAATGAAGTACAAATTCAAATTTAAGTTAATATTTATAATTGCAATAATTGTTTTCAGATTTTGTAAACTGCATATTAATGACTAAATTATTGCTAAATATGATCTATCAGGGGCATAATTATCAAACATACTGATAAAAATTACAACAATAAAAAGTCTCTCAGAACTACAAACAGATGGGCAGAACTAGAGTGAATTTATCAATATGCACACCTGATTAACATCACTGAGGCTAATAAGTTTGTTTTATGACCAAAACATTGGACATGTAGTCACTATATATATTAAAAGTCTCAGAATTTTACCTACCTATCTTTACTCTGAGTGACGTCAGTAATTAGTTAAGAATTTTTATGTTTATAAGGAAATAATTTCTTAAAACAAATATTAATCCTTCTTGAAGATGCCAAGCTTGGAACTAGGGCTGAAACGAGTACCAAGGTAACCAAAGGTTGGGTAGAAAATTATTACATGTTACCCCATGTCAGCCTTTTCTATCATGATACTTCATGTACTTATAACAAGTATACACATCATTAACTAATTCCTCATTATGTCTTTTAACATAATTCTACTATCTGTCAAGAACTTATCTGAAAAAGCATTCAAGACAGACGAAAAAGTAATAAATCAATGACTTCCAAAATGTACTAGCTTTGTTTTTAGCGACTGACATGGTTGCATGAATAAGAACAAAAGGGTTTTATTGTTGTTGTTTTTTTATAATATGACCAGGTCTGCATGGATACCCTCTGGTAATTGTAGGATGGGTACTTGGGAAAGTAAAATGGACTCGTTTCAGGCCAACTTGGAACAGGTATTTGTGCCAGGGAGGGTCATCAAATATTCTTGCCCCTAATAGGGCTTAAACCCTTAATTTTTGGATCCCTAGTCATGTGGACTACCACTGGAAAACAGCACCCTTTTTAAGACCAGAACATCTTGGGTAGAACACCTGTCCATAATAATGTTTGTAGTGTATATGCTTTATGCCAAAAAGCACTGTTAAATTTACATACCCCTTTAAAGAGGAAGGTACCTGCGAGTTGCCTAACCAAAAACGTATATTTTTTCAACAGAAGAAATATGCTTTAAAACTTCTAAAATACAAAAGCGCTATAACATTTAACAAAACTTTTTTTATTTTCAATAACAATGTTTTATCTAATGTCATTGAAATAAGAAAAACAAAGTAATTGTAAATGCAATTTCATATTTTAGCATTTTTTAAATCAATATTTTTGTGAGTATAAAATTGGACATTTTCTAATTGGGGCAACATACCTTTGTTAAACTAGACATGATGGGACAATGAGACATGCTCCAACTTAAATGATACAAGGAACACATGACACTGGACAGCAGGACAAAACAAAAAGGATTGAGCAAGATGAGCAATGCTATCACAGATGCCTCATCAATCTACACCAGACACAAAAACAGCACACAACCACATTTGTACCAGTATATTTCAATTTTGTCATAGGAATTTTTGCCTTTAAGGTCTAAAAATTAATTTATTTTCAATAAAATTCTTCTTCTTAAGAATGAAAATGTAAAGAAAAAGTAGGCTTTCATCACAAGAAGCAAGCTTTTTTTTCGAATGACAAGGACACTAATGACTTATAATAGTTTAATCTCTCAGTAAATGATAAAACAGAAGGAATTCAGACAAGTCTGATATTCTTTGCAAGCTTTTGATATTTTCTGATTCTTTTTGTATATATAAAGAACATGAATGTAATACAATTTCAAGATGATAACTCTAAAAAACATTCCATTTCAAAAGCCTTGTATGGCAAGTTTTGTAAATGCAAATTTACATCAAACTCAAGTGATTATGCCATTTCCTTATTGCTGCAAAGAAAACAATATGACTCAATCAATTGATATAACTCAATCAATTGATATTGATAACAAAGCAACAAAAAAAATTCTTAACAAAATATAAAAAAATTTTTCACAAAATGATTCAGATTAGGGCTATTCCATTCAAATATATGTATTGGGGGACTTCTGACAAGATAACCACCTCCTATGGAATCACGTTTCTTTCAAAGTACCTACCAAATAAAGATGGAATCAATATTGCCTAAATTTTAAAAGAAAAATATCCAGTTCCTCTGACTTCAGACAAAAAGAATTGACTGTATGTGAAAAAAAATGTTTTCAAAACTGAAGGCAAATCTGCAAGAACTGATGACATTTAAAAAAACAACCCATTTCTGATCAGTTTTTATTTACATGGTGAGATAAAGGTATGCATCTAATCTGCAAAATACTAAAAATACTTTGCAAAGTACCAAAAGTATGTCTTTTTAGCTTTTATCCACAAAATAAATGCATTACTTTAAACTTTTTACACCTTAAATTTTGCTGATATGGCAAGTTTATAAAGCAAGACTGAAGAGTTGAAATGAGAAGATGTAGTCAGGACCTTTATATTAATAGAACATCTCCAAATATAGTCAAGGTTTTTTGTATGTTTTTTTTTTTCTCAGTCTTTGCAATCTAGTGAAAATGTTTTGATGCCGATGACATTTTAAATAATGTTGTTTTTAGCAGGCAGTTAAATTTGTTTACCTTGAATTTGGAAATTGCCAAGTAATTCTAATCTAGTATAAGGTGCTTCCGTTGATATCTAAGGGGAAGTTCTTTTTTTCACGCAAAATTGGCAATTTACTGGTTATCTTGTTAATTTAGATTAATCACTTAATTTGCTTCTATGTACATTTACACTACAAATGCCATATGATAGAAGCAAGTTATATTTCATCATCAAATGCCCCCCCCCCCCCCCATAGAAGTGAATTTTCTCCACACAAACCCCTACAGAAGAGGTTTACCCTTAAGGGGCACCTCCTATATAAGTTCAAACAAGAGGGCCAAGATGGCCCTGAGGATGCTCACCTGAGAAATATTACCTTCATTACCTGCACAGGTTACTATATTAAGCATTGTTGTACTGAATACACAATCCATGCAGAAATATAGCAAGATTATTTCAACTCCACAACAAAAAAAAAAAAAATGGCCATAACATTGTCATGAAACTTAAAATTGATTGTGCAAGAAATGAAGATGCTAAATGTAAACAAAGTAAAATCTGGCATTTTTGATAATAACCTAATTAGCTGGTATCAGCCACAGTCAAATATGGCCTAGAGATTATAGCTATAAATATTGCTTTAACGTTTGAAGATTATTGCGTAAGAATTATGATGCTAGAGTGCAAACAAAGTGAAATCTGGCTTTTTTAATATCAAAAGGGCCATAAATCCTGGCCTTATTGGCTGATATCATCCATAATCCAACTTGGCCAACAGATTATGGCTATAAACATAGTTAAAAGTTTGAAGATGATTGCTTAAGAAATAAAAATGCTAGAGTGCAAACAAGTTGTGGATGATGGACATATGGCGGACATTCATAATTCCTATTAGCTCATCCTGAGCACATGTACTCAAGTAAGCTAAAAAGTTATGTCATTCGGGGGTACCTATGTTTAACTGGAAAAGCCCTTTTCCTTTCATAAGTCTATAAACATAATATATTATATTCTACATGATTTCCAATATGGGAAATTACATGGGATAGTAGAGAAGTACATGTTTATGATTTCCCCTATGATTTATTCCTTCTATACATCATTGTAGGTGGTATTCCTATTGATGTCAATCTCCATGTTTTTACAGAAATCCGGCGTGAAGGGAATACAGTTGAAATATTGACAACCCGGACAGTCATACAATGGCAGGACATAGAATAATATCACAAGTAATACAAACAAGAAAATCGCTCCTCCTAGTGAAAACACTATGCCAATAATCTTCCGCCTCTTGTCAAACGATCCGAATGAGACATATGGTAATAATGCAAAAGCCAGCAGGAAACCAAAAAGGAAGCCGCTGATGTGGGCCCAGTTGTCAATCCACGGCAGGAGTCCGAGCATGAAGAGAACAATGATGGGCACGGTGACCTTGAGAAGCGCAATACTGGGTCGCTCCAACATCTGCCAGCTCTGGAGGACCTCCACTAACAGGCAGGCCAGAATACCGAACTGGGAACCAGCAGGTCCGACCTGGAATTGATGGAAAGAACCAGTGATATAGTGTAAGCTGATTATCAAGAAGAGGTGATGTTCTACTGATCAATGAAAATGTAATCATATATGTCCACTAAACATGGATACCCTCACTTATGGACATTTTTAATATCAAAGTCTGCATATCAAAATTTGGTGCCCTCACCATTTTGTTCATTAGATTGATATTTTTGTCAGTGAATATGATGAGAAATCGGAAATAAAAGAAATGAGTGCTATGACCCTGACCTAAACCAATTTGTGACCTTGACCTTCAATCCAACAACCTGGTACTTGTTCGTGACACATTGTTTTGTCCTAAGGATCCCTAGTGCCAAGTTATTTCAAAACATGAACTTACCCTTCAAAGATACAGCCCAGACAGGACTGCTTGCACAAATTTTAAAATCAACTAACTGCTGTGACCTTGAAGCTAGCAACTTGGTCCTTGCAATACATCATCTTGCCCTAGGGTTCATTTGTGCCAAGTTATTTCAAAACAGGACCATTCAAACAAAGTGACAGCCAGGACATAATTTCTTTCACACACAGACACACACACAGACAGGCGTAACACTATATGCCCATCTCAATTTCATGGCAGGGACATAAAAAACAAGAGGGCCATGATGGCCCTTGATCGCTCATCTGAGTATATGGTTACCCTGTATTAAAACATTTTGAAATCAGGCCAGTAGTTTTGAAGGAGATGATCCCTGTTAAGTTTGATCAAATTCTGTCCAGCAGTTTCAGAGGAGATGTCGTTTAAAGATTTCACTAAATACATACAGTGGTCACGCGATTCCTCGAGGTCGGACGGGATCTGCAAAAAAACTCGAATAATCGCCGGTTTCGAGGAATCATTTATGTGTCAAAATTCAATACATTTACATTTGTTTCTACCTTAACGTCGTCTTTTCATTAATTATTTCGTTAAGTTTAGCCTTTAATAATACTTTATAAACATAATATATGTTTAAAAATACAAAAATAACACGATCATAGCTTTCATTGTGAGAATTAAGTCAGAAATAAATTCTTTTTTTACCGATAATATGATTGAAACCCTTTGTTTTAGTTTGTGGATATGGTGGCGTTGTGTGTATTTTTTACGTTCTTGTAAGAAACACTTATACCGTTGTTCTTCAAGTTAATGATTACAGAGGAAAAGAACAACACTCAAACAATCAAAATCGGCTCCTTTAATGACAAATAATTAATCATGCAGACCAATTACAGTTTGTTACATGATCAGTAGGTGCGAAAATAATTTTTGTGGTCGTGTTGATATAACGGAACCGGGCAATGTTTGAAAAAAAAAAAAACCATCTCGACCAAGGTGTTAATTACAGGTGGTCATAGGGCCGGAGTATGGTTGTCAGGGAGATATAGGTAGGTTTTGATATCGACTTCGAGGAATCGCATAAAAATAATATAGGATATACTATCTAGGGACCAAGGACGGAGCTCGAGGAATCCAAAAATCGCCCATAAATTTATATAGAATAAGAAGGGCTAAATCAAGGGACCGGGCTTGTAGCTCGAGCCATCGCCGGTATTCAATGAATCGCCACATTGAGGAATCGCATGACCACTGTATAAGGCAAATAAGCCCCGCCCCTGGCGGCCATTATTTTCATGGATTGAAATATTTCAGCAACATTTGTGAAGCTTCACCAAAAGATCATCCCTGCCAAATTTAATCAAATTCTGTCCAGTGATTTCAGAGGAGATATCATTTTAAGATTCACTATATACATATTAGGCAAATTAGCCCTGCCCCTGGCAGCCATGTTTTTTACGGATAGGAATAATTTTAACAACTTTTGGGAAGCTTCACACAAAGAATATTCCTGCCAAATATAATCAAATTCTGTCCAGTGGTTTCAGAGGAGATGTCATTTAAAGATTTCACTATATACATATAAAGCAAATTAGCCCCACCCCTGGTGGCCATGTTTTTTTACAGATCGGAATAATTTTAGCAGTTTTGTAAAGCCTCACCCAAGGATCATCCCTGCCAAATTAAATCAAATTCTGTCCAGTGGTTTCAGAGAAGATGTCATTTAAATATTTCACTATATACATTTTGCAAAGTGCGGCCAAACTAAGCCCCGCCATTCATTTGCGTGTTCGGGGTCATTAAATTTTTTTTAGGCATAACGGATGAATAATTTTAGCAATCTTGGTAGAGAGTTAGCCAAGGAATATCTGTACCAATTTTTTTTTAAATCTGGCCAATAGTTTTGAAGCTGATGATTTTTAAAGTTTTCATAATTTTTTTCTTCTTATGAGTGTCTTATGAATTCCACATGGATCAAGTTTATTTTAGCAACGTTTGTGAAGGTTCACCAAATGAACATACCTGCCAAATTTAATCAAATTCTGCCCAGCGGTTTCAGAGAAGATGCCATTTAAAGTAAATTGTTGAGGACAGACGATGCACAACGATGGACACACAGAGCGATCACAAAAGCTCACCTTGAGCACTTTGTGCTCAGGTGAGCTAAAAAAAACATAAGGCTATTACTGACTTGATTAATTACTGCACAACACAAACCTGACTTGACAATATGAAATATGTATTAACCCTTTTGTTAAATGGGACCAGGCAGGACAATGTCCATCATTCCTTCATTTGCTGAAAATCATAATGTTACATGTGGGTATGACTATGACTATTTGAGTTTACCATCGCCTCGACATTATTTCAGTCATATAGTGATGTCCAGCTAATTACAGGTAGAGGAAGACCCCGTATGCACAGAGGCATCCGGGTAGAACCACCGAACAACCGTAAAGCCAGCTGGAAGGCTTCCTCACATGAAAATCCGAATGACCCTGCCGGGATTCGAACCCACGCGGTGAGGGGCTGAGTGAGTGTTAAAGTCAGCAACTTTACCTTCTTGGCCACAGAGGCCCTACACCTGGGTATAATATTCAACATAAGTCACATTATAAAAGTAGGTCTTTAATATTTATAAAATAAGCATCCTAATATAATCCTACTATACAGCCTAATAAGCTATCTGACATAGCCATTACATAGCTGACAAAATCTTCAGTGCCTACCTCAACTTGGTACGGTACAAAGATACAGCTGGCCAGGTTTCCTGCTATTCCAGCCCCGATGTAGATAATGGCCATCCGGATGGCTCCGGTCAGCTTCTCCATGTCTCGCATGATCAGGATCTGGAACCCCAGTGTGATGATCAGATGAAACAACCTGAAGTAACGACATACATGATACAATATGGGCCACATAAGTCACATTCAGTATCTTAGAGGCTGATTAATGGCAGTTCAGTGATCAAAATTAATGAAGATATTACATTAGTTTTCTTAAAACCTTATATGCATAGTATGTAGTATTTGGGCCTATTCACATTAATTTCAATTTTCATGACTGAAAATTTTAACTTCTAGGAACAATTCAGTAGCAGTTATGGTTAAAATGGCTTGCTTTTGTTTATCTATCGACATAAAAGAAATAAGCTAAAATTTGGTTAAATATACACAATGAATGTAACTCAGAATACCTGCATAGAGCACATTTGGTAATTCTCACAATGTGCAAATATCACAGATTTATCAGTGTTTTAAATTTCATTACACTAATATTTGATAAAAAAATTGTCTGGTCAATGATCCAACTGATTTAGCTGGAATGAGGTCAGGGTTTTCCATGATGCAGTAACTGTCCATTCTGACACTCAAATTGGCTACATGACTCCTAAACATTTCAAAATTTGTCCTTTTAACTATATTACCAGGGGTCAACTGACCCCATTTTGAATACAAAAATGTAAACATGTAATATGATGTATACACCTATAAACTTTTGAAAGCTGGAATATTGGCTAAAATTTCTGCTATTTGCTTTTTGTTCATGCATTTAGTTAAGGGTTCTGGTTATGAATAGTTGAAATGAGCCACATACCCGCCATGCAGGAAGAGGGAGGTCCAGAGTCTGTAGAACTGGTCCGGATACTCATCCTGGGTGAATGGTATCATTCCACAGATCTGCTTCATACATGGTACCTGTCATCAGAGATAAAGAGGATATCAGATCCCAGAAAACAAAGCAGCACAATAGGACAGACATGACCACTGACCAATCACAAAAAAGCCCTTCTATGCATTTGCATTGCTGTTGATCCAGTCAAACACTCCATTATGTCAAAAAATTGTTTAACCTCCATTTTTTTTTCCATTTTTTATGTAAATATCATTAACTTCTCAAAATTTTGTCATGAGGATTGGATGTTATCCGTATAACATCACGTTTAAGTGACATAATTTTGATATCATCCCAAATGCAGTTAATTATTCTATTTCTTATATACCATCCATCATTTTTCATCAAAAATAAAGAAACATGGATGCAAGAGAAGACAGACAAGTAGAAAAGGAAAGTTATCAGTCACGCCCCCATGTGAATCGCATGTAAGAATACATATCAAATTCAAAAACAAGAGCTGTCAGAGGACAGCACGCTCGACTATTCAAAATGCTTGTTGGTAAATCAAATGAAACCTATTTAAATTCTTGCCTTTCACATTCCCTGTACATAATTATAGTCAAAAATGATATACCTTGATAGTCTGATACCCCTTAATATATTTATGATGTCTAAAATCAATCCCATGCCTAGTTACTGAGACATAAGCACAATAACACTGTGCATGCAAAACTTAAACCAAAAATCCAAGTTAGAAAAGGGCCATAATTTGCATCAGTCCAAAAGTTATCCTCCTGTTTTCTGATGCCCTTGAAGACACTTCTTAACTTTCTAGTCAATTCCACAAGCAATTTCTGAGATATAAGCTGGATAGTAGCTTGAATGCAAATATTTAACCAAAATTCTAAGTTAAAAGGGGGTCATAATTTTTAATTTATTCCATCAAGTGTTATCTTCCTTTATAGTATGATACTCCTAAACATATTAAAAATATTTCAAATCAATCCCATGCCTGGATACTGAGATATAAGCATGAAAGTAACTTGCATGCAAAACTTTAACCAAAATTTCTAAGTTAAAAAAGGGGCCATAACTTGTAATATATTCCATCAAAAGTTACCTACCATGAAAGTATGATACCCCTAAACGTATTAAAGATGTTTTAAATCAATCGCATGCTTTATACTGAGATATAAGGATGAGAGTATCTTGCATGCAAAACTTTAACCAAAATTTCTAAGTTAAAAAGGGGCCATAATTTGTAATATATTCCATCCAAAGTTATCTACCTTGGTTGTATGATGCCCCTTAACATATTCATAAACTTCCAAGTCAATACCATGAATGGTTATTGAGATACAAACTAGATAGTAGCTTGCACGCAAAACTTTAACCAAATTTTCTATTGCAAACCAAAATTTCTAAGTTAAAAAGGGGCCATAATTCATATTAAATTCAGTCAAGAGTTATCTACCTTGGTTGTCTGATGCCCCTGAACATATTTATAAACTTTCAAGTCAATACCATAAATGGTTATTGAGATATAAGGTTGATAGTAACTTGCACGCAAAACTTTAACCAAAAGCTGCAACGCCAACGCCGACGCCGATGCCAGGGTGACTACAATAGCTCTCATATTCTTCGAATAGTCAAGCTAATAACAGACATAGTTGCATGTAGAGTACATGCTGACAGTGATTTTGGTAAATCTGCATCACAGTGACAACCAAAACAACAGTGCAATGAGTTGAAAATTTATTCAAATCATACACATATGATAAGCTGAGAACAAAATCATACATGATGATGTATATAATATGATGTAATAGTGGTCACATGACTCCTATCGTTTAAATAAATATTTTAAATTCCTGCCAGGATGGTATGTTTAAAGGAAGGAAACATTGATGGAGATAGGATGATCAATAATTTTATTCAAGGTTTGTTACAAAAAACTTGAACAAGTAATGTGTATTCATTATCTAAAGCTAGTGAGTATGTATTTCTTCAACAAAAATAAAGGATTGAATCTAAGGAAATCTGAGTGGAAGAAACTGATTGAAAGTGGATAGAAAGGAGTGAATGGAAAGGATTTTGTTTGTGTTTTTTTCAGAAAGAAAGTGACAGATTCCCTGGTATAAGGTGCTTATGAATATGTGTATTAATTGTTTGCATCTTTTACTGGGGGACTGTAACTCGTCTGTAAAATCATCATAAAAGATAAGCAAGCAGATTGTCACAATAGGGATGATTTGCATAAAGTTTGCTAGAAAGGTCTACAAATAATCTGGACAAGAGATACAGACAGAAGATAAAATAATCATATTACTTTTTTTCATTTCTTCTCTCTGTTTACAGTTTAACAAAGTCCATTTTAAATAAACTGAGGCAAAAAAGTAGTTCCAGCAAAAATGATATCATCACTAGTGATAGTAACTGTGACAATATCAAAATATCTCACTGATAAATCCCATAAATCCCAGTAAATCACTAAAGTGGTATATAATAAATAAACTTAAATGAGAAAATCTTACTCAACACAAGTAAACAGGATCTGTTGTTAGTGGGGTGTAAAACACAAAACATACATCAAACTAACCTGTGAGCAGAGGAAAGCAGACTCATGGAAGTAGCCCTTGATGAAGTCACAGTGCTCTCTGGTTGTGATCATACACTCCCCTTGGATACCAGAACAACATGGACGCCCCGTGATCTTACATGACATATGACGATCCTGACGGTCTGTCGAGTTAGGGTTGGTTGTCTTCTCGCATTGCTGGGGGTAGTTATTTATAATTGGATTTGGTCTAAGGAGGACATTTAATTAAGGTTTGAGAAAATGGCTGCTAAGCCAAACTGGCTTCTAAACAGAAACCAAGTGTTTTATCTCCCCTGAGTACCTCAGATTCTACATATTCTTCATATACCATTTAAAGTTCAGTACATTACTATTCATAATGTTATGTTAAACATTTAAATATTCATAAGGTTAAGAGTTTAACAAAACTATTTGTGGCTGAGTGAATAAAATTGAAGGTAATTAATACCCTGACCTGATAGTTAAAATGACTGATTGGAAAAGAAATTGATTAAATGCAATGCAACTGGATAGGAAAGCAGAAGACAAAGCAATTCACCTGTAGCCCCCATAACCTTAATTGTCTGGGGCCGTATTCATAAAGCTCCTTAGGAAAAAAAATCCCTTAGTTTCTAAGATTTTCCTTAAAATCACATAGATTTTCCTTAGTTATTGAGGATATCCTTTAGTCTCATTTATAAAACACCTTAGGAGATTTATTCCAGTACAGGAATTATTTTCCCTTAAAAACTAAGGAGCTTTATGAATACGCCCCCCGGGGTATAAATATTACAAATATCTTTTTTATCAAAGTTTTTCTCACATGGTCATCAACATTACCAAGGGCACAGTAATACCATGATAGTTTTCTTTGAAAAATGCCTTCAATTAAAAATAACTTACAGGCCATTTGGTGATGTCATCCTCCCAAACAAATGGAGCGATGGATGCTGGTTTCTGGCAGTATCTGGAAAAAAAAAGTATTTCATTTCACTAAATTTTATCTTTAATATTAAACTGACTCTAAAAATACTGAAGCCAGAGCTATGAACCTTGTGTATGACACTTTCTCTCATTAATTTCTTTCCATAAATGAAATTTAATTTCAATAGCACGAGAGCATGAGTAGACTAGGAGTTAACTTATGTACAAGTAATTGTGAAAAGGGAAAAACTCTAACAAGAATACGTTTGAAATGGATTATGCTCCCTTAACTATGCTTTCTCAAAGGATTAGTATGAACTCCAAAATATGATGTCCAGAGTAAATGTTCTTGTGTACTGCAATTCTCCTTCATGAGGTCTATCTACCTATAAAGTTTCAAAGTTATATGTCTATAGTGCATGAGTAATGCTCCAAACAAATTAAGTATGAAATTTAACAAAGGGCTATAACTCCTTATATTATGTGCAGAGGTATGGTTCTTGTACACTGCACTTGTTTTGTAGAGTAAGTCATGAGTTTGCCTTGCCAAAAACAAACAAATTAAGAGTTGCCTTTTAACTTAATTATGAGTGGACCCTTCTCAATTAAAGTTTCAAACCAACCCTAGAAGTGTTAATTTGAAAACAAGAGGGCCATGATGGCCCTGGATCGCTCACCTGGTATCATTAGGCTATGTAAAATCAAATGACCCCTGGGGCAGAGCCAATTTTGACCCCAGGGTCATGATTTGAACAAAGTTGGTAAGAATCGACTAGACAATGCTACACACTACCACACTCTACTTGGTAGAGGTCTATTAGCCCATGTTACATACCAAATATATAAACTCCAGACCTTGAAGATTTTTCTAGTTTTTTTTCCAATATAAGTCTATGTAAAATCAAGAGATCCCTGGAGCGGGGCCAATTTTGACCCCAGCGTCATGATTTGAATAAACTTGGTAGAGAGTCATAAGATCATGCTACATATTAAAAATCAAAAGGCTAGGCCTTGTGGTTTCAGAGAAGAAGATTTTTCAAGTTTTTTCTATATTAGCCTATGTAAAATCAGGTGACCCCTGGGGCGGGGCCAATTTTGACCCCAGGGTCATGATTTGAACAATCTTGGTAGAGAGTCATAAGATCATGCTACATACCAAAAATCAAAAGGCTAGGCCTTGTGGTTTCTGAGAAGAAGATTTTTTCAAGTTTTTCCTATATTAGCCTATGTGAAATCAAGTGACCCCTGGGGCGGGGCCAATTTTGACCCCAGGGTCATAATTTGTACAATCTTGGTAGAGAGTCATAAGATCATGCTACATACCAAAAATCAAAAGGCTAGGCCTTGTGGTTTCGGAGAAGAAGATTTTTTCAATTTTCATTTTTAAAATCTATTTTTAGCTCCTGTGACCTAATTATGCAATGGACCAGAACCATTTATACAACTTTAGTAGAGCTTCATCCAAGGAACATTCCTGCAAAATATTTTTCAAATTGGCCAAGCCGTTTAGGAGGAGATGTTGTTTGAAGCAATTGTTGACGCCGGACGCACGCACGCACGGACGCACGGACGACGGACGCCGGACAAAAGGCGATCAGAAAAGCTCACCTGGAGCACGTTGTGCTCAGGTGAGCTAATAATAATGGGGGTGGTTAGGATCTCAAGAAAATTCATAATTGTAGGTGATGGGGTGGGGTTTTAAAAAATTGCAATTATAGGAGGGTGGGGTGTACAGGAAAAACTCATAATTGTAGGTGGTTGGATATAAGGAAAACAAGGGTCAGGACTGCCACAAAATATGCCCATCACAGTATGGGGACTCTCAGAAATAGCTCAGAGAAACAAGCTATTGTCTCCTTAATCCCATTAGTTAATGAATGTTACTTATTAAAACAATCATGTTGAAACATTTCCATAAATTTGAAGGAAAATGTCTCTTTTGACTTATTCAAGTGTTCAAGGGCCATAACTTCTAAGCCATTCATGCGATAATGCTGAATATCGAACTCATCCGCGATTTTATGGCCATGCACATGTGTGGAAAGTTTGAAAAGGATTGGGCTAACGGTATTGAAGTTAGAGCCCAGACAATCACAATTTCAAGTATTTTGTGTACGTCAAGGGCCATAACTTCTAAGTCATTCATGCGATAATGCTGGATATTGAACTCATCCGCGAATTTATGGCCATGCACATGTGTGAAAAGTTTGAAAAGAAATGGGCAAACTGTATTGGAGTTAGAGCCCAGACAATCACAATTTCAAGTATTTTGTGTACGTCAAGGGCCATAACTTCTAAGTCATTCACGCAATAATGCTGGATATTGAACTCATCCGAGATATTATGGCCATGCACATGTGTGGAAAGTTTGAAAAAGATTGGGCAAACGGTATTGAAGTTAGAGCCCGGACAACAAATGTTCCACGCCCGCCCGCCCGCACACCCGCCCGCTGTGAGTGTTCACATAATACGCCCCATCTTAAGATGGGCGTATAATAAAAAAAAATTGGTAGCAGGGGTTGGAATTACTTAGATGGGTAGTGGGATTATGAAAAAAGTGTACCCCCCTCCACAATTAATTCTGGAACTATCCCAACCAGAGTTCTGCATGGATCAAATTTATTTAAGCATGTTGAGCTTAAATGTACTGAGAAAGAGAAAGAGAGAGAGAGAGAGAGATAGGGAGAACAATTACAGCATTTTAAGAGAATGAGGCCTTGGGAACAAACACAAATATTGAACAAGAGGCCCATGATGGCCCTAAATCGCTCACCTGAGATAAATAGGTTGACCCAAGGAACATCTGTACCAATTTATTTTAAAATCTGGCCAGTAGTTTTGAAGAAGATGATTTTTAAAGTTTTCATATTTTTTTTCTTTTTGTTGCCATGGCAACAAGAGTTATATTAGATCAAGTCTATTTTAGGAACTTTTCCATTCCTGCCAAATTTAATCAAATTCTTTCCAGTGGTTTCAGAGGAAATGTTAATTAAAGTTTTCCCTATATACATATAAGGCAAATAAGCCCCGCCCCTGCTGGCCATGTTTTTTACGGATTGGAAAATATTTAGCAACTTTGGTAGAGGTTGACCCAAGGAACACCTGTACCAATTTATTTTAAAATCTGGACAGTAGTTTTGAAGAAGATGATTTTTAAAGTTTTCATATTTTTTTTTCTTTTTATTGCCATGGCAACCAGAGTTCTACATGGATCAAGTTTATTTTAACAACTTTTGTGAAGGTTGACCCAAGCATCATCCCTGCCAAGTTTAATCAAATTCTGTCCAGTGGTTTCAGAGGAGATGTTGTTTAAAGGTTTATCTATATACATATAAGGCAAATAAGCCCCGCCCCTGGCGGCCATGTTTTTTTACGGATCAGAATAATTTTAGTAACTTTGGTATGGGTTAACCCAAGGAACATCTGTACCAATTTATTTTAAAATCTGGACAGTAGTTTTGAAGAAGATGATTTTTAAAGTTTTCAAATTATTTTTCTTTTTGTTGCCATGGCAACCAGAGTTCTTCATGGATCAACTTTAGCTTAGCAACTTTTGTAGAGCCTCACCCAAGGAACATTCCTGCCAAGTTTCATTAAATTCTGTCCAGTGGTTTCAGAGGAGATGTCGTTTAAAGCAAATTGTTGACGACGGACGACTGACGACGCACGACGACGGACGCCGGACGAAGGGCGATCACAAAAGCTCACCATGAGCACTTTGTGCTCAGGTGAGCTTAAAAGAAATCAGTTTAAAAAAATAGTAAACAAGAAAGAAGGAACAAAAAGTTCAAAAACACATGAACTGAAGACAGACAGGTATTTATGACAGAGAGTATTTACCCTGGATCCTGGCCACAGACAGAGCCTGAGACACGCCCCCCTGTTCCCTGGTTTGTAGAATTCCACTTGTACCATGTGTTCAAGGTTTTCTGGAATCAAAACTTGGACATTTAACAACATATGTTTAAATACGATCTGCATACATTTTTTTAAAAATATTTTATTTAGATTGAAAAAAAAAAATATTTAGATTGAAAAAAAAGTTTTATCAGCTTAATTCTTTTAATTATTAAATATAATGAAGAATTAAATTCAAATTGCTAAAAAACTTATTCCATTTTCACTACTATCCCTTAAGGTGACATGCCTGCATCCCAATTTGTTCATAGAAACAGTTCTCCCCTCACAAACATACATAAACTGAGGCACACAGTGACGTATGTACAAGAGCCCTCTCATTAGGGTCTGCTTTATTTGCTTTGAAAAAGTAGCTGGTCTTCCATGATTTCAGTTTCCAAAACAACAGCTCACTTATGCAAAAGGAATACATTGTTATTTTTCACATGTAAAAGAATAAATAGGATGACAGGCAACAGGTAAGCCTTGTGTGGAACTTGTGAGAGACACTTCCTCTCATCAATGAAATTCGTTTCAACAGCATAAGTAGAACAGGAGATTATTTGCTTGTTGGGTTTTTGTCCCACCGATGGTATTTCAGAAATAGGAGGACTATGTCTACTTAAGACAGATATAGAGCTGTCACACTGCAGTATTACAACATAGACATGTGGCATGATACTACACCAAGTCACATTATCCTGACACCAGGCCAACCACTCCTAGAACTACCATTATATACTCAGCCCAAAGCAAGGGAGATATACCAGTACTATTTTTCACTATTTTGGTATGTCACAGTCATGGATTAACCCACCATGTCCTGCTCCCAAAGCGGATGCTCTAACCACTCGGCCACCAGGGATGGAAAACAGAAATTAACTTGCAGTCAAGAAATTATGTAAAGGGGGAATTATTCTAAAAATACTGAGGCCAGAGTTATGGACCTTGTGCATGACACTTTCTCTCATTGATTTCTTTCCATAAAAGAAATTTCATTTCAATAGCATGAGTAGAACGGGAGTTATCTTCAGGACAAAAAATTGTGAAAAAGGGAAATAACTTCAAAAATGCTGATGCCTGAGTAATGAACCTTATACATGACACATCAAGTTTTATCCATTAATGAAATTTCACTTAAATAGCAATAGCAGAAGAGGAGTAATATTCCGGACAAAATGTGACGAAGGAAATGTGAAAAAGGGATTAATTCCAAAAATACCGATGCAAGAGTTGTAAACTTTATGCATGGCACTTCCTCTAATCAAGTTCTTTCAACCATTGAAATTTCATTTCAATAGCATAAGTAGTAGAGGAGTTATCTTATGGACAAAATGTGTGACAGAAGGGCAGACAACTCTGACAAAAACAGTATGTCTCCCCGAATATGGAGGGAGACATAACTAGAACACTGCCTTAATCAGAAAGGGCCCCACATACAGCTGACTATTTCAAGAGTCATCACTCTCAAGTGCCTTAGACAATTTTGCTATTACTGAACTTAACATAGATTTTTTAACTTCATACATTTTCAATGCTTGACTTACAGAGTTGACAAAGCTAAAATGTCCAATTTTGACTTATTCAAGGGCCATAATTCCAAAGTGCCTAAAGCACTTAGCCTAGATTTTGTACCTACTGTCATTCTCAGGAAATTTGGTGAAGAACCAATGAAAACTATTTAAAAACCTTTTAGTCCGATTAAAACTATATGAGTAAGAAAGCAGACAAAGCTAAAATGTCAAATTTTGACTAATTCAAGGGCCATAACTCTGATGTGCCTTAAGCAACTTGGCTGGTTATGAAAGTGGGCCTAGATTTCATACCTGCAAACATTCTCAGCAAGTTTGGTGAAGATCTGATGGAAACTATTCCGTGGTCTATAAGCATTTTATGTGATTATGCAATTCTGGTAGGACTAGCATTAACAATAATTCAGCAAGTACAAAAGTAAGGTACAACATACTGAGCATCTGGACTCTGTCATCTGTGCACATCCTGACCCGTCATCCCGCACACAGCAGGCTGAGCTCCGCTCTGCGGCCCTGTCTTTATCGAGCCCTTTTTCTATCCCTTGGTCCCGTCTCATGCAGGGTGAGTACTTAGCCCCCAGGTGTATGAGATCCGCCTGTGGGGTAGAATCAAGACAGGCGTGATTACCCTTTTCATTAATTTTGATTTTTTTTTAAATCCCTTAAGAAAGATAAACATGAGGGCCAAGATGACCTGAAGACGCTCACCTGAGAAATATTGCCTTCACTTCCTAATAAAGGTATAGTATTATAGCATAATTCTACTGAATACATAATCAATGCAGAAATACAGCAAAGTCATTTCATTCCATAAACAAAACATCAAATGTGGACCAAATAGTCAAAGTTATCAAGATCAAAGTTCAATGCCACACATCAAACAATACCTGTGGTCAAAATTTGAAGGTCAGAACTTATAATTCGAAAAGTAGGTCATTGCAGATGCAGAGTGTAAACTATGTGAAAACTGGCATTGTTTGATAATTTAAGGACCTTAACTCCTAAACAAATTGGCCTACATCACACATCAGAGATTATGGCCATAAACATTATCATGAAACTTCAAAATCATTGCTTAAGAAATGAAGATGCTAGAGTGCAAACTACGTAAAATCTGGCCTTTTTCTAACATCAAAAGGGCCATAACTCCTGACCTAATTGGCCAATACCAGCCAGAATCAACCTTGGCCGAAGGTTATGGCTATAAACATTGTCATTATGTTTGAAAATGCTTGCTTAAGAAGGATGGTAGAGCACAAACAAAGCTAAATCTGGCATTGTGTAATATTTAAAGGGCCATAACTCCTGCCCTAATGGGCCAGTATCAAACATAACTGAACTTGGTCAGACATCATGGCTATAAAGATTGGCAAAAAGTTGGAAAATGATAGCTTAAGAAATGAAAATGCTAGAGAGATAAAAAAAAAGTGAAACTAAAAGGGGCATAACTCTTGTCCTAATTATCTGATATCTGTCATAATCAAACTTGGAAAAGAGATTATGGTTATAAACTTTGTCATAAAGTATGAAAATGATTTTCAAAGAAATGAAGATGTTAGAGTGCAAACAAACTAATTGTTGACAGATGGACGACATTCATTGATCCTAATAGATCACCATATGCACAAGTGCAAAATATACAAAAATACATAGTGAAAAAAAAAAAATGTTAAACTTTAACATGAGCTTAATCTCTATATGATGAAAACAGTATAATATTGAACATGTAGCTGTTGAATCTAACAAAACTGATGTAAAATAAATTATTTGATATCAGAAATTTCATACAATTTCCTACAAGTGTTAAATGTTAAATGTAGCAACAAAATATGAAAAGATATTGACATCTGTTAATAAAGGCTATTGTTTTTAATAGACTGATTTGTTACAGGCTTAAACTGCATTAGGGTGGTATGTTTAATTGTGCACCGTGACAACATGTATTACCTGTCTAGGACCAATCCAAAGGTTGTCAGGTTCCACATGTCTAGTTAACTCATAAGCCAGGTTGGGTTTCAGAATCTTAAACAGCAAAAGAGGGCTGACAAATAAAAAACAATGCAAATTTTCTAACAAGAGGGCCATGATGGCCCTGAATCGCTCACCTGAGTACCATTGCTTCAACTGATGTCAAGGTTTTTAAACAGACAAGGATTCTGATATAACTTAATCTAAAACATTTTACCCCTGACAATACTACACACCAAATATCTAAGCAATGGGCCATATGGTTTCAGAGAAGACTTGGGCGCAGGGTCATTTATCACCGTAGGGCCAAGACTTTGAAAATCTTTGTAATGAACCATTAGATGCTACTACATACCAAAAATCTTAGCTCTAGGCCTTATTGATTCATAGAAGAAGATTTTTTAAGATTTTCCTATTTAACTCTATGTAAAACAAGTGACCCCTGGTGTGGGGTCATTTATCACCATAGGGCTATGATTTGTACAATCTTGGTAGTGGCCCATAAGATGATGCTACATACTAAATATCTAAGCTCTAGGCCTTATGGATTCATAGAAGAAGATTTTTTAAGATTTTCCTATATAACTCTTGTAAAACAAGTGACCCCTGGTGGGGGGTCATTTATCACCATAGGGCTATGATTTGTACAATCTTGGTAGTGGCCCATAAGATGATGCTTCATACCAAATATCTAAGCTCTAGGCCTTATGCATTCATGGAAGAAGATTTTTTAAGATTTTCCTATATAACTCTATGTAAAACAAGTGACCCCTGGTGCGGGGTCATTTATCACCATAGGGCTATGATTTGTACAATCTTGGTAGTGGCCCATAAGATGATGCTTCATACCAAATATCTAAGCTCTAGGCCTTATGGATTCATGAAGAAGATTTTTTAAGATTTTTCTATATAACTCTATGTAAACAAGTGACCCCTGGTGCGGGGTCATTTATCACCATAGGGCTATGATTTGTACAATCTTGGTAGTGGCCCATAAGATGATGCTACATACCAAATATCTAAGCTCTAGGCCTTATGGATTCATAGAAGAAGATTTTTTAAGATTTTTCTATATAACTCTATGTAAAACAAGTGACCCCTGGTGCGGGGCCAATTTTGACCCCAGGGTCATAATTTGTACAATCCTGGTAGACAGTCATAAGATCATGCTACATACCAAAAATCAAAAGGCTAGGCCTTGTGGTTTCAGAGAAGAAGATGTTTTAAATTTTCATTTTTAAAATCTATTTTTAGCTCCTATGACCTAATTATGCGATGGACCAGAACCATTTATACAACTTTAGTAGAGCTTCATCCAAGGAACATTCCTGCAAAATATTTTTCAAATTGGCCAAGCAGTTTAGGAGGAGATGTTGTTTGAAGCAATTGTTGACGCCGGACGCACGGACGCACGGACGCACGGACGCACGGACGACGGACGACGGACGCCGGACAAAAGGCGATCAGAAAAGCTCACCTTGAGCACGTTGTGCTCATGTGAGCTAAAAAGGGAGGGCTTTACTGAATAAGATTTATATCACTGGAACATAGCTTTGTCCTAATTCATACCACAAACATATAAAGCTTATAAACAGTTTTCAATTTCACGACCTTGACTCCCTTTCCAAGTTTAATCCCTAGCAAGCATTTTTCAACACTATAAAAACTGATTTTTTACTACAGTATCATTAATAGATGCATATGATATTCTAAAGGTAATTATAGTATAGCTTCTTTATAATAATCAATAATGATATAATTACTGATGTTAACTGAAAATATCTATGCAAGAATATAACCATTAACTGAGAATGACATTTTATACTATTTTTCCCACAATGGTTATTAAGTCTGAAATAAATTTACTCAAAATGAAGTAGAAGAATCCATTTTCTTATATCATTAACTTCTAATCTGAATAAGATAAAAATGTCTTAAGGTCAGGCAAAGCATTTCAAATGTACTAACAACTGGAGAATTTATAAAGACATATTCCCCCAGTACTTACAGCATCAGTATACTCTGTCTCTGATGAACCAATAGGGGCAATACCATACACAGCTACAGACACAATGAAGACCACTACCTGGACAAAGGTCACCCAGTAAGTGAAGAACGGTCTGAAACAAACATACACACATTGGCATGCTAAAAATAAGCCCATGTTTGTCATTTTTTCTTTGCACAATGCAGATCCATTACAATGTTTCATTTTGTTTTAACTCATATTTTTATGCTGATTGGAAAAGAAGTTCTCACAACATTTGTGAGAACTTATCATAACATTTCCTGCATTGGATTAGTACTTTAAGCCTGGGAAAATCTTGAAAGGGATACAAACCTATAGCCTTTGGATCCACATTCATGTGCATTCCAAAGGACCACAGGGCTTAAGTTTTATACAAGAGAGACAATAAAATGTGGTTAAAACAAGCAAATTCAATGAATTGATATCCCTAGCCAAATAAAAAAAATCACTGGAATGAAGCTGCAAAGATTATGACCTTTAATCTTTGATCTTAGACTCTGACTGATAAATCAATTTTGTAGCATCTAACAAAGGGGTCAAGATGGCCCTGAATTCGCTCGCTGAGAAACATTGCCTTCATTGCCTGTACAAGTTTACTAAGTTAAAACATAGTCCTACTGAACACAGAATCCATGCAGAAATATAGCAAGATCATTTTAAATTCCATACACAAAACAGTACTTGTGGTTCAAATTTGAAGGTTGTAGCTAAAAATTCAAAAGGTAACTGGGCCATGGTCAAGGTCATCCAAGGTAAAAGTTTAAAGCTAGACACCAAACTATAACCTTCGTCCAAATTTGAAGGCCATAGCTTAATTTATCACAAGTAAGTCACTGGGTTTTGGTCAAAGTTGTTATACAAACCAAGCTGTACCTGTGGTCGAAATTTGAAGGCCATAGCTAAACAAGAGGGCCAAGATGGCCCTGTGTCGCTCACCTGAGTAAGATGGCTGTGTTAGGCATAATGACAAAAAATCTGGCATCTAAAGTGTTTTTCTAACATTTGACTAAGTGACCTACATATTGATCCTACCTGAATTTGCACACAACTGGGAATTCATGCAGTCATCATTCATATCAAGTTTAATGAAGACTGGGACAAAAATGTAGGCCTGTAGAGTGTTCACAAGGTTTTTCTAAGATTTGACCTGGTGACCTAGTTTTTGACCCCACATGACCCAATTTGAACTTATCCGAGATATTATGTAGACAAACATCCTGGCCAAATTTTATGAAGATTGGGCCAAAACTGGCCTGTAGAGTGTCCACAAGGTTATTCTAAATTTTGACCTGGTGACCTAGTTTTTGACCCAACATGACCCAATTCCGAACTCATCCGAGATATAATGTAGACAAACATCCTGACCAAGTTTCATGAAGATTGGGCAAAAACTATGGCCTGTAGAGTGTTCACAAGGTTTTTATAAGATTTGACCTGGTGACCTAGTTTTTGACCCCACATGACCCAATTTCGAACTCATCTGAGATATCATGTAGACAAACATCCTGACCAAATCTATTGAAAATTGGGCCAAAACTGTGGCCTCTAGAGTGTTCACAAGCAATTGTTGACGACGGACGACGCACGTCGGACGACGGACAAAAGGCGATCACAAAAGCTCTCCCGAGCACAAGTGCTCAGGTGAGCTAAAAATTCAATAGTAGGTCACTGGGTTAGGATCAAGGTCACCAAAGGTCAAAGTTCAATTTCACCCCGTGATCCAAAACTGATTTTTCTTGGTCCAGCGTATATCCACGTCAGCAATATTGATAACCAGTCTGACTGCTTAGACAATTCACAAAAATTAATATCATGCATTGTTGATTTTTTTTTATATGATTTAATGAGGATTTTTTTCTGAGGAAGGGGAATTTTGGAGGATATTTTGGGGAAAAAAAGTGGTTATATGACTTGGGGAAGTAGCTGGTAACCGGCTACTGCAAAGGAGGGTAAAAAGCCCCTGGTTCATTGTGATATTTGGCAGGGATTTTACATTATTTAACATTTATTGATTCAAAATGACATATGGAATTTGATATGACTTTCTTTTGTTTAAATAAGACAGTGGCACAGGGACCCCTCCTCTCCCAGTAACTGGACATACATCAGCAACATACTCATCAGCTCATACTCACCTATGATCATCAAACTCATCAATCTGTTTCTTCACATATGAATTCATCCTGTCTGGCCGATAGTTCCGCTCGAACAGTCGTCCCACAAAACCCATACCCACATGTCTCTTGTCTCGCTCTGCAATGGAGTTGACGACCTCCCGCGTGATCCTGCGCATACCAAAGTCTGGCATGTCGAGACCTGGATCTGGGGTGCCTGGTGCTGGTTTGTGTACAACTCCTCGTCTCCATCCAGCTGTAGGCCGTGTGCTGTAGTGTTAACATGATTTTAAAAGGTGTAAGGATGTTAATTAAAACATCTTAGTAGCAGTCATTTAATGAATCCTGCAGAAAATTTGCTTGTGTAAACTAGAAATGTGTCCATAGGACACGAATGCCCCCACCTTAGTGCTTTGTCACAAATCTGAAATATGTTTGTTTGTTGTTGCATTTAACGTCCCACCGACAGTATTTCAGTCATTTGGATACTATGTCTACTTGAGACAGATATAATGCTGCCACACTGCAATATCACGCCATAGACAAGTGGCATGATACCACATCCAGTCACATTATCCTGACACCAGGCCAACAAGTCCTGGAACCATCCTTATACTGAGCGACAAGCAAGGGAGCTATACCAGAACAATTTTTTTTTTTACTTTGGTATGTCAAGGCCAGGGATCGAACCCACAACCTCCCGCTCCAGAGGCAGGCTATGAAGTTCCATGTTGATACCTCTTAGAGGTTTTGAATTATGCTCCGGACAAAATTTAAGTATGAAAAATAACAAAGGGCAATAACTCCTAAATCATACAAAATAGAGTTATGGTTCTTATGCACTGCACTTCTCTTCATCAAGCCCTATCTACCTATGAAGTTTCATGTTTATATCACTTTTAGTCTTTGAGTTATGCTCCGGACAAACTTTCGGGACGTACGTATGTCTGTCTGTACGTACGTACAGACAGACAAAGGCAAATCTAAATGCAACCCCCCCCCCCCAATCACCATAAGTGGTGGGGGCATAAAAACTAGTTATTGGAATCAGTCGAAAAAATATTCGTTGATTAATCAGAGACAAAAGTCACTGATTAATTGATAAATCATGATTAAATACCAGATATTGTACTATATAGATTATATAGATATGTATTAGGTATAGATGTTAATTTCTCAAATATTCAAATACATGTATAAACATTGAACCGAGATAAAGTATAAGAGGTTACAACCAGAGGCCAACGATGTGCAAAGTGCAAACTTTGCAAGTATCAATTTATAAAACAAGAAAGTCAGTAGAACTGACAGATGCTCCCCGAAGAACGTCATTGTTACAAATAAGGCCTTGGTCAATGGGTGGGAGGATATGTTGAAATTCCCATTCCTAAATCATATCTATTCTCCTCATCAGATGAGATGTTTTACCAACTCTAATTTGGAGACTTAGTAACAGTTTACTATTTAATATGATAATACGTGTTACTCATCAGATCTTTCACTGATTTTTTAAAAGTTTTTATACTACTAAAAATTAAGTCATACATTTCAAAAATTGAGGAACCAGGTCACGTCGAAAATGCGTATCTACTCTTGGTAATAAAGCTTCCCATAAAGTTTCATTGAATTCAAGCCATTAGTTCCTGAGAAATAGCCCGAACAATAATCATGCAACATGAACTATAGGCCAAAAAGTCAAGGGGCCATAAATCTGTGAAAAATTGAGGAACCAGGTCGCGCGGACGATATGTGTATCTACTCTTGGTGATAAAGCTTCCCATAAAGTTTTGTTGAATTCAAGCCATTAGTTCCTGAGAAATAGCCCGGACAAGAATCATGCAATATGTACTTTAGGCCAAAAAGTCAATGGGCCTAAACTCTTTGAAAAATTTAGGAATCGGGTCATGCTGACGATATGCGCATCTCCTCTTGGTAATAAAGCTTCCCATAAAGTTTCATTGAATTCAAGCCATTAGTTCCTGAGAAATAGCCCGGACAAGAATCATGCAATATGTACTATAGGCCAAAAAGTCAAGGGGCCATAACTCTGTGAAAAATTGAGGAACCGGTCAGCCGAATATGCGTATCTACTCTTGGTGATAAAGTTTTCCATAAAGTTTTGTTGAATTCAAGCCATTAGTTCCTGAGAAATAGCCCGGACAAGAATCATGCAATATGTACTATAGGCCAAAAAGTCAAGGGGCCTTAACTCTTTGAAAAGTTTAGGAATCGGGTCATGCTGAAAATATGCGCATCTCCTCTTGGTAATT
>CM037778.1:43071616-43121616 GCA_021229015.1 Solen grandis | reverse complement strand
CCAATAAAAAATGAGGCCCCTAGGGGTCAGCTTGTTTCAGACAAATGGTCACCTCATGAATGTCTACCATAATTGCTAAAATAAAGATGATCCCTTGAAAAATAAGGCCCCTAGGGGTATAGCTAGTCTCCTTATATACTCTATGTAGAACATTTCAATTTTTTATACCCCTGAAGGTGGACATATAGTAATCGCACTGTCTGTCCATTTGTCCGTCTGTCTGTCTGTCACACTGAGAGTTCAAAGGTCAAAAATGGGGGTCTAATTTTCGTTTCTGCTGCATAACTCTGGCATTCCTTGATGGATTTTGAAATAACATGGCAGAAATGATCACCATTATTAGACGATATGTCGTGTGTAATCCCCAGGTCTGTAGCTCCAAGGTCAGGATTACACTTAGAGCTCAGAAGTCAAAAATGGAGTCTATTTTTTTGTATCCTATCCATAACTCTGACACTGTTTGATGAATTTTGAAATTACTTGGCAGAAATGTTCACCACTGGGTAGATGTGCATGAAGTGGCGATTTTCCGGTTCATTGATTTTTACAAGATTTGTGTCCCTTGAAACTTAGTCTCTGTAGCTGATTGATATTGCAGCCTTGTGAACGCAACTCCTCCTACATTTCTGAATGAATCTTTTCAAAACTTGGTCAATGTCATTACTATAATGGGTAGATGTGCATGAAGTGGTGATTTTCCGGTTCATCGATTTTTACAAGATTTGTGTCCCTTGAAACTTAGTCTCTGTAGCTGATTGATATTGCAGCCTTTTGAACGCAACTCCTCCTACATTTCTGAATGAATCTTTTCAAAACTTGGTCAATGTCATTGCTACAATGGGTAGATGTTCATGAAATGGGGATTTTCCGGATCATTGATTTTTACAAGATTTGTGTCCCTTGAAACTTAGTCTCTGTAGCTGATTGATATTTCAGCCTTGTGAATGCAATTCCTTTTATGTTTCTGACCTAATCTTTTCAAAACTTGGGATATGTCATAACTATACTGGGTAGATATGCACAAAGCAGGGATTTTGATGTTTATCAATATTTGCAATAGTTATGTCTTTCTAAACATGGTCTCTTGAAAACACAACTCAAGTTTCTAAACAGGTAAAAGTGCATAATGCAGGGATTTTCTGGTACAGTGATTTTCGCAACAGTTAGGCGGAGAAAGAAAAAAGGATTCATATTGATACTGCTATTTGACCTACTTTATATTGGAAGCCTTTTTAGGGTTCTATCTCTGTCCAGCTAAATAAATAGGTCACACAGACTTCAATATGAGCTTATGCTTACAGAAATGTTAAAAGCAATAATTAAAAGGACCCTCTTGGTCTTTATATTTTGTGGCGGCGTATATTGTGCCAGCACTGGCACTCTTGTTGCATAAATGTGCATAAATGTGCACCGTAATGATACAATATGTTGTGTACAATACCCGGGTTCATAGCTGAAAGGTCAAGGTCACACTAAGAGGTCAAGTGTCATAAGCCCTGATAGTGCATTGGTTTGCCCTCCGTCCCACTGGAATGCTGTGATAACTTTAAAACCATATTATAAGCTAGCTTTGTGAAACTTGGTATATGAAGGCAATATGGAGATTATGCACTTATTTTTTTATATAAATACTGGTTGCTATGGTAATGGAAATAATCAAAATATGCATGACCAGTAGGGGACTTATACATATGATTCTAGCTATTGTGTATTTCATACATGCATAATGCTGTAGCGAATTCACTGTTCAAAATGTCAGGGAATAGTCAAATGAAATGTCGTGAAATTTTTCACAAAACCATGAATATGCACTTCGGGGGCATTCGTCACATCCTGTGACATATCTTGTTTCTTCTATGATACCAGTGGTTAGAATTTAATTCATTCTGGCACAAATTGTCTACTCCCTGTTGTCTACCATTATTCCTAAAAAAAAGTTGATCCCATGAATAATGAGGCCTCCAGAGTACTTAATTAAGAAATCTTTTTATCAGAAATTTGAATCTTGTTGTTGCTGGAGATTACCTGTGGCAAAAAAAGAAAGGTTTTAAATAAGCTTATGTACTCTGGTGAACAATCTAGGGCCATATGACCCTCTTGTTACATGTAACTCACCTGAGCACAACATGTTCATGGTGAGCTATTAGGATCACCCTACGTCTATCGTCAGTCGTTGGTCATCAACAATTTGCTTTAAATGACATCTTCTCTGAGACAGCTGAGTAGAACCAACAGAATTTTACTTTAAAAAATGATCCCCCTAGGGGGTTGTCTAATTTCCTTATATACCTTATATATTCTTTATAGGAAATTTCAAAATTCTTCTTCTATGAAGCCATGGTCAGAATTTAATTTAATTTAGCACAAATGGTCACCTCATGAATGTCTACCATAATTGCTAAAATAAAGTTGATCCCTTGTGAAATGAGGCCCCTAGGGTTCAGCTACATGTAGTTCCCTTATATACTAACTCCATATAGAAGATTTCTTCTTCTATGAAACCATTGGTTAAAATTAGATTTCTTTTGGCATGTATGGTCACCTCATGGCTGTCTACCATTATGGCTAAAATAAAGTTGATCCCTTGAAAAATGAATTACATAGGTAATCGTCTAGTTTCCTTATATACATGTACTCTACATGAAATTTTAAAAATTCTTCTCACCTGGAAATAATGTTCATAATTAATTATTGTTTTGCACCATTGATTATCTCAAGATACCATACAATAATTGTGTAAGCATTTTTGATCCCTAAATAAATGAGGCCTCCAGATGATTGACTAATTTTAGAATTCTTTCTATCTGAAACTTGAGTTTGGATGCTGCTGTAAGAAACCAGGTAAAATCAAGTGACTTGAATTATTTTAAGTAAGCTAATGTACTCTGGTGAGCGATCTAGGGCCATATAATCCTCTTGTTTTCTGATCTGATATTCTATTTTAAACAGTATCATACCATTAAAACGCTCAATCAGACTGTAAGTTAATTATATGCTTTTGCATGTTACAATATATATAGGTTATTTTCCGGATCACTTCTATGTGGTACAGGGATGAAGCTGCATCACATGACAACACATGCAGTATCACAGTAACCATACTCAGTGTAATTGCATAATAATACAGTATGTGTCACAGTGTAACCATGTGGCATGACACCACACACATTATCACAGTAACCACACTCAGTGTAATTGCATAATACAGCAATATGTGTCACAGTGTAACCATGTGGCATGACACCACACACAGTATCACAGTAACCACACTCAGTGTAATTGCATAATACACAATATGGTCATGTGCATGTAACCACACTCAGTGTAATTGCATAATACAGCAATATGTGTCACAGTGTAACCATGTGGCATGACACCACACACAGTATCACTGTAATCACACTCAGTGTTATTGCATAATACAGCAATATGTGTCACAGTGTAACAAGTGACAGGAAACCACACACAATATCAGTGTAGTCATGTCGGATGATAATAGTCATTTTCACACTAAAGCGACCAATTGTCAGAATTTAAGATATAGGCACAAATAATCACCTTATAGATATCTACTTTAGATGCTAAAATAAAGTTGATCCAATTAGAAAAATGAGGCTCCCAGGTGATGCTCATATAGAAAATTGTCATTTTCTGAAATCAGTGGTCAGAATTTGTTCTTTTATCTCGTTCATATTAGCAACTATGTTCTTTGCTTGCTTGCAGATCTGATCTTTCTCCTCCTTACTTCTGTTTTTATCACATATGGTCACTTACTTCAATGTACTTACCTGTGTAGGGTGTGGCAGAGGACCTGATATTTTTCTACCGCCACCTGGAGCTGGGTGGGGGACTACACCGTGTCAATGCAGACCTGCTGATGTACAGGTACCACACTGGGGCTGCAACCTTCTCTGTGCAGGAGTAAGCATTATTATCTGATGCCCTATATAAAAGTATATGAACCATTCTAAGCTGTTTCTCATAACTTTGGTCGGTCTCTAGCACAGTGTACTGTTGACCTTTCGTAAATGAATTTTCTATTTATTACATAATTATTATATCAACTGTTTTTATTAGATGCATCAAAATAATGAATTGTTCATTAATTTGTTGTTGTAATTATATTTGTGCAATTAAATTATGAAATAATTGATCAGATATTAAAACAGTTATTTCATGATTATTAGTGTAACAGTGAAAATTGTTGCCCTCTGTGTCAGACTTTGACCTTTTGCAACAGTCAGATGTCACACCTTCACCGTCACAATTACTATGAAATTACTGTATATTGATTCTGTGCATATGAACTGAACAGTTCAAGAGTGTGCACTATTTGTTGCATATGGAATTGCCTGTGAAATCAATCAGTGTTATATCAGCCTGTATGTATACATTTATGCTGACACAATTTTTGTTATATCTTTTATAATGCTGTTATAAATTTTACTAATCCTTGATAGCTAAAGGGTTGTACCAGTACTTTTCTCATTGTAAGATCTTTAATGATGCTCCCCCCCCCCCAGTGGGCAAACTTGCTAATCTTGGATACATGACCACAGATCATTAACGCTTGATCACAGCATCCATGTATCATTTGAATCTGCACCTCCAGGAAACCTGTTATGGGAAAAGAAAACATATAAGAAATAGGAGCATAATTATAGAATTTCCCAATCTGGATGAACTCTTCTCACAGGGAACATATATGGAACCTGCGATGTAAGTTCTTGCAAGAGCAGGTGCTCTCTAAATGGACAACCTTCACAATCTGGAATGCAGGCAAGCAGGGGAGGAAACTTTATAGATCATTATCAGCTGAAAACCAGAAAAAGGTAAACTTAACATGACTTCACAGGGAGCAAGTGTTCAGTGGTAGGACACACACTTTGAGTTTGAGTGGTTCTGGGTTCGTGTCCTGTCAAGAACACTGCTTATTTCTTTGAGCAAGAAATTAACCCTGCATTGTTTCCCTTTACCCAGGTATAAATGAATACCTGAGAGGGTGGTATATTTCAGTGGCCCCAAAATCTGGACTGCCATAAGTGAATTTAAAGACTCCCCATGGATATTAATAGATGGATACTAGTGGCCTGATGACCAGGGGTAAAAACTTAAGACTATAAATTGCATTTACTTTACTATTCCCTAAAAATGAGATGTTCTGAAATTTCTTCCTGTAGTCAATTTTCAAGTCTTTATCAGTATTATACCGCCAAACCTATTACATTTACATTTATTTATTTTAGTCTCATTCATGTACAAAACAATTAAACAGAAAATCATAAAACATGAAAATAGCACATGACCATTCATAATTTGAATTACAAGAGACTTTTTTTAATACATTTATGTGAACATTAAAACTCAAGACAAATGTATAAAACAAATAACAGAAGCCTACCTACAGAAGCCTACCTAATAAATAAAAAAACAAACATATATAATTAAATTACTTACATAGATAAAATTGACGACGTTGAAGAATATTAAAACAGGTTTTGGCACATTGTCTGATTAAACGTTGACTAGAGAACAATAAAGTGAATTTGTTTGCTTTACTTAGATTCATAAAGTTAGGATAAAATGCATTTGCTTTATAATATAAATCTGATCTAAAATCATCATATAAAGGACAGTCTAAAATGACATGCATTTCGTCTTCAACTAAGCGACAGAAAGGACAGTGGCGTTCATCCAGTCTCAAATTCTCATATCTACCCGTTTCAATACGTATTGGGGCTACCCCACACCTAAATTTGCATAAAGCTGATCTATGCCTAGGGGGTAAGATCATTTTGCAATACTCTTCAGCAGAGTACACCTGCTTATAGGTCCTGTAGGTCCTTAATTTATTTTGACCCTTGCCTGATACACCAACTGGGCTATTGATTATACGAGACCACTCGGTTATGTAATTCTCCATGACTGAGGCTTCAACTTGGTTAACAAATGACGATTTGGGTATAGGGTGCGAAATATTACAAAAGGTGTCAAGCCTAAGATCACTTAATTGTTTTTTAATAGTATGAAACCAGTTTTTACAGTTACTTGATTTAGACACAGACCATAACGCAATATGTTTATTTATTCGTGATGAGTTAGTATGGGACAGACGGGTCAACTGCATAGCAATAGACTTCCACTGTCGAACCACAGGGGGGACCCATCCCATTTCTCCTGATACGGCAGCATTAGGAGTATATTTTCCCACCCCAAGGAAAAATCTCATAGCACGGTTGTGGACAGCATTTATGCAAGAAAATGACTTATGACCCCAAACAGAGGACCCATACGCAATCACTGGCCAAACCAATGAGTCATACAGTTTTGTAAAAACATTATAGGGTACTCCCCCAACCAGTTTGCATTTCGCTATCAGTAGACCCAATGCTCGACTTGCGCTCTGTGCCATCATCCTTGCTGTAACAAGTCATTTTATAGGAAGAGGCATTTTAGGCTGTAACTTGACAAAGAATCACTGGATTTCAAAAATGTTTGGCACAAATGTTTACCATATTAAGACTGAGTGTTGCACAAGAGAACCAGATTGCTAGCTCAAAGGTCAAGGTTATACTTAGAAGTCAACAATAGAAATTCAATGCCAATATACTTTTCCAGACTGTAACTTGACAAAGAATAACTGGATTTCTAAATGGTTTAGCACAAATGTTTACCATATTAAGACTGAATGCCGTGCGAAAGGACCAGATTGCTAGCTGAAAGGTCAAGGTCATACTTAGATGTCAACAATAGAAAATTAATTCCATATGATTGTCCGGGCTGTAACTTGACTTAAGATAGCTGGATTTCCAAATTATTTGGCACAAATGTTAACCATATTAAGACAAGCATATTGACATTGATTTTCTATTGTGCCCGGACATGAATATGGCATTGAGAGAAAGAAAGAGATAGAATGTTAACTAAATTTGATAGTGAGGGAGAGAATATTTACTAAATTTGATAGTGAGAAAGATAGAATATTTACTAAATTTGATAGTGAGAGAGAAAATATTTACTAAATCTAATTTAGTTTATATTAATGACATTCAAGATATGTTTCTTATTTAATAATAATAGAGGATGGTTTGGTTGACATACGTAACAGATGGACGGACAGAATAACAATAACATAATAAAAAGATAGTAAGTCCTAACAAAGCCACAGTATCATAAAAATGGTAAGTATGTAAAAGTTATATTGTATTTACTACACTGTATTTATTAATTGATATTTTAGAATTGCATTAAGTACTTAAAATTCTTTAAATAAATTCCAAGTTATAAATATATTAAGAAGTGGGCTTTTGTCCAGGTGGACTTTTATCTTAGTGGTTGTTTGTCCCAGTGGGCTTTTGTTGTCCTGTAGGCATATGTCCTAGTGGGCTTTTTATGCCCCCACTTGAAAAGTGGGCGGCATATAGCATTGCTGCTGTTTGTACATCTGTCTGTCCATCTGTACATACGTCAACCAAACCTTGTCTGATCATTAACTGGAGAACTGCAGGACCTGGGTTTGTGAAACCTGGTAGGGACATTAACCATGATCAGTAGATGAATCCTATTGACTTTGAAGTCACCAGGTCAAAGGTCAAGGTCACTGTGTACATTAGTATGAAATCCTTGTCCCATCATTAACTGGAGAACCACAGGGCCTGGGTTTGTAAAACCTGATAGGGACATTGGCCATGACCAGCAGATGAACCCTATTGATTTCGAGGTCACTGAGTCAAAGGTCAAGGTCACTGTGTACATTTATATGAAATCCTTGTCTTATCTTGAACTGATCTGGGTTTGTGAAACCTTGTAGAGACATTGGCCATCACCAGTAGATGAACCCTATTGATTTTGAGGTCACTTGGTCATAGGTCAAGGTCACTGTGTGCATTAGTTTGAAATCCTTGTCTGTTCATTTACTAGAGAACTGCAGGGCCTCAGGGTTTGTGAAACCTGGTAGGGACATTGGCAATGCCCAGTAGATGAACCCTACTGATTTTGAGGTCACCATGTCAAAGGTCATGGTCATTGTATCTTTTAGTATGAAATCCCTGTCAGACAGATGGAAGGTTCTTGATATGCTATCATTCAACAAAAAAGCAGTTGTAGGGGCATCTGTGTCCTATGGACACTTTTCTTGTTTGTTCTACACTCTTTATAAATGAATATTTGTGAAGGAAAGTTGGCTGGTTAAATCAAACTGAGTGCTTAATCCAGCTGGCTGCTAGCACAGGTTTGATTGTTATAGATATTTGCTAGGTTTGAGCTTCCTTTTGGAATTATGAATGGTGTTGTTATTGCGTAGTTACAAGTTTTCATCATTTGATAGTATTCAATCATATAAGCATTATTATTTGAATAACTCAGTGGCATGAAGTCAGAACACTTTTATAAGGATCTCCTTTGAATGTATAAACTTGTAATATATCTTAATACATGAACACAGGTGTCCACATAGCATAGTTGTTAATGCAATGGCTTTTTACCAATTTAGATGCTTGTATTTTCTCTAGGTACTCTTGATACTCCTGTTTCTTCCCAAATCTTCTGGAACAATGGTGGATAACCTCAGTATCATTGAGAAGATTTTCCTAAGAAATATCACTTTCAGTTCAATTTTTAAAAAATTGTTTTCTTTTCAATGGTTGTAAAATAAAATGAAAAATAAGTGAAGATATCTAGAAGTGCAAAATCCAAACAATAATAGGTTTAAACTATAAATTAGTACCAACTACTTTCTGTCTACACTAAATCTTCATCAGGGTAAATTGAATAAGATTGAAACTTAAGTATTTTTTAAACGTGACTATAATGATAATTTTATCTATTGTGCATAAACCATTTGAGACTATTTCCGATACTGATCAGGAATAAAGTAAAAGAAACCTTTCACGGTTTTCATCATCATATTTTTCATATTATTTGGATTTATTTTAGCACTGATATGTGCAATATTTGTGTGAGTCTACTTTACTTATTATTGAGGGTTACTCATCAATGAGGGTTACTCATCATTGAGGGTTATTGAGAATTACTCATCATTGAGGGTTATTGTGGGTTACTCATTATTGAGGGTTACTCATTATTGAGGGTTATTGAGAATTACTCATCATTGAGGGTTATTGTGGGTTACTCATTATTGAGGGTTACTCATTATTGAGGGTTATTGAGAATTACTCATCATGGAGGGTTATTGTGGGTTACTCATTATTGAGGTTTATTGAGAATTACTCATCATTGAGGGTTATTGTGGGTTACTCATTATTGAGGGTTACTCATTATTGAGGGTTATTGAGGATTACTCATCATTGAGGGTTACTCATTATTGAGAGTAACTCATCATTGAGGGTTACTTAATATTGAGAGTTATAATTGCATTTAGACCTTGCATGCAATATTAATAATATATTAAAACAGCGTAATGGGCATCTGAAACGTTAATATCTAAACAAGAAATAAATCATAATTCAAGTTCCTTTCATAGTGATCTTACTTGTGTTTTACAACATGGAGCAAGTCTTATTTCATCCTACATAGCTGCCATGTGATAATGTTATAAGCATATTGTTGTCTTCCCAACTGTTAAGAAACAAATATTTGTTGATTTTTTTTTCTGGAAAAGAATTATTCATCTGTTAAGTTTTAGTTTTGAAATTTATAATGGTTTTATCATTTGATATTAGCAAATTTTGGTTGCTCAGATCCTCAGTTGGTTAAACATTAGATAAATCTTTCAAGGAAACTTTGAATAGACTCATAAGCAATCTATTCTGAGGATAAAGGTAGAACTCTAGGTCAAGTATGATTTATGAAAGAATGATATGCCATCATTGAATAAATACTTGTTTGATCATCGTATTGCAGTCCATACATCCAAAATTAAAATATTATTACATTCAGATTTTTCTGTTACCCTGTATAGTGTTATCCTTTTTCATTCTGGCCTAATGAGAAACCTATTTATTTCACTTGGTGGATTTTTGGTTTTGAAGTTTAGACAATCACATGAAAGGCATTTGACCGCAGTATTCATGATGTTGAATCTATTTATTTCACATGGCTAGGATTTGCCTAATTCAGATAGATGACCGTGTAATGTAGCATTAAATGATCAAGAATCATGTAGGGAGCTAATCTCCTATATTTAGCATTGTATCAGTGTCACTTGTCTCACTTTCAGCTGAAATCACTCGTAACTTTACACAAAACTTCAAACATGTTAACACCTTCATTGGATGCTCTTTGTGCAATGTAAGCTTCAAAGAAATGCAAAGAAGATTTTGCTCATAAAAGTTTTATTGCTTAATTTTCTACATGGCCACACAATTTCTTGATGCATTCAGTTCTGTCTAGTTTCTGCCTTAGATTTTGTGGATCTGTATTCATTGCAAGAGGACAGTGAATTTTCTACATGAGCTGATGTTTTATTTGGGAGGGGGCTGAGAAAACAGAACCCTGTGAAGATCCTGGCCATCCCCTTGTTTGATTAACAATCACTGTGTTGACCTTAGCTATACACTTTATTATTGGAGTAATTTCCAATTAGCTGGCTGAGGAAGCTGGAAGTTGAGGTATTGACTCGGGGTAGAGTGTATGAAATTTCAATCAAGCTGGGAGAGGGTTACAATTCAGGTAGCATCTTTCTCCTTTGTAGTTTGAATTTCCATCAATCATTTCTGCTGCATTAACATGAATTTCACCACTTAAATGCCCAAAGCTGAGATCTTGAAAACATGAACATGCTAGATGTACTCTGAGGTTTACGCTTACATGTACTGAATTGTGAATTTCTATACTTAAAAAATGGTTAAATGCTAATAATGTTTTGTAACATCCCAGATGCCCTTATAGTAATGTATTTAAATGTGACATTTTTTTTTTTTTAATGTTATTCCCTGCCATTTATGGCAAAGGGGAATAAAGTGTTACCCTTGTCTGTTTGTGATAGTAGATCATTAAGTTAAAATGTAAAGAAGGCAATATAAGGGCATCTGTGTCCTGTTGACATCATTGTAGTTTGTAAGATGGGTCAGTAGGAAGTGAAAAGGTACTTGTCAGAGGACATTATGATTTATGAATGTGAGTAAAATAGAATCTTGATTTTAGTTTAAACCATTATGATAGACCCTCACCCTCCACCTCAGCTAAAAAATCTCAAATATATATCTTAGCAATTTTGGAATAGTGAAGACCATTATCTGTTAAAGCATGCTGGTTATATCATAAGCAACATTTCTATTTTCTATGTCAACAAATAAAGGAGTTCTAGATTTTTACAATTTTGAGTGGAGGAAATTTGTGAAACTCAAACCTGGTTTATATGCATGTTGCATCGACCATGCTCCATACATTGGTTGAACTGATATATGTCTTTGATAGTATTGCTTTCCTATAAGCCTACTTAATCATTTTATGGAAATATTTTTATGCCCAACCAACTGCATTAGGAGGCATATAGATTTTCTGTCTGTGTGTCTATCTTCATAAAACTTGCTACACATGTACATCATGATATGAACTATTTAACTTTTATACAATTTTTTGCCTACTTTCTATATTTTATTGTTGGTTGAACATGTTAAGATTGATTGTTCTGCCTTAGGTTTACATTTGTGTTTAATTACCAGAAATTTATGACTAAAAAGTTAAATATAGTTTTGAAGTCTGGAACTTGGTTGTAATAGAAACATATTTTTACAGAAATTCATTGACTTCTTTTTAATGATCTTCAGTTCCATCAAAACTTTAAAAAAGTGATCATACTGAATGTAAGATTTTAGCTTCTCCGTTGAGACCATTTGTTAAACTGGAGGAAACTGTATGGAAGTTTGTCACTTTCTGCTGCTGTCATGTTTGTGCCTCTAGGTTACAACTTTAACAAGTTAACACAGCATCAAGATTCAGTCAGAAATCAAATTAAATTGTCAATATATTCGACGAGTTTTCCGCCTAAAATTCAAATAAGCCATCCCATGGTGTCACATGTAACAGAGGAGTTTTACACCTGGTTTAACAATTATCATCGTGTATTATTATTTTTACGGAAAGTGTCCCCGCATCAAAATAGTGACCATGTGTCAATTTCACACCTCGCTGGCCCATTCATTACTGTTCAACAAGTTTATTGTCTCATTCTTCAGGTCAAGTGTCATCATACCTCAGTTGCTATGGTAATGTCTGTTGTCACTCGTGTTGGTTACAGGACTGACCCCAGTGGTCAGCAGGGGAATCCCCAGGGGGTTCCATTCTGGCCGTAACTCAAGACCACTTTAGGTCAGGTGGCCACAAGACTGGGCTATTGTTTTCAGAAACAAATTGCTCCAAGTGGTGGCACTATAAACACGAGGGTATTTGGCCCATTTACAGTTATTGCCACAGAGTACTTCAAGTGTCATCAGGTACTACAATCATCCAATTTAATTATACTCTTCAGGAAAAAAAGTTGGGTTTTTCAGTTAGTAGCTGCTGAGTTTCCATTTAGGTTTTTAAGGGTGTATGCTACAGTTTACTCTATCAGTGATGTCATAGGAGTCTCATGTGACCCCAAAATGTATAAACTGCCAAGCAGCTTACAAAATTGGCATTTATATTACTTTTAAGTATTTTTGTTAAAGTGGACAAAATAGGAAGGGTCACCTTTAATTTTCATACATTTTCAATTTTTAATGAAAATACTTTAATACATTTTTTTTCTTTTTTTTTTCTCTTGTTAATATCTTTTAATGGTTGCTTTATCAAAACAATGAAAAAATGTATTGTTCATTGAGTTCATTTAGGAGCTACTGAGCTGTTTCTATGGTAACTATCTAATGCTAAACAAGAACGCAAAGTTTAAAATCTGTTTAACAGTTAATTCATTTCAATCAATAAACTGTTTGGAAAGGAATATGATAGATACAATCAGACATCCTGCACTGGCAAAACAACCCTTTAAGTGTAGTTTGCAGATATTGTGCCAAAGTATGTAACACATAACATGTCCAAAACATTTCAACGGTGAACTGTAGCATTATATACATCCTTTATACTTGCAAATGATTTAAAAATGAGAGATTTTTATTTTATGTGAATTTTATGGTTAGGTTTTGTTTTTTGATCGTTTTTAGCTCACCTGAGCTAATGTACTCAGGAAGATCTATTAGGATCAATGAATGTCCGTCAACAGTTGTCAGTCTGTCCTCTACAATTAGTTTGTTTGCGATCTAGCATCTTCATTTCTTAAGAAATAATTTTCAAACTTTATGACAATGTTTATTACCATAATGTCTCGGCCAAGTTAGATTAAGGCTGATATCGGCCAATTAGGTCAGGAGTAATGCCCCTTTTAATACTTAAAAAATGCCAGATTTCTCTTTGTTTGCATTCTAGCATCTTCATTTCTTAAGCAATTCTCTTCAAACTTTAGGACAATGTTTATAGCCATAATATTTTGGCTAAGTTCAATTGTGGCTGATATCAGCCAATTAGGTCAGGAGTTAAGCCCCTTTTGATATTGAAAAATGCCAGATTTCACTTTGCTTGCACTCTAGCATCTTCATCAAACTTTAGGACAATATTGATAGTCATAATCTTTCAGCCAATGATATTGGCCAATAAAGTAAGGAGTTATGGTCCTTTTAATATAAAAAAAGCCAGATCTCACTTTCTTTTTGCATTCTAGCATCTTTATTTCTTAAGCAATCATTTTCAAATTTTATGATAATGTTTATAGTCATAATCTCTTGGCCAAGTTTGATTATATCTGATATCAGCCAGTTAGGTCAGGAGTTATGGCACTATGTGTGCTCAAGGTGAGCTTTTGTGATCACCCTGTGTCTGGTGTCTGTCATGTTTCATGCATCGTCCTTTGTCAACAAATTGCTTTAAACGACATCTTCTTTGAAATTGCTGGACAGAATTTTATTAAACTTGGCAGGGAAGAACCTTGGGTCAACCTCCACAAAAGTTGCTAAAATAAACTTGATCCATGTAGAACTCTGGTTGCCATGGCAATGGAAAAAAAATGAAAACTTAAAAAGTCATCTCCTTCAAAACCATTTGTCAGATTTCAAAATGTTTAAGTACAGATGTTCCTTGGGTAACCCTCTACCAAGATTGCTAAAATTATTCCGATCCATAAAAAACATGGCTGCCAGGTAGGGCTAATTTGCCTTAAATGTATATGATGAAAAATTTAAACGACATCTCCTCTGAAACTGCCTGACAGAATTTGATTAAATTTGGCAGGGATGATCCTTGGGTGAACCTTCACAAAAGTTGCTAAAAGGAACTTGATCCATGTTGAACTCTTGTTAAAAATTATGAAAACTTTAAAAACTCCTTCAAAACTACTGGCCAAATTTTAAAATGTTTTAGAACAGATGTTCCTTGGGTAAGCCTATTATACTCAGAAACTAAAATCTTAATAACTAAGGGATTTTTTTCCTAAGGAGCTTTATGAATATGGCCCCTGGAGTTATGTCCCTTTAATGAATAAAAGAGGCAAGTTTCACTGTTTACGCTCTATCATCTTCATTTCTTAAGCAAGTATTTTTAAGTTTCATGACAATGTTTAAAGCCATAATCTCCCAGTCAAGTTTGAATTCAAATTTTTACCACAATTACTGTTTGGTTTGTGGAATTGAAATGATCTCATAGATTATGTATCCAGTACAACTATGCTATAATATAGTAACTTGTACAGGCATTGAAGTCAGTTTTTCTCAGGTGAGTGTCTTCAGTGCCATCTTGGCCCTCTTGTTTAATGATACAGTTTTGCATCAATATCCATTTTTAGGAAAAACTAAAAATTGAAAAACAGGTAAAAAATGTTAGTGTTAATGAAATGACGAGTAATATATAATTTGAATTATTAAATTCTATTAATAACAAAACAGCTGTTGTGAGACATAGGGATCACTTCTATGTTGTCCATCCCTCTGTCAAGTCTGTTTGTCACACTAAATTGTCTGTTATGCTTTTTTGTGTCATGCTTCTTTCAACAGATGACACACATGTTCTTGTATGTATTTCAGGCAAACTAAACAAACAACCCCCCCCCCCCAAAAAAAAAAAAAAAAAAGAAAAGAAAAAAAAAAACACACAAAAAAAAACACACAACTATGACTTAAGTTATTAAATTTTGACCTTTTTTTTTTGCAATACCTTGAATAGCATTATGGATATGTTTTTAAAATTTTAATATGTACCCTGATCATATTAATTGAATTCAAGGTTTGTATCTAAACAAGCTCATTTTGTCATATTTTTTTCACACGATATTTGTGGAGTAAACATTTTAATAAAGCGCACTTTCTTCAGTGAAATAGACTATAATAATTATACTAAAGGCATGTTAACATTTAGCCTGAAACAAGTCTTCAAGAAAAATGTTGATAAAATAACTTTGTATCAATTAAAGAAACTGTAATTCAGTCAGAATACTTTATAAAAATTTTATGAAAATAAAGTATATGTGTCCTCAACTAACAATGGTGTGTAACTTTTTTTCCGTGAGTATAGGAATATCTACCAATGAAAATCATTAATACTCTTTAGCATTGTTGTACATCATCATCTCTAAGTAGGTCAAAAGTGAGATTAGACGGCATATAATCTTATTCAGAACTGCATTTTTACTTTGTTATCTGTGATATTTAGAGAAACCAAAATAATCGTAATATTTATTTTTTAAAATATCCATCCATCCATACCAGAGTTACCTCCCGTATTACAAAACAACTTGAAGTAGGCAGCATACAAGTAGGTTATGTCATAAGAGAGTATTGATTGTGTTGGTGTTGGGAGGGAGGAGTTTTGGTGACTAGTTTTTTTTATAAATTGTGTGTTTAAAGGGTATTTGCTTATGACTCTGTGCAGTTGAGACACCCATTCCAGTTCATGGGTGTTGTGACAGTACTTCAAATAGCAACATTCAGCTTATGACAGGAAGACCATGGATGTCATACATACTTAAGTTCAGTCTAAGAGGGCACCTGGGTAGAACCCCTTGACCTACTGCAAGTCACCTGGGTAGAACCCCTTGACCTACTGCAAGTCACCTGGGTAGAACCCCTTGACCTACTGCAAGTCACCTGGGTAGAACCCCTTGACCTACTGCAAGTCACCTGGGTAGAACCCCTTGACCTACTGCTCTATAACTTCCATATCTATGTTTTGATTTTCATGAAACTTTGCAGAAGTGTTTGTCATAACACAAAGGTGTGTTGTGAACATCAACCATATGTATGCTTGAAAGGTCATAGCAGGTCAGGGATTATAATCCATTTCCATTATTTTCTTGTTTCCTTCTAGCACAAATTCTCCATTGGGGGTTTTCACCAGTGGGGACTTCTGACAGTATCGTTTGCTATACTGACAATACTGACAAAGCCTTGTTTTTATTACCTACAGGTTACTGCCTTCTGTGATGTGGATGAAAAGAAAATCAATAAGGGTGTTTACATCTATGAAGAATCCAAGGTAACATTCTATTATTTTTTTTGAAAGATACTTAGCTCATTGGAGCTCATTCAGTCCATCATCCTCTACCGTGTGCCATCTGCTGTGCAGCTTCTACAGTTACCTTTGAAAGACATCAGTAGTATAGCAAGTGGTGTTTCACAGAAATCGAGCTGGATTTCTTGGATAAGGTTGGATAAACGAAAGCACGCTATGACGTCATGAGTTAGGACAATGGCCTATTGTTTAGGGTTAACCCCCCTTTTTCTATGATAATCCCTTATCCACCCCTTAAACGAGGTCACGCGTCTATCATTTTCGAGGATGAGTAAACCGCAATATTGATTCTTTTATAATATCGTATTGTTATTCGGGACAATTAATCAACTACGTCATTCACCGCAAAAACGCGATTGAAACAATCAAACCGGACTGCAGCCCCTACCGCTCCCTTAAACGAGGTCACGCGACATTCTTAATAGACCGCAATATTTATTCTTTTATCATATCGTATTGTTATTCGGGACAATTAATCAACTACGTCATCGATTTCGCTATTGTCGCAGAAGCATTGAATGAGCGACGTTAAATAATGAGTATTGTCTCTTCGAATAATAACGTTTTTACTTTCTGAACAGTTAAACGACGCTATCCGGAATACCTCGCGCCGTATAACGGACACATTCCCACGCGTCGAGAGAAGATTTCTTCATCATTAATTAACGGTAACTGACCACTTAAACATTTCCGTAAACATAATCTACACCCGTAACACCCGTATCGATCGGTTATCACCTATTATTGACCTAAGACCTTACGAATCGCGGACTAAAGGAATGTAAACAACTATCCCACCCGTCCTCGGACGTATTATTTACTGTTTTTGGATGAAGTCGAACATTCGAAATCGCCTATCTATACGTATTAATGCTCTTTTTCTACCATTTCTGTCTTTCTCTACACATTTCCTTGTAATACGCGTGTCAATACGTATGTTTTGACAATCGGTGTGAAACGATTTTCACCTTTTCATGTCTAAATTCTATAATCAATAGACACACCCGATCTGCCGCGAGTTAATCCGGCTTAGTTAAGCGACAATAGACGGGTATTAGCGGTTTTTCATATAGCGATATAGTCGCTTTTAGCATTAACCTACGCTAAGTTACTCACCTTCTCCGTGTATGCGATCGAGACATTTATTTATTAATTTATTTATTTAAATGAAAAATAAATATATGCATTTTGCGTTATAACGCTATACAAGTTATAATTTATTCAATAAATGCATGCAATGTGTGTTATTTGTTGCGATATTGTCGGACACGTTATATGTTGTCAATAAATTCATGCAATGTGTATTATTTGTTGCGATATTGTCAGACACGTTATATGTTGTTCAAAAATGCAGAATGTATTATTTGTTGCGATATTGTCGGGTGTCATTTAATTAACTTCTTCGAGAGTATTTTGATACGTTATGTCAATCCCATTTTATATGTTCTTGTTCAATAAAAGTTATGATCAGAAATAACAAAATATTTTTCTCTCTCTCGCTCTCTTTGCGCATTTTTTTTTTAGTATTCACGCATTATCGCTGATTATATTTCTTACTTTCGTTTTTCATTCTCTCGGCAATATTATTCGTAGGTATTATTTTGGAATTCTAGTAAATAAGGCGGAACTACGAGAGTAAAATGAAAACATAAATTAAAGAAAAGTTAAATACATCATACTATCGTTAGTTTATCGGAATTTCAAAACAGAACAGAACAGATTTTTTTATTTGGACTTAAGCATACATAAGCTCATCGTTATACATCATATTTTATCTTAAATATATATATAGCCAATATATATACGAAAAATAATTGCCTAAATACACATACTTAAACGCACACACTTCTATACATATAAAAGTAGCTATATACAAATACACGACGCCATTTCCACGCGTCCCCACGAGTCCAATACCGCGCCCGTATTTATACAGCATTGTTGCGTCAAACAATAGAGGGGATTATATTTATCCTTACGAAGTTCGCCGAGCTTATAACTGACTTCTAACGGTCAGAATTTAAATCAACCAATCAATTTGGTTAATTAAAATGTTATTCGTTATCCACCAATTAGATCGATTAATCGAAATAAAATATTAGCGTCTATCAAGAGCGGAGCGTCATTCAGCCAGTTTCTGCCCCGGAGAACACATCGTTTATATCGTTCTGTTGAGAAACGAGGTAAAATATACCCAAACTTTAGTAATTTTGTAGAATTATATATTATTTGAACGAAATATCTTTATTTTCCCAGGTGTATTATATTCCCTTCGAGCATACGTTATTTTTCTCTTGTTAAAATAGTCTCAAGAATAAATGATTTGATATCACAATTTCTTTTTACAGAACATTCTCTTTATTCTATACTAAAACATACACACGGCAATACGAAAGGTGTAACAAAGTGGTTTAATGAGGGAATAAATTCCTTTGGATAAGTTCAGAGTCATTTGGGAATTTTAAAACTTGGAAAGTATTTACATTTTCATTATTTTTAGATATTGATACACCGGAAAAAACACACACACACAAAAAAAAAAAGTTAATTAATGCGATTATACTCAATAATAAAAATAATTCATATATACGTTACATCAACTTCTACGTTTTTACAATTATATTAACGTCGGCCAGAAACGGGGTGCTTATTAATAAAATTATTCAGTATTGCGCATTTACACACATTTGAACACGGAGAGCGATTTTCTTTTCGATTATTTAGAAAATGATCAGGTATTGACACAAAGCTGGTCAGGGGAAGAAGTCGAAGATAATATTGATATAAGGATTTACACTTCATAAATATTTGACCCCGAGGATATCGAGCGGAGTGTACTGATGTTGCAAGTTAATCAATAATATCAAAGATTCGATATCTCATTCAGCCTCAAGAGAGTTATTCAAATCAAGGTGGAGGCGCAGTCTTAGGGAGCTAATTTACATAAAAAAACCACGAGAAAATATATAATTTAATTACTGTATAATACTTGTAAGTATCAAGTCAGAGACAGCGACAGATTCCCGTGTCATCCAACGAAGCGTTGATTTCTACCCAAGGAATAATTTCGCAGAGAGAACTGTAAAAGGTATTTAAAATATTTAATATGCTATCAAAGTAGTATAATTGAAACATCAAATAATGTCAATTTATTTATTTCGCATATTTTAAAACGATGTCACTAAAAATATCTGATATGCTCTATCTGTTCTGTTATTTTTTTTATCTTTTTTAAAATGACTTGCTCATTTTATCATTAGCAATGATATAAAATCATGTTATTACATTTATATTCCTTTTAATTACGACATGGTGTCTTTCTAACACGGTAGATTATTAATAAGTATGATTTTTATCACGGTAGTTACTTAACTGATATCATTTTATCTGTTATCTTCTTTTTATTGTTTTTATTATTAATACTATTATTACAAGTATCGCGTGCGCCCGCGCGCCTCACAACCTCCCACGCTTACAGAAATAGACCCCGATCCTGCTTCCCGAGAGACATTCATCTCAACCAGGAATACTTCGAATCCGTAATCCCGGGGACTGGGTAAATTGTCTAGATTTTTAATCGCCGAATAACCGCGAAATGGAGCACGTGCTGAGGGCTTTTTTGGACCAGGGCGTTTCCGCCGACCAATTTCAGTCGTTCGTCACCGCCCAGGGTATCCAAGACGACCCGTTCGTGCAAGAAATCCTCCACCGACTAGTGGCTAACGAGGTCGCCGCTTCGAGTCCCGGATCTCCTCCGATTTGGACCTCGGAAGATGCCGACGAGCTGCTGAATTTCTTGAAGTCTCCGGAGAAACCCGCTGCATCAAGTCCATATACACCCAGTAAACGGTCGACGCAGGACGCGGACGACTTGCTGTCCATGCTAAAATCGCCGGAGAAACAGCGTTCCGCTTTGTAAGTTAAATCTCTTCATTTTTATTTATTTACTTTTTATTATTATTAAAATATAAACAACATATAAAATTTATGTCACGATATGTATTTATCGAATAATAATTTATAACCTTTTTTTTTCAGAGTCGAAATAAATACGAATATTCCGCCGACGATACAGGTCGGTATGGGCGGGGCGGCTGCTAAGACGCATAAATGCCCAACTTGCAACAAATCGTTTACGACAAAGGGAAATTTAAGTCGACACATAAAAGCCATTCATAAGCGGATTATCCACACCTGCCCCGAATGCCGCAAAACGTTTACCAGGGTTTCGAACTTGAAACAACATCGAGCCAACTGCCGAGGCATTATGACATTTCCATGCAAACAATACCCCGAAATATTAGAAACAAATCAAGGAGTCTCAGGAACACCAAAACGTCGTTCCAAGCCCATACACGATGGCGCGACTTACACGTGCCTGAAATGTCAGAAAGCGTTTAACCGTCTAACAAACTTAAAACGGCACGAAAAGGTCTGTAAAGGCGTTTTTCCCTGCGATCGATGCCCGGAAGTCTTGGAAACCACCCGACGGTTAGAATTTCACCTTAAAATAAAACATAAGGTGAAGCCAACCAAGCGTTCCGCCGGAAGTCCGGGAACCAGCAGCTACGAGTGTCGACACTGCCCCGCCCAGTTCCAGCATCCGAAACAATTACAAGTCCATAACGCCAGGCAACACGGTCCCCGGGTCTCGGCCCGTCCCCCCCGGTCGCCCCCCCCGGGGCCCCGTAGGTGCCCCGCCGTGTTTCCGGACCGCCAAGCTCTACACGCCCACAACGCGCAGCGGCACTACCAGGTAGGAGCTGGCTTGCACCCGCAACCTTTCCCAGAGGGCCAGGAACCGTGGGTCGACGAAGACGGTACGATCGACGAGGGGTTGCGAGATTGCTACCTGGTAAATAGGGCTATGATCCTCGAAAGGTACAACGAAGGGCCCGTAGAGTCAATATACAACATACCCATGTTCCCCGGTATGACCGTCGAGGATATCGGCCAAGCCCTTCAAGGCGTGTACGACCGTCAACACAACGCCTTTAAAGTAAACCTGAGTTTCGGGTTCATTATGCGGCACGTGGAGACGGGGCGGTATCGATACTTCCGACCCTATGACAACGTCAACGTGCTCGAAAGCCCGATTCTCATTTCCAGTCGGACGGATATATCAAAAGTGAGTATTTATTTATTTATTTATTTATTTATTTATTTATTTATTTTATATATTTTTATTTATCTATTTTTAAATATATAATTAATTTTAATTGATTTTTTATAATACTATATTTTCTTTTAAATTCATGTCAAATGAATTTTAAAATATGAAATATAACGCATAAAGCGCGTCACTATTCCAGGTCCTCAGAAAACTGAGCAGTATGGACGTCATGGCGGAAATGACGAAAAACAGACCGGATACCAAATGGAAGCTGGTGTTACTGACCAATATCCGGGTCAAAGTCTTTAACACAGATTTCTCACTGGGCGCAAAGAGTCAGCTTCGGATCTACGTGACCCGATCCACTGCTATTGTACCCCTGGACAAGGACCCCGTTACGTTCAAAACGTATGACGATAACTTATGCCTCTTCCGGTGTCTGTGTCTTAAACGTCACGGTTCTCTGGTCAAAGTTCCCGAACTCTACGACCAGTTTGAAAGATCGCATCACGAGCGAGAATATAGGGATTTTCTCGGCGGTCGCGCGACGGTACAGATAACACCGCCCTCCAATTTTAAAGGTGTACAACTCACCGACCTCCCCGAGTTCAAGCAGTGTTTCGAAGTCAACGTACAGATGTTTTCCCTGCGAGAAGATGAAACGGTGGTACCCGTCTTCAAGTCGGCGGAACGGTACCCGGAAACACTGTACGTTAATCAGAACGAGAACCACTGCTCCTACATCTCCGATTTCCAGCAATACGCCAAAAAATTTCAGTGCCCGTTGTGCAACCGGATGTTCGATGATCATTGGTGCTTTAAACGACACGCAAAAATATGCGATAAAAAGACCCTGTACGTTTATCCGGGTGGTTTTTATCGGGAGCAGCGGACGATATTCCAGCAACTGGAAGAAGTCGGAATAACGGTTCCCGCTGACCGGCGCACTTTCCCTTGGTTCGCCGTCTTCGACTTCGAAAGTATGCTGGTTAAACTCGACGGCGACGCCACGGAAAAGCTGGAATGGACCCACCAGCACGTACCCATTAGCGTCAGCGTCTGTTCCAACGTGCCCGGACACACGACGCCAAAATGTTTCGTCAACGTAAACACGGACGAACTTTTGGCCGAAATGATATCCGCCTTGACAGAGATGCAAAGCGCCGCTTCCGGTTTGGCTCGGCAGACGTGGGGGGCATTCGCCGACGAAATAAGTGAAAAAATGCAAAGTCTCTCGGAGGAAGACGAGGAGGAGCGGAAAGAGAAAGAGAAACTAAAAACGCTTTACGGGCGGTTCACGGCTTACCTCTCCGCGTTACCGGTCCTCGGGTTCAACAGGTAAATAGTTCGAGTTTCTATCTATCTACCTGTCTGTCTATCTGTCTATCTACCTGTCTGTCTGTCCGTTTGTCTGTCTCTGTGTCTGTCTATCTCCTTAAAAAAAAAAAAGCGTAACTTTATCTTCACGTATCATATCTATATTTCAGCGCCAAGTACGATCTCAACCTGGTCAAGCGGAAGCTCGCTAAACATCTGGGCATGCATGACCAGGAACGTGGATTCGTGGTGAAGAAATGCAACTCCTACGCGTGCCTCTCGACCGACAAATTTCGTATCTTAGATGTCAGCCACTTTCTTGCCCCGGGTACCTCCTACGCCGGATTCCTGAAAGCCTACGGGGTCGAGGAAGCCAAAGGTTTCTTCCCCTACGAATGGCTGGATAACCCGGCAAAGCTGGAAAGCACGGAGCTACCTCCCCACGAAACCTTTTACAGCGCGCTCAAAGGAAAAAATATCAGCCCGGAGGAGTACGCGTACTGTCAAAAGGTATGGCGGGACGAAAAGATGGTTACGTTCCGGGACTTTCTGGTCTGGTACAACGACCTAGATGTGGGTCCCTTCGTGACGGCCGTGGAACGCTTGCAAAAGTTTTATTTCGAAAAAGACATAGACGTCTTGAAGTCCGCCATGAGCGTTCCCGGCATCGCCCGCCAACTTTTGTTCAAGTCGGCGAGAGAATTAGGGGCCGAGTTCTCCCTCGTAGACCAAAAAAATGCCGACTTGCACACCACCATCAAAAACAATATTGTCGGAGGTAAGCGTTTATTTATTATCGCGCTTTTTTCGTCCTAAATTTATTATTTACATACTTTATTATAATTATTATTATCATTATTATTGAGCACGCGACGCTGGTAGCGCTTCTGTTCACGCATGTCGTTTACGTTTTAGGTCCCTCCATCATATTTACTCGACATCACGAGGCGGGCAAGACTAAAATCAGGGGAGGTAAACTTTGCCAAAAAATCGTGGGGTACGACGCCAACGCCCTCTATTTATGGGCCATCGGGCAGCCCATGCCGGAGGGTATGTTCGTGCGTCGCAGGGCCGAAAACGATTTTAAGCCGGAACACAGGGACCACTATATGCAGGCCTTCAACTGGTTAAATTATTTAATCAAGTTCGAAGGTAAAAACATACTGCATCAACGAAACAGAGGTCAAGAGGTCCGGCTGGGCAAATACCCGGTTGACGGCTATGACCCGGATACAAACACCGTCTACGAATTTCAGGTATATTTGTTTTTTATTTCTTTACATACATTATTTATATACTTAATAACAATATATTCATTTTTTTTTTACTTAATAATTTTTAATACCTATTTATTTACGTAATGACTATATATTTTTATAATATCGCAGGGTTGTTACCACCACGGCCACGAGTGCGACGTCACCAAAGACGTTAAAAGCGAAAAGTGGCACTCGAACAAGGACTCCCTGAAACGAAAGACGGGAGAAAAAGTAGATCAGCTCCGTCGACAGGGCTACAACGTCGTGGAGATGTGGGAATGCGAGTTCCGGGACTTTTGCAAATCCCACCCTAAAATCTACGACATCCGGGATCAGTGTCGCCCCGCCTTCAGCCAAAAGCATCGGGGTACCGTGTCCGAAACCCAAATTTTGAACGGGGTCCGTTTCGGACATTTATACGGTATGGTCGAGTGCGATTTAGAGATCCCGGAAGAATGGAGCCCCGAGTTTGCCCACATGCCAGTGTCTCCCCGACGCTATTTCGAAGAAATGTGCCCCATTTTCTGCAATACGGATGTGGGGTTTGACGATATCGGGAACACATGCAGGCCCACGTCTGGCAGTACCAGCTTTCCGATAAACCCAGACGGCTCCTCGTGGGCGGAACCAAAGCCCGCCAAATCCTCCTGGCCACGCCCCTCCTCAAATGGTACTTGGACCACGGTTTGAAAGTGACCAAAATCTACCAAGTGGTCGAGTACCGAAAAATGTCCTGTTTCGAGACCTTCGTACAGGAAGTCAGCGCGGCGAGACGTTTGGGCGACTCGAATCCCGGCTTAGCAATTTTTGCCGACACAATGAAACTCATTGGGAACTCAGCGTGTGTATATTATTTATCAAATATTATATATATTATTTATTAATATGATAAATATATACGCGTTTATTATTTACGAATATAAGTAAGCGACAAAAATGTATTGATATAATAATTTTGTCTTAACGCGTATTTATTTTTTTATTGAATATATAATTTTGAATTTTTATCGAATCATATTATTATAATATATATATTAAAATATATTTATTTAAATAATTAAATTCGTTTCAGTTACGGATCCGTCATTATGGATAAGACAAAACACCGCAAAGTGTCATACGTGGAGGGGGAAAATAAGGCGTGTTTCGAGGTCAACAAGCCTCAGTTTAGACAAACCACCTGTCTAGACGAGGTGGACCAGTACTACGAGGTCGAGTCGGCTAAAACGAGCATCAAACTCGACCTCCCCACACAGCTAGGCTTTTTTATACTGCAGTACGCCAAACTCAGGATGCTGCAGTTTTACTACGACCTCTTGGATCGATACGTGGACCGCTCCGACTTCGAATATCTGGAGATGGACATGGTAAGTTATGTTTTAATGCACTACCACAGCGATTTCGTACTTTTTTTGTCAGGGTTAATTCACTTTTTGTCACAGCGTTTTGATATTTGCGTCGATCATTTCAATATTTGTCATAGATTTTTTTTTTTGCGCGTTTACACGTAAATCTCCATAGACAGCGTTTCATTTTTTTTTGTCAATGTCGTGCCCTTTGATCGTTCGTTCTATTTAGTATATTTTATATGTTGTTTTTTTTAAGGACTCCGCCTACATGGCCCTGTCGGCGTCGAGTCTCCGGGAGGTCGTAAAGCCGGAAATGATGGCCGAGTACCAGCGTGGACTCACGGGATTATGCGGCGACGAGTTCGATCCCGTTGGAGACCGCTGGTTCCCTAGAGAATGCTGCGCGAAACACGCCAAATTTGATAAAAGAGTACCGGGACTCTTCAAGACGGAATACGAGGGGGATGCCATGATAGGTCTCTGCTCCAAGACCTATATCGTGAGCAAAACCGTCCCCTCGAAAGCCACCAGCGCCGTCATGACCGCCTCCAAGCTCTCGCGCAAAGCCAGGGGACTAACGCTCAAAAAGAATCATTCCCGACCCCTGGTGACAACGGAGTGTAAGTTTAGTTCCAAGGGAATTTCGAAGCGCCTGGTTAAGGAACCCCTTACTATATTTAAAAAGGTCCTGCGTACCGGAAAGTCGGCTTCCGGTCGTAATAAGGGGTTCCGGGTTCGAAACAACGGGATATACAGTTACAACCAGACCAGGTGCGGATTCTCTTATTTCTACTGTAAGCGGCGAGTGTTGTCCGACGGAATTCGCACAGTACCCTTGGACATCGTTCTGTGCCCCGTGAGACGCGGATCTGAACTCGGTCTCGATCATAATGATCAAAAATTGGTCGAGATGCTCGAGCGCAATTTAAATTATGAAAAAAAAAAAATAGTAGATTTTTTGTTTTCATAGTATATATATATATTATTTGAACTTGTTATTGTTGTACAGCTCGTAAACTCTTTACATGCGTGTGAAAAATATTTTTCGAATCGCGGCGCTGTTGTATAAAATGTTTGCATTCGCATAAATGCGTAATGTTTTATTATTGTTGTATTGTTTCAATCTTTTTATATATCCTTATTGTTTTTTTATCAGTTTGTATATAAATTAATGTATGTTTATTTACCGAAAATCGTTTATATAATAAATCTTGTACCCGTATTATCGCTTTTTTCAACTATTTTATCTCCCAGTACGTAAGAAGAGGTACGTGTCCTACAAAATAAATTTGAAATTGATATAAACGCGTAAGAACATGAATGATCAAGATAATGCTATTCCCGAACGGGAGGTATTACTGAATCTTCCGAAACCAGACGATGAAAGCCTGAGTGATAAGTGGCATTTATTAGGAACGAGAGTACCCCAGGCAGAGATTGTGTATTTTTCTCAGATGATTATCGTTTACGTTATCATTATTACGTCGATAGTCAACTTATCTCTGCAAAACGGTTCTACGGAGTTGTGGATCAGTTTACTTAGCAGTTGTATAGGCTACGCTCTACCTAATCCTAAACTGAAAAAATAATGTTTCCGTTCGAACCTTGTTCCAGCGTGTGTATAAGCGCTCAAACGGGAGCCGGGAAAACGCAATGGGTCTATAAATTTCTAAAAAATATACGAGCAATGTATAGCGAGGACCCGCCAGTATCCATTTTGTATTGTTACGGAATCTATCAACCGCTTTATGACGTCATGGAGAGAGAGATTCCGAATTTTACGAGTAAATTAGGACTTCCCACGGCGGAGGAACTAGATAATTTCACGGAAGACAGACGACACAAACTGATCATAATAGACGACTTAATACAGGAGGTGGTGCGACACCAGGAAATGGAACTGTTATTTACCCAGGGTACGCATCACTTTTGGCAAAGTTTACCTCCCCTGATTTTAGTCTTGCCCGCCTCGTGATGTCGAGTAAATATGATGGAGGGACCTAAAACGTAAACGACATGCGTGAACAGGCTACCAGCGTCGCGTGCTCAATAATAATGATAATAATAATTATAATAAAGTATGTAAATAATAAATTTAGGACGAAAAAAGCGCGATAATAAATAAACGCTTACCTCCGACAATATTGTTTTTGATGGTGGTGTGCAAGTCGGCATTTTTTTGGTCTACGAGGGAGAACTCGGCCCCTAATTCTCTCGCCGACTTGAACAAAAGTTGGCGGGCGATGCCGGGAACGCTCATGGCGGACTTCAAGACGTCTATGTCTTTTTCGAAATAAAACTTTTGCAAGCGTTCCACGGCCGTCACGAAGGGACCCACATCTAGGTCGTTGTACCAGACCAGAAAGTCCCGGAACGTAACCATCTTTTCGTCCCGCCATACCTTTTGACAGTACGCGTACTCCTCCGGGCTGATATTTTTTCCTTTGAGCGCGCTGTAAAAGGTTTCGTGGGGAGGTAGCTCCGTGCTTTCCAGCTTTGCCGGGTTATCCAGCCATTCGTAGGGGAAGAAACCTTTGGCTTCCTCGACCCCGTAGGCTTTCAGGAATCCGGCGTAGGAGGTACCCGGGGCAAGAAAGTGGCTGACATCTAAGATACGAAATTTGTCGGTCGAGAGGCACGCGTAGGAGTTGCATTTCTTCACCACGAATCACCGTTCCTGGTCATGCATGCCCAGATGTTTAGCGAGCTTCCGCTTGACCAGGTTGAGATCGTACTTGGCGCTGAAATATAGATATGATACGTGAAGATAAAGTTACGCTTTTTTTTTTTTTAAGGAGATAGACAGACACAGAGACAGACAAACGGACAGACAGACAGGTAGATAGACAGATAGACAGACAGGTAGATAGATAGAAACTCGAACTATTTACCTGTTGAACCCGAGGACCGGTAACGCGGAGAGGTAAGCCGTGAACCGCCCGTAAAGCGTTTTTAGTTTCTCTTTCTCTTTCCGCTCCTCCTCGTCTTCCTCCGAGAGACTTTGCATTTTTTCACTTATTTCGTCGGCGAATGCCCCCCACGTCTGCCGAGCCAAACCGGAAGCGGCGCTTTGCATCTCTGTCAAGGCGGATATCATTTCGGCCAAAAGTTCGTCCGTGTTTACGTTGACGAAACATTTTGGCGTCGTGTGTCCGGGCACGTTGGAACAGACGCTGACGCTAATGGGTACGTGCTGGTGGGTCCATTCCAGCTTTTCCGTGGCGTTGCCGTCGAGTTTAACCAGCATACTTTCGAAGTCGAAGACGGCGAACCAAGGGAAAGTGCGCCGGTCAGCGGGAACCGTTATTCCGACTTCTTCCAGTTGCTGGAATATCGTCCGCTGCTCCCGATAAAAACCACCCGGATAAACGTACAGGGTCTTTTTATCGCATATTTTTGCGTGTCGTTTAAAGCACCAATGATCATCGAACATCCGGTTGCACAACGGGCACTGAAATTTTTTGGCGTATTGCTGGAAATCGGAGATGTAGGAGCAGTGGTTCTCGTTCTGATTAACGTACAGTGTTTCCGGGTACCGTTCCGCCGACTTGAAGACGGGTACCACCGTTTCGTCTTCTCGCAGGGAAAACATCTGTACGTTGACTTCGAAACACTGCTCGAACTCGGGGAGGTCGGTGAGTTGTACGCCTTTAAAATTGGAGGGCGGTGTTATCTGTACCGTCGCGCGACCGCCGAGAAAATCCCTATATTCTCGCTCGTGATGCGATCTTTCAAACTGGTCGTAGAGTTCGGGAACTTTGACCAGAGAACCGTGACGTTTAAGACACAGACACCGGAAGAGGCATAAGTTATCGTCATACGTTTTGAACGTAACGGGGTCCTTGTCCAGGGGTTCAATAGCAGTGGATCGGGTCACGTAGATCGGAAGCTGACTCTTTGCGCCCAGTGAGAAATCTGTGTTAAAGACTTTGACCCGGATATTGGTCAGTAACACCAGCTTCCATTTGGTATCCGGTCTGTTTTTCGTCATTTCCGCCATGACGTCCATACTGCTCAGTTTTCTGAGGACCTGGAATAGTGACGCGCTTTATGCGTTATATTTCATATTTTAAAATTCATTTGACATGAATTTAAAAGAAAATATAGTATTATAAAAAATCAATTAAAATTAATTATATATTTAAAAATAGATAAATAAAAATATATAAAATAAATAAATAAATAAATAAATAAATACTCACTTTTGATATATCCGACCGACTGGAAATGAGAATCGGGCTTTCGAGCACGTTGACGTTGTCATAGGGTCGGAAGTATCGATACCGCCCCGTCTCCACGTGCCGCATAATGAACCCGAAACTCAGGTTTACTTTAAAGGCGTTGTGTTGACGGTCGTACACGCCTTGAAGGGCTTGGCCGATATCTTCGACGGTCATACCGGGGAACATGGGGATGTTGTATATTGACTCTACGGGCCCTTCGTTGTACCTTTCGAGGATCATAGCCCTATTTACCAGGTAGCAATCTCGCAACCCCTCGTCGATCGTACCGTCTTCGTCGACCCACGGTTCCTGGCCCTCTGGGAAAGGTTGCGGGTGCAAGCCAGCTCCTACCTGGTAGTGCCGCTGCGCGTTGTGGGCGTGTAGAGCTTGGCGGTCCGGAAACACGGCGGGGCACCTACGACATTTATACGAATTGCTCCCGGGCTGCGGGGAGTCGGTTCCAGCAGCCCCGTGTTGACGGCTGGGTCCAGGCTGCGGGGACTCGGACATAGCATCCCCGTGCTGACGGCTGGGTCCGGGTTGCGGGGATTCGGGCATAGAACCCCGGGGACCGTGTTGCCTGGCGTTATGGACTTGTAATTGTTTCGGATGCTGGAACTGGGCGGGGCAGTGTCGACACTCGTAGCTGCTGGTTCCCGGACTTCCGGCGGAACGCTTGGTTGGCTTCACCTTATGTTTTATTTTAAGGTGAAATTCTAACCGTCGGGTGGTTTCCAAGACTTCCGGGCATCGATCGCAGGGAAAAACGCCTTTACAGACCTTTTCGTGCCGTTTTAAGTTTGTTAGACGGTTAAACGCTTTCTGACATTTCAGGCACGTGTAAGTCGCGCCATCGTGTATGGGCTTGGAACGACGTTTTGGTGTTCCTGAGACTCCTTGATTTGTTTCTAATATTTCGGGGTATTGTTCGCATGGAATTGGCACAATGCCTCGGCAGTTGGCTCGATGTTGTTTCAAGTTCGAAACCCTGGTAAACGTTTTGCGGCATTCGGGGCAGGTGTGGATAATCCGCTTATGAATGGCTTTTATGTGTCGACTTAAATTTCCCTTTGTCGTAAACGATTTGTTGCAAGTTGGGCATTTATGCGTCTTAGCAGCTGCCCCGCCCATACCGACCTGTATCGTCGGCGGAATATTCGTATTTATTTCGACTCTGAAAAAAAAAGTTTATAAATTATTATTCGATAAATACATATCGTGACATAAATTTTATATGTTGTTTATATTTTAATAATAATAAAAAGTAAATAAATAAAAATGAAGAGATTTAACTTACAAAGCGGAACGCTGTTTCTCCGGCGATTTTAGCATGGACAGCAAGTCGTCCGCGTCCTGCGTCGACCGTTTACTGGGTGTATATGGACTTGATGCAGCGGGTTTCTCCGGGGACTTCAAGAAATTCAGCAGCTCGTCGGCATCTTCCGAGGTCCAAATCGGAGGAGATCCGGGACTCGAAGCGGCGACCTCGTTAGCCACTAGTCGGTGGAGGATTTCTTGCCCGAACGGGTCGTCTTGGATACCCTGGGCGGTGACGAACGACTGAAATTGGTCGGCGGAAACGCCCTGGTCCAAAAAAGCCCTCAGCACGTGCTCCATTTCGCGGTTATTCGGCGATTAAAAATCTAGCCAATTTACCCAGTCCCCGGGATTACGGATTCGAAGTATTCCTGGTTGAGATGAATGTCTCTCGGGAAGCAGGATCGGGGTCTATTTCTGTAAGCGTGGGAGGTTGTGAGGCGCGCGGGCGCACGCGATACTTGTAATAATAGTATTAATAATAAAAACAATAAAAAGAAGATAACAGATAAAATGATATCAGTTAAGTAACTACCGTGATAAAAATCATACTTATTAATAATCTACCGTGTTAGAAAGACACCATGTTGTAATTAAAAGGAATATAAATGTAATAACATGATTTTATATCATTGCTAATGATAAAATGAGCAAGTCATTTTAAAAAAGATAAAAAAAATAACAGAACAGATAGAGCATATCAGATATTTTTAGTGACATCGTTTTAAAATATGCGAAATAAATAAATTGACATTATTTGATGTTTCAATTATACTACTTTGATAGCATATTAAATATTTTAAATACCTTTTACAGTTCTCTCTGCGAAATTATTCCTTGGGTAGAAATCAACGCTTCGTTGGATGACACGGGAATCTGTCGCTGTCTCTGACTTGATACTTACAAGTATTATACAGTAATTAAATTATATATTTTCTCGTGGTTTTTTTATGTAAATTAGCTCCCTTAGACTGCGCCTCCACCTTGATTTGAATAACTCTCTTGAGGCTGAATGAGATATCGAATCTTTGATATTATTGATTAACTTGCAACATCAGTACACTCCGCTCGATATCCTCGGGGTCAAATATTTATGAAGTGTAAATCCTTATATCAATATTATCTTCGACTTCTTCCCCTGACCAGCTTTGTGTCAATACCTGATCATTTTCTAAATAATCGAAAAGAAAATCGCTCTCCGTGTTCAAATGTGTGTAAATGCACAATACTGAATAATTTTATTAATAAGCACCCCGTTTCTGGCCGACGTTAATATAATTGTAAAAACGTAGAAGTTGATGTAACGTATATATGAATTATTTTTATTATTGAGTATAATCGCATTAATTAACTTTTTTTTTTTTTGTGTGTGTGTTTTTTCCGGTGTATCAATATCTAAAAATAATGAAAATGTAAATACTTTCCAAGTTTTAAAATTCCCAAATGACTCTGAACTTATCCAAAGGAATTTATTCCCTCATTAAACCACTTTGTTACACCTTTCGTATTGCCGTGTGTATGTTTTAGTATAGAATAAAGAGAATGTTCTGTAAAAAGAAATTGTGATATCAAATCATTTATTCTTGAGACTATTTTAACAAGAGAAAAATAACGTATGCTCGAAGGGAATATAATACACCTGGGAAAATAAAGATATTTCGTTCAAATAATATATAGAATTCTACAAAATTACTAAAGTTTGGGTATATTTTACCTCGTTTCTCAACAGAACGATATAAACGATGTGTTCTCCGGGGCAGAAACTGGCTGAATGACGCTCCGCTCTTGATAGACGCTAATATTTTATTTCGATTAATCGATCTAATTGGTGGATAACGAATAACATTTTAATTAACCAAATTGATTGGTTGATTTAAATTCTGACCGTTAGAAGTCAGTTATAAGCTCGGCGAACTTCGTAAGGATAAATATAATCCCCTCTATTGTTTGACGCAACAATGCTGTATAAATACGGGCGCGGTATTGGACTCGTGGGGACGCGTGGAAATGGCGTCGTGTATTTGTATATAGCTACTTTTATATGTATAGAAGTGTGTGCGTTTAAGTATGTGTATTTAGGCAATTATTTTTCGTATATATATTGGCTATATATATATTTAAGATAAAATATGATGTATAACGATGAGCTTATGTATGCTTAAGTCCAAATAAAAAAATTTGTTCTGTTCTGTTTTGAAATTCCGATAAACTAACGATAGTATGATGTATTTAACTTTTCTTTAATTTATGTTTTCATTTTACTCTCGTAGTTCCGCCTTATTTACTAGAATTCCAAAATAATACCTACGAATAATATTGCCGAGAGAATGAAAAACGAAAGTAAGAAATATAATCAGCGATAATGCGTGAATACTAAAAAAAAAAATGCGCAAAGAGAGCGAGAGAGAGAAAAATATTTTGTTATTTCTGATCATAACTTTTATTGAACAAGAACATATAAAATGGGATTGACATAACGTATCAAAATACTCTCGAAGAAGTTAATTAAATGACACCCGACAATATCGCAACAAATAATACACATTGCATGCATTTATTGAACAACATATAACGTGTCTGACAATATCGCAACAAATAATACACATTGCATGAATTTATTGACAACATATAACGTGTCCGACAATATCGCAACAAATAACACACATTGCATGCATTTATTGAATAAATTATAACTTGTATAGCGTTATAACCGCCTGAAATATATGCGTTACGTATTTGTTCTACTACAACAATTACTAATACTCTTGTTAAAAAGCGAATAACCAATGCTATATATGCGTTACGTTTTTGTTATAAATAAATAAATAAATAAATAAATAAATAAATGTCTCGATCGCATACACGGAGAAGGTGAGTAACTTAGCGTAGGTTAATGCTAAAAGCGACTATATCGCTATATGAAAAACCGCTAATACCCGTCTATTGTCGCTTAACTAAGCCGGATTAACTCGCGGCAGATCGGGTGTGTCTATTGATTATAGAATTTAGACATGAAAAGGTGAAAATCGTTTCACACCGATTGTCAAAACATACGCATTGACACGCGTATTACAAGGAAATGTGTAGAGAAAGACAGAAATGGTAGAAAAAGAGCATTAATATGTATAGATAGGCGATTTCGAATGTTCGACTTCATCCAAAAACAGTAAATAATACGTCCGAGGACGGGTGGGATAGTTGTTTACATTCCTTTAGTCCGCGATTCGTAAGGTCTTAGGTCAATAATAGGTGATAACCGATCGATACGGGTGTTACGGGTGTAGATTATGTTTACGGAAATGTTTAAGTGGTCAGTTACCGTTAATTAATGATGAAGAAATCTTCTCTCGACGCGTGGGAATGTGTCCGTTATACAGCGCGAGGTATTCCGGATAGCGTCGTTTAACTGTTCAGAGAGTAAAAACGTTATTATTCGAAGAGACAATACTCATTATTTAACGTCGCTCATTCAATGCTTCTGCGACAATAGCGAAATCGATGACGTAGTTGATTAATTGTCCCGAATAACAATACAATATGATAAAAGAATAAATATTGCGGTTTACTCATCCTCGAAAATGATAGACGCGTGACCTCGTTTAAGGGGTGGATAAGGGATTATCATAGCCTAAACAATAGGTCATTGTCCTAATTGTTTAGGGAGACAATTAAAAATAAATATTGCGGTTTTTCGAGAATGTCACGTGACCTCGTTAAAGGGATGAGGTCGGGGATTATGTCATACCCTAAACAATAGGCCATTGTCCTAACTCATGACGTCATAGCGTGCTTTCGTTTATCCAACCTTATCCAAGAAATCCAGCTCGATTTCTGTGAAACACCACTTGCTATACTACTGACATCTTATCTGAAACTGCATGGTAGAAAATGATGAAACTTTGCATGAATTATCTTTAGGTGGCCCTTTACAAAGTTTCTAGAATAAACTTGATTCATGTAAAACTCAAGTTGCAATGACAACCAACAGCTTTTATTTAAAAGGAGACTGCAGATAAACTTGGTCTTAATTTGAAAATCACACTCTAATGATGATATCTGTGAAGGATATTTCAATCTGTGGTTTTATAGCAAATATATTCATATTTTAATTTGCAAAATTGCAGTATGGGGACTAAGACCACAATCAATTTTACTATATGTTCTATATAAGCATATATGCAAATGACAATTACTGTAAGGGAAATTGACATCCAAACTTACCCTCATTAGATAGATCTATTCAAGAGAAATAATTCTGAACATTTTAAACATGGGGTCACCCGACTACTTTTTGACCTATTTAAGGTTAAATAACATACGTATGAATTTAGTGCACCGGTCGGCCATTTCACACCAATTTTCTCAAAAATTCCCCTCTCAGTAATGCTCAACTTTTAAGGTTGTTGTGCAATAAGGCCTCCAAATTGGGCATTTTATGACTATTTTAACTGTGTTCTATAGAATTTAATCCTTTATTGCATGTCTTTCAGTCAAAAACTCACCTTAATTCATCATTAAATAGGGTCACTATTTTCTGTGTAGGCACATCCGGATACAGGGTAACCAAGGGCAGGTAATTGTGGTCTTAGTCCCCATGGGAGGGGGGTCGCCATTTTAATTACCTCCCTTGAAATACACTGCAGACTCTTGAAAGTGTTACATCACACATCATTCTGAATAACTCGCCTGTAATCTTTTGGCCAGGGATTACGATTGTAATACATTGCTGAATTTCTTCCCAAGTAAAATTGTTTTCTTTTTGTAGTTTGGGACCTACTTGCACAATTTCATGAAAAGTTTGATCAGGTATTAAAGTATACTTAATAAAGCTTTAACACAAGGCATTTTATAAATTATCATGTCCTGATTAAAGAAATAATAATAGACAAATAGACGATATTGTGACTACTGCACATGTAAAGCATATGTGTTCATGTGAAGTACATGTCATATTTTTAACTCACCAGAGCACAGTGTGCTGAGAGAGTTAGCTAATCAGATTACCCTTCGTCCATCATCTGTCATGTGTCGTGCGGCGTCAACAATTTTCTTTAAAAGACATCTTTTGTGAAACCACTTGGTAGAAATTTATGAAACTTGTCATGAATGATCATTTGTGTCCCATCACAAAAGTTACTAAAATAAACTTGATCCATGCAGAGATCTCAGGTTGCCATGGCAACCAACACACAATTTTATTAAAGAAACTTTAAAAATCTTCTCTGAAATCAATGTCCAGAATTTAATTTCTTTGGCACAAATGGTCACTTCATGGTTGTCTACCATAATTTCAAAATGAAGTTGATCCTTGAAAAATGGGATCGGTTAGTTTCCTTATATACTCTATATAGAAAATTTCAGAATTCTTCTCCTGTGAAACAAATGTTTAGAATTAAATTTTGTTCTGTACAAATGGTCACCTCATGACTGTCTACCATCATTGCTTAAATAAAGTTGATCCCTTAAAAAATGAGGCCCCTAGGGGGTTGGCTAGTTTCCTTATTTTACACTATATAGAAAATTCAAAATTCATCTTCTGTGAAACCGATGAATTTAATATCATTTGGTAATGGAAATGGTAATCTCATGACTGTCTACCATAACAGTTAAAATAAAGTTGATCTATTTAAAAATAGGCAAGATTCCTGATATACTCAATATAGATAATTTCAAAACCCTTCTCCTGTGAAACCAATAGTTAGAATTTTATTTTATTTGGCACAAATGATCACCTAATAGCTGACTACAATAATTTCTAAAATAAAGTTGATTGCTTGAAAAATTCGGCCTGTAGGGGGTCAGCTAGTTTCTTAATTTACTCTTAACATAAGATTTCAAAAACTTCTTCTATGAAACCATTGGTTAGAATTAAATTTTGGCAGTCTACCATAATTGATAAAATAAAGTTTATCCATTGGAAAATGAGGCACATAGAGGGTTGTCTAGTTTCCTAACCTCAAGGTTTCATATCATAATCAGCATTTGACACTAACATTTTAGCAAGGTATGCTGACGGGACACCTGCTTTGAAATTCAGGAGTCCCTTTTGAAAATTTGGAGTCCCTGTCTTATTACTCCAATATAGGCTGGCTTTCTATGCACAATCATAAATTGAAAAACTGCAATTTATTAAAGTGGGTTACTAATAAAAATGTTTTATGAAGAAGATTACATTGATTTACAACAAATATGGATGTTCAATTTCTTTTTAATTGAAAAGTAGTGTCCCAAACCCTTGGCATGTCAATTCTGGAGTAATTTCCCAAGTTTTGGTGTCCTTTGGTTCCAGGGACATTGTTAGTGTCAAAAGCTGATAATTGCATAAGCATTTTTGATCCCTTGAAAATTGAGGCCTCCTGAGTGGCTAACTTAAAAATTCTTTTTATCTTAAACTTGAATCTGGTTGCTGCTGGAAGAAACCAGGTAAAATCAAGTGACATAAATGGATTTGAATAAGCTGATGTACTGTGGTGAGCGATCTAGGGCCATATGGCCTTCTTGTTTTTAGTCCCATACCGCTGTTTACACCGGAGGGTCTATAGGTTTGCCCTTTATCTGTCTGTATGTCCGTCTGTATGGATGTCTGGATCCCGCAATAACTTTAAAAACGTGTTAGATAATATTATGAAAATTGGTACATGCATAGATTGCAGTATGGATATTCTGCACGTCACTTAGTTTTTTTTCTCAGACCAAAATTCTGGTTCCTATGGTTACAGAAAAATTATGCACCTCACTGATAGGGGACTCAACACCAGTTACTTGTTTTTTAGCTCACCTGAGCACAACGTGCTCATAGTGAGCTATTAATGTGATCGCCTTTTGTCCGTCATTGGTGCAGATGAGAGTGTGTCTGGCATCAAACAATTTTCTTTAAACGACATCTCCTCTGAAACCACTGGTCCAAATTTGATAAAATTTGCCAGTGATGTTCCTTGCATGAAGTTCTACAAAAGTTGTTCAGTTGGCTCCAGTCCGTTGCATATCTGGGTCACAGAAGCTAAAATAGATTTTTGAAATGAAATCTTTAAAAATCTTCTTCCCCGAAACTGCAAGACCTAAAGCTTAGATAGTTGGTGTGTGGTTATGAACCTCTACCAAGATTGTACAAATCATGACCCTGGGGTCAAAATTGGCCCCGCCCCAGGGGTCACTTGATTTAACATAGACTTAAATAAGAAAACTAGAAAAACTTTCTTGTCAGAAACAAATATAAGATATTTGGTATGTAATACGGCCTAGTGGACATCTACCAACTTTGTTCACATCATGGCCCTGGGTTCAAAATTGGCCCCGCCCCCAGGGTCACTTTATTTTACATAGGCATATACAGGAATGTCTAAAAAAATCTTCTTGTGACAAGGCCTGGAGTTTAGATATTTGGTGTATTACATGGCCTTATATCGCTATATATGAGGGATGTTCAAATTGAAATGCAACTCGGGTTATATTATGTAACTACGCACGCTTTCACAAAAAACCTACTTGGATCGCCTAGGGGCATCAATTATCTCTCGGTCGATGCCAGTTTTGTGTAAATCTGTCCTCTCTAGCCATGGCTACACAACGAGAAACATTGCATACTCATACATACTAATGATAAAATGGTTGGTAAAAAATCTGCATTCGCCGCCCAAATACGGGCCTACATCAAAAACTGCTGTTTTCTTGGTATAGGTCCAAAAGAGATATTTCATGAAATATGCTCAATTTATGAACCTGGTGAGCTGTCCTATGCATCGGTTACTAGGTGGTGCAAGAAATTTGCAAGTTGAATAACGTCCTTGCAAGATGCACCATGTGGCCATCACAGAAAGACAGCAACCAGTCCCAAAATGGTAGAAAAAGTCAGAGAAATTGTATCGACAGATGCAAGATTCACTGTTAGGGAAATAGCCCGAAAGGTAGGCATCTCAATAGGAAGCACCTTAAAATGAATAAGATAACTGCGTGATCGATACCCCATTTGCTCACAGAGGAACAGAAGTGCCTCCGCGTGAAAATGGCAAATCTTTGCTGAAAATATACCCAAAATACAATAATCGCTCATTTGCCAATATCGTCACAGGCGACGAGACATGGGTGCATTTCTATGAGCCCAAACGAAAACATGAAAACAAGATATGGTCTACAAAAGACATGAAAACTGGCCATGTATAGCCAAACACACAATGAGTGTCAGAAAGGTTATGTATGCAGTTTTCTTCACAAATCAAGGGCCTGCTATACAAATTGCTGTTCCAAAAGGTAAATCGGTCAATAGCAAGTTCTACAGAGAGGCTGTTCTAAAAAAGTTGAAGAAATATTTCAATAGACGCAGGCCAGCGACAGGTTTGTCGGGGGTCAGGTTGCTGCATGACAACGCGTCTAGCCACAAAGCGGCTATTGTACGCGATTTTTTAAGGCAGGAAAAGGTTGTAGAGCTTCCGCACCTGCCGTATTCCCCAGACCTTGCCCCCTGTGACTACTTCCTGTTCCCGAGGCTCAAAAAGTACCTCACTGGACGAAAATAAAAAACACGAAAAGATCTTGGTTCAGCCATCTTCCAGTGTCTCAAGGGTATACCCAGAAACGATTAGGAAACTGCCTTTAAAAATTGGATCAAAAGGTTGAAACTATGCATAGCTCAGGGAGGTGAATACTTTGAAGGAATCCGATAGTTGGTTTGTGAAAATATGCTAGGAATTGCATTTCAATTTGAACATCACTCGTACATGTACAAAGTTTGTTCAAATCATGGCCTTGTGGTCAAAATTGGCACCACCCCATAGTTCACTTGATTTTACATAGTCTTATATAGGAGGGCCTTCAAAAGATCTTATTAGAAACCACAAGGTCATGAGTTTAGATATTTGGTATGTAACATGGCCTTGTGGACCTGAACCAAGTTTTCAAATCATGGCTCTTGGGTATGTGTAATTTTTTTTCTTTACTTAAGCATTTTTTCTCTAGCAGTTGAATTCAAGTGAGTGATTTAGGGCCATTATGGCCCTCTTGTTTATCCATAGGTACATACTTAAGTGTTGGGGTATTATTATGTACAGAATGGTGAAACCTTATGACTAAATTGTTCCTTTTTAGCTCACCTGAGCACAATGTGCTCTTGGTGAGCCATTGTGATCACCTTTTGTCTGTCATCCATGCGTCCGTGCATGCGTGTGTGCATCCAGCGTCAACAATTTTCTTTAAACAACATCTCCTCCTAAACCACTGGGTAAAACTGGATGAAAATTGCCTGTGATGTTCCTTGCATGAAGTTCTACCAAAGTTGTTCAAATGGTTGCATAATATTATCTAAGTCATAGGTAAATAGATAAATAAAATAGATTTTTAAAGTGAAATTTTTAAAAATCTTCTTCTCCCAAATGCATGGCCAAGAGATTTGGTGTGTGGCATTGTCTTATGGACCTCTACCAAGGTTCTTCAAATCATGGCCTTGGTGTCAAAATTGGCCCCGCCCCAGGGGTCACTTGATTTCAATAGAATTAATCAGGAAAAACTTGAAAATTTTCTAGTCTTAAACCACAAGGCCTAGAGTTTAGATATTTGGTGTGTAGACCTCAATCAAGTTTGTTCAAATCATGGCCCTGGGGTCAAAATTGTTTAATGTGTAAGATAACCTAGTGAACCTCTACCAATTTTGCTCAAATCATGGGTCAAAATTGGTGCCACCTTAGGGGTCACTTGTTTTTATAAAGACTTACATAGGAAAACAACAACAACAAAAAAAACCTTCATATATTTAAAACCACAAGGCCTGGGTGAAGATGTTTGGTATATAACATGGCTTAGTGAACCTGAACTAAGTTTGTTTAAATCATGCCCCAGGTGTCAAACTTCATTCCGCCCAAAGGGTCACTTTAAATAGACTTACAGGTACAGTTTTTGTGTGGAATTTAGATGAACTTGCTGTACTTCTGCATGGATGTTGTAGTAAGTATGACAATGCTATAATAGGCAATGAAGGCATTATTTCTCAGAAAGCGATTTTAAGGCCATCCTGGCCCTCTAGTTTTTGTACTTTCTTCTTTGTATTTATGATATCATATCAGAAAAAAAGAGTGTTCCATCATAATATAAACATTTTAGTAGAAAAACAATAAACATGAATAATACATAACTGTAGTATGAAACATCAGTGATTGTGATAAGTGACATTATTACAACAATGGTTCTGTTGTAGGAAAGGCCAAAACCTAGGGTGCCAATTGTCCATTTTAAGGAAGCCATCCCTCCCTTGATAATTTGTGTGAAGATGGTGAGTAATTTTCACATTTTACACTCAAGCCCTGCAAAGGGATGTAGTAGCTGAATAGGAATCCTGCATTGTCCTGTCACATTTTACGTGGAGTTCAATATCATTCATATTGTCAAATCAAAGCAGTACAGTATCAGTCCTGGTGGCCATGTAGTTAGAGCATCTGGAAGTCGTGGATTTGATCCCTAGCTGCAGCATATCAAAGCCATAAAAATGGTACTGGTGTAGGTCCCTTGCTTGTCACTAAGTATTTAAGGGTAGTTCCAGGACTGTTTGGCTTGGTGTCAAAAAAGTGTGACTGGGTGTGGTATCATGTTACATGTCTATGGCATGATACTGCTGTGTGGTAGCATTTGTCTTTAGTAGTCTCCAAATAACTCAAATACAGTCGGTGGGATGTTAAACCCAATTAACAAACATAAACAAACAAGGTGGTTAAACAAGGGTATTCATCACTTTCATTGATAGCTGTTGTTATGGCATGCTGTATAGGCAGTCATTATTATAAGAAGGAACAAGAGGGCCAAGATGACCCTAGATCACTCACCTGAGAAAAGTATCATTCATTGCCTGTACAAAACAGATTGCTTTAGAATTAAGATGATGAGGTGAAACAATGTTCAGGAATTTTCTGACCCCATCCACAAAAGATATCATCATGACAAACATTCTGCCAAAGTTTGAGGATGATTGGACCAAAAATGTTGCCCTCAGAAAAATTTTTATCTGAATTTGGAATTAAAGGCCTTTAGTGTGTAAACAAGATTTTTCTAAGATTTGACCTTTTGACCTATTTTTTGATCCAACCTGACCCATTTTCAAAAGGGTTCAAGATATCATCAAGACAAACATTCTGACCAAGTTTGAAGAAGATTGGATCAAAATTGTGGCCTCTAGTGTGTAAACAAGATTTTTCTAAGATTTGACCTACTGACCTACTTTTGATCCAACCTGACCCATTTTCAAAAGGGTTCAAGATATCATCAAGACAAACATTCTGACCAAGTTTGAGGAAGATTGGATCAAAATTGTGGCCTCTAGTGTGTAAACAAGATTTTTCTAAGATTTGACCTACTGACCTACTTTTTGATCCAACCTGACCCATTTTCAAAAGGGTTCAAGATATCATCAAGACAAACATTCTGACCAAGTTTGAGGAAGATTGGATCAAAATTGTGGCCTCTAGTGTGTAAACAAGATTTTTCTAAGATTTGACCTACTGACCTACTTTTTGATCCAACCTGATCCATTAAAGTGTGTAAACATAAAAATTGTTGACGGACGACTGACGACGGACGACGGACAATCAAATATCCCAAAAGCTCACCCTGAGCTATGCTCAGGTGAGCTAAAAAGGTAATATATCGGTAATATCGCTCATCCCTAATACCTACAAGACCTGATGGTGTTATGGACGGCTTTTTGGAACTTTTTTCATGAAAAGAAGGTCAAAGGTCAAGGTCAGCTACATAATACAGAGGTCTATCCACCTAAGCAATTTACAAAATATGGAAGAAATCCAATAAAGCACATAGAAATAATAGCAGATTAACTAAAAAGTAAACCTGTCCAGACGTCATTTTTTTCATGAAAAATACTTCAAGGTTAAGGTCACAAGGTCAATTGCATAATTTAAAGGTCAATCCACTATGCAGCTGTTCAAATATTAAAGCAATCTAATGAAGACTATAGAAGTTATAGCAGATTATAAAAAAAAAGGTCAACCTGAGCGGATGCCCGATTTAGCCCAAAGCCCCCAAGGACATCATCAGTTGAAAGGACAGAATTTTTCATTGAAAAACCTTCTCAAAAATGCATTTGGCACATTTAAATATTGGCATAATACAAAAAAGACAAACAAATAATTAGGGAGACAGTTTTTATTAAAACTCTCTGTAAGTAGAATTAAACACTGCATACAGCAAATCCGATGGTTTGCAGGTAATAACAACTTCAATATTAACAATCTTATCACACAGTATACCATGGTAAGAATGAAGTTCAGGACAGGTTTCACTTTTGATTTATATAATTTTCTGGAGTAAGACTTAAAAGAATTAATTCAACATTGGGCTTTCTCAAAGCACCAGTTTTACTAAGCTCTAAGTATTACTTAAATACTTAGGAATTTACATGTATTTCATTATTTTTGTTTGCCAGTTTAAGATACCATAATATTTAATTAAAAGCAAATATTGTTACTGTAGTAGCAAGGTGACTGTAATGTCCATTTAGACTTTTTAGTATCATTTTAAGGCAGCTTGTTCACAGATGGTCATTTACTAAGAATTTGATTTATGACTATATGTGTGTATTACGTCTATCAATACCCATCTACAGATGCATGGTCACCCAGTGCAACCATCCGTGTTTGTAAAAGAATGGGTGGTTACACATCACAGACAGTATTGTCACAGATGGTATTGAAACTATATTTGGAATTATAAAACCTATATTTAGATATTTTATGTTCACTTGGCTGATCACATTCACATTAAGCCCATGTGCTAACTCTATAGACTGAACTTACAAAATAGCTGCCTTGAACTGGAGAAGACTAGTGATAGAAATCGGTTGATATTTGTCAAAATCGATTATCAGTTCAATCAGATGTACAGTGTGCACTAGACAGACAGCACATGATATGGTATAAAATTTAAAAAAAACGACGTTGCGGAATGGATATTTGTAAATTGATTATTGTTGCTCTTCAGTAAGTAACAGATTGTTGTGTCTAGCAACAGTCAAAATCAGCAAAGTGACTGATTGCTGTATCTAGCCGCAATCGGAATATCATAAGTGAAGACACTATGTTGCAGAACGTGTGACATGGTCCTGCAAGCTTTTGCTTCAGGGATACTGTATTCTTTATTTAGCTGATTTCATCAAAGATGTGTTCATGAAAATAATGTTTTCCTGTACAATATGACCTTTTTCCAAGTTAATTTGTCAGGAAACAAAGACTTTGCCAACATTAACAAGGGAGGGTAGATTTTTTTTTTTTTAATTTCTACCAGTTATCTTTGAACGAGCTGCTTTAGATATTTGTAAAACAAGAACGGTAGAAGGTGTTCCTACCTAACTTTAGATTTTAATTATTTCTTATTATTTATGCTAATTATTGTTGGTTGAACTCGAGCCAGTTTCCAACTTATCCACTAGCATTACTGAAAGTATATCACAAATTATTTAAATTTTGTATAGAGTTATAGATTGGGTGAAAGTAATCTCTATTGGATAGGGTTATGAACAGTATATAATGATTACTGTAAACCAGGAAATTATTTCGTGCATTTTGAAGTTAGCAAGTTTCGCAGTCGGGATATTTCCGCGAAAGTAAAACCCAGCAAATCACTTTCTTGCCATAAAAATGCATAAGAAGTTTTACTTAGTTAAACTTACATGTTTGTGAAGGGGTGTGAATTTCATGAGCCGAATGTAAATGGAAGTGTTACAAATTGCAGACGATGTGTTTTTGTGTGCATTATAAACTGAGAAATTAATATTTGACAAGAGGTGTCTGTGCACATTCTAGTACATGCCGCCACAAATTATTATTGTATTTATTATGCTATATAAACTTATGATGTATGTTTAATGCTGAATAAAGCTTATGTTGTTATGTTATGTATGTGTCCTCATTTTTGCTTGCTTTTTGTGGTGTAAAAAAACTATGTATGGACATCTTGCAAACTGACCATTAATACTAGTATGCAAGTTACACCTCTCAAAAACAGTTAGTCTAAAAACTACTCAAACTATTAACTGTAAACTGTTCTCTCATATACAATGGCTGCTGACCAGCAAAATAACCGTGAAGTGTATTGGAATGCCGTGTCATGCCAAATGAATATAATTTGTTCGTAGCGTGTATTGTTTCGCGGGATTCACGGTCTGCTCAGATCAGCGAAAGTATTATGCCGTGAATATGTCCGGATGCATAAAAGCATGAAAGTTTCTTTATGTGAAAGTTTCCTGGTTTACAGTAAATCTGAAAAAAAAAATGATATCAGCTGTCTTATTCTACACCTACAACTGGACATAATTATTGCACTTCAAGTAATAAATAAATCACAGCCTGGCCTTCTTCGTGTACCTCTGTCTCGCATGAACTTCACCTCTCATGAGGCCTCAGTGTAAGGTAAATAAAACATGCATGACTTTTTGTAACCCATGAAAATAAATATACACATGTAAAACAATCTCAGTCAGATTTACTATGTACAAGATTAAGATTGACTATGTTCATATTTTATAATTATAACATCCAGTACAGAGATTGAACTAATGCACCTTTCTCAAGTTGCTGTGAAATTAAAGCCCTTATGTAATAACAGTAACAGTTACCCGATGTAAAGAGAGAAATTTCCTTTTCTGATTAAGTCAACTGCTCACAAAGAGTATCACAAATAAACCTACCGGTCATTTTGTGTAAACCAGGTCAACTGTTGATAACAACACATCCAAGTTTAGCTGTTGGATAGTCTAATGTCTTAATTTAATATTTCTGTAAACATTAGAAGGTATATTGCAGGCTGAAGTAGTTTCTCTACTAGTTTGATAGGTTGTTGAGGGGCTGTTTTTGATGAGTGTACATCATAAGATTTCCTCAGAAATATCCCAATCCTTATCATTGCTTTATATATTCCCTTACCTTATTATTTACAAAAGAATATGTTAAAGATAAATGTTGAGGATCTCAAAGATTACTGGTATATGACATTAAAACCATACACCTGTAGCTTTGAAAGATTTGCACATACAGATTATAAATGTATTTCAAAAAGAAAGGTTGAACATGGATATTGAAATCTGTGTCAGTGATTCCCAAGTTTGAAACAGTTTTCTGTTTAAGCTGCGTTTCCTGCAAGTTGAAAATGCAGATCTTAATATTTCCTAAATGTTGCTGTCACACAGTCCTGAATTTCCTGCAATTAAAAAAAATAATATATAAGGGGGAAAAAAAAGGAGAATGGACAGGAAAGCTAAGAAGCCTTACGAATCTTTGCAAACTTATAATATTTCTGTTGATAATTGTGAATGTATACAAATCAAAAACAAGAATATCTTTGCAAATTTCTTATGAATGTTGTGATTGGCAATGGGAGTGTTGCAAGTGCTTACAAACACCTTATGAGTGAAGCAATACACAATGAATTGCTCTTGTGACTCTGTCTCTTTGTCACTTATTTTCTAGCTGCCGGACTGTACATGTACAGGCTAAATCAAGTAAATCATGCTAAGAGGTGTTAAGAGGGCTACAAATGCCTTGCAAGTGCTTTAGATACATTTTGATGTTTAAGAATGGCTTAAGTATGTTGTGAAAAGGGGAAGATTATGCTTTCCTTGCAAATTATAGGAGTAATATTTACAGCAGTGAACAAATGACAGCAAGTGGTTAAGAATATTTACTTATGTCTTGCAACCATATCCCAAATAATTAAGACTAATTGGCGAGTGCTACATTTTCAAGGAATGCGGGCTGTGTAAGATAAAGGATGATCTTGAAACTGAAGGAAAATATAACCAAATCTTAAAAATGAATCTCGTAAAATTTGAGCCATTTATGATTTATCTAATTCTTATTGAATATCAGACTTGTCATAGTTAACCTGTTCACTTAAACAGTACATAATTCTTGAGTATATCTGGTAATGGCAGATTCTCAACTTTGTCTGGCAGTTCTGGCAGTAGTATGTTATGGATAGCTAGGCGTGTCAGATGTTTGAGTGACCTTGGTTGCGTGGCAACCAGCAGAACCTCATTTTTCATGTTTTCAGGCAAGCTATCACAGGCATATATGGCAAGGGGGTTCATGGCACTCGAAGCTTCAATTGTTAACCCGAAAATATCAGGATTGTCAGCCATACAATGTGCATACTGCAGGATGGAGAAGGGATTGATTCTGCGGTGGACAGGAAGTCCTCTCTCTCCTTCGCAGAAGTTCACTTTAGCACCATTTTGAATCAAGGTTTTAACTAAAGAAAATTCTTCAGTATTACCAACATGTTTCATGTACTCTGTCAGTGGAGACAAATACAGTTCTGAGATGCTGAAAGAGGGACCATATGCATTTACATCTGCTCCGCAGCGAATAAGCAATGCAACAATCTCTTCCCGGTCCTTTAGCTCAGGTGTGCCACAGGCAAGCATTAAAGGTGTAGCACCTTCCTCTGCTTTTTCATTTGGATTTGCATTGTACTGTAGTAGCACACGAACAATATCTGCTCTCCCTTTCAGAACTGCCGTATGCAAGGCTGCATATTGATAATCAGGATTTCGTTCAACTCTTGCCTTTTTGGCCAGCAACAGGTTTATAATAACAATGTTACCACTGATAATTGCAAACTGCAGAACACTCTTTTGTTCAAAAAGTGGTGGACACTGTGCATTTACATCTGCTCCATATCTTAGTAGAACACGTGTAGCATCGATATGGTGGCCCTTGCATGCCTTCATAAGGGGACATAATCCACACCGATTGAACACATCTGGGTCAGCTCCGTACTCTAATAACAGCTCTAAACACCCAACCTCTTCAAGAGGTGCCAGGCATATCTCATCACCCATGAAATACTTGTTGTTCACTCGTGCACCATTTTCTAGCAGCAGTTTGGCACATCGTTTGTGGCCATTTTGAATGGCTAAGTTAATAGGTTCAGCTGTTGAGTATCCAAGCTTATTTTTCTCGTCTGTGTTATGGATGATTCTGCCTGGTTCATTAAAACTGACAATTGCACCATTCTCAATAAGGACACTCATGGTTCTGTAGTTGCCACAACGGGAGGCTAGATGCAGGGGCGTGTAACCAATGTCATCTGTTGCATTCACATTTGCACCATAGTCCAGCAGAAATTTAACACACTCAAAATAATCTGTGTAGGCCGCATAGTGAATAGGAAAGAGTCCATTTTTGTGTGCTCTGTTAACATCAGCCCCACATTTGATGCAGGTTGCAATGTCTTTCAGTGGGGATCTATAGTTTATGGCTTTTATAAGGAGACCCTGGATTTCTTCAGGGCCCCAAGTTTTCTCTGGCTTCTTTTCCTGTGTATCTTCTGCACCCTCCACAATCCTATCTGTAGCCTGTTGCTCTGTCTCTGGTAAGTCATTCCCAGCAGGTTCAGATGCTTCAATAGCAGCTAGTCTGGACTCATCAACTTCATTTTCAGCCAGCTGACCAAGGTCTTCCTGAAATTAAAACAAAGATTACTTCCATTGTGGCAGACTTTTGGTTTACAATGATGGAGATAAGTAAATTTTCTCAACTGGCTTTAGATGTAGTTATGGACTGATTTTTTTTTTTATGCCCAAGGTCAATGGATCTGACAGGAGCCTCCATGGTCGAGAGGGTAAAGTCGCTGACTTTTACACTCACTTAGCCCCTCACCGTGTGGGTTCGAATCTTGGCAAGCTGGGTCATTCTGATTTTCATGTAAGGAAGCCTTCCAGCTGGCTTGCGGTAGATCTGTGTGCATTTGGGGTCTTCTTCCACCTGTAATTAGCTTGATGTCGCTGTATGACTGAAATACTGTTGAAGCGACAGTAAACTCAAATAGTCAAGTCAAGTCTAGTCGATGGATCAGGCATATTGTTTTTGGTCTGTCTGTTGTGTGTCTGTTTGTTTGTCACAAAACATACCTTGACCATACACAGAAGTCCTTCCACGTACAGCCTCCAAACTTCACAGGTGCATGCACTCTCCCGCCAGACCCACTTAGAGGTCACGGGGTCAAAGGTCAAGGTCACCATGACCTCCAAATTTCAAATATTTACTATGGCCATAAAACAGTGATCCTTCTATCCACAGCCTTCTGACTTCAAAGATGTATGCACCTTGATGCACTCTACCAGAAAAACTCACTTACTGGTCACATGGTCAAAGGTCAAGGTCACTGTGACCCCCAAATATCAAATACTAGCCGAGGCCATAAAACGGAAGTCCTCCATCCACAGCCTTCAAACTTCACAGATGTATGCACCTTTATTTGCTTTGTCCAGGGTCAAAGGTCAAGGTCACTGTGACCCCAAATAGCAAATGATAACTTTGGTCATATGAGAAACATGTTTCCATCCAAAGCATTGTAACTTTATATGATATGCACCTTCATGAGCTCAACCTTCCAGACCCACATAGAGGTCACGGGTCAAAGGTCAAGATCACTGACCCAAAATAGCAAATATTAACTTTGACCATAAAATGAAAGTGCTTCTATCTAAAGCCTTCTAACTTAACATGTGTACCACGTGACCTCTAAGTTGGTCTGAACTCATGAAGGTGCATGTGCGCGTGCGCATGCACACACACACACAGTTTTAATATTTGTGTGAACTGTCTAGTTTTAAATTGTTACTGCTTCATTGCTTTGTAACCCTTCATCCCTTTGATTTACACAGTAGAGACTTCTTTACTATCCCTTAGAATATTTTGAAGATGCACTGGGTGTTTTGGCATTCATACATTTTTCTGAAAGTCAATATTCCAGTCACAAAGTCTATATGCCTAGAGTGAATGTGTGTAGAATGAAAATTGATCACAGTGTAGAATGAAAATTGATCACAGTGTAGAATGAAAATTGATCACAATTATAATGTGACTCAGACAGTCCACTATATTTCAGGTCCAATAATAGGTATTGTGTTAAATTGTACCACATTGTCTCTTAATAA
>CM037778.1:43021516-43071516 GCA_021229015.1 Solen grandis | reverse complement strand
ACCAACTTTGTGATGGGACATCCATGGAACATTCATCCCAAGTTCCATCAATTTCTAACAAGCAGTTTCAGAGAAGATGTTGTTTAAAGCAAATTATTGATGATGGACAGACAACTGACAATGCACGCTGACGGACAACAGATGCAGCGTGACCACAATAGCTCACCCTGAGCATTTTGTGCTCTGGTGAGCTAAAAATTGTAAGAAATATCTTTCACGCCTTTCTTACCTTTCCCCCTTCATCAAATCCTCCCACCTTGTCAAACACCTGTCGGGCACAGAACCACGACGGCATGATCACTGTTGGTCCATGGGACGTGTAAGCCTGCACATGATAATCATATTAAGATTTCTGCAATATTCAATATTTTGCAACTATTACAGACATTTTAAAGTTATTTAAAATATAACAAGAAATGTGACTATGTTATACAAGTGCCTTCAACATGAAGCATATATTTTTAACAACATATCTTTTTCAGAATATTTTAGCTGGCTGCAATTAACACAGCTTGAACTGTAAACAGGTGTTAAAATGTATATTAACAAGTAACTGGTTTTACACGCAACATATGAGTCCCCCACCAGTGAGGTGCATAATTTTTTCATTACCATAGTAACCAGAATTTAGGTCCAAGAAAAATAAAAGTGAAGTGCAGAATTTCCATACTTCCATCTATTCATATACCAAGTTTCATAATATTATCTTAAATGGTTTTTAATTTATCATGGGATCCAGATTACCAGACATCCGGACAGACAAACCAGAGACTACACATCGATCCAATGAATTCTATCTATACGATTGGATATCTAAGAAAGACCAATAAAGATCACTGTTTTGAAAACATCCAGGGCAATAAGAGCTCTTCAACGAAAAGGTGCATTTCATCCTTTTTCATTTATCGTAACATCTCAGCAATTTTGGCAGTGTTTACATAACCTACTTTCACGCGCAGTTATTTTCGTCTACTCTGTTATATTAAATCAGTATCCATTTCATCTCTCTCTCTCTCCCCCCTCTCTCTATCTCTCTCTCTCTCTCTCTTAGTGATACACATGCCCCAATGACACTGTGCATGTGTAGTAAATTTTGGCATAGAAAGTATAGATACACTTTTAACAACTAATTTTATCAATTATGGTAGACACCCATGAGGTGACAATTTGTGCCAAAAGAAATTAAATTCTGGCTATTAGCTTCATAGAAGAAGAGTTTTGAAAGTTTCTATAGAGTATGTACAGAAACCAGCCAACCCCCTTAGGGCCTCATTTTTCAAGGGATCAACTTCATTTTAGCATTACGGTACACAGCCATGAGGTGACTATTTGTGACGAATATCATTAAATTCTAGCCACTGACTTCACAGAAGAACTTTGAAGTTTTTAATACGGAATATATAAGGAAATCAGCTGACCCCCTAGGGGTTTAGTTTTCAATGGATCAACTTTATGTTAGCAATTATGGTAGAGGGCCATAAGGTGACAATTTGAAATTAAATTCATGCCAAATTTCATCAATTTCCACCATGCAATCTCAGAAAAAGATATTTTTGAAAGAAAATTGTTGATGACGCACAACGGACAATGCACAATAGACGAAGAGTGTTCACCATAGCTCACCTTGAGCACATTGTGCTCTGGTAAGCTAAAAATCAATATTTTTCAGGTATGGGTAATCAACTGCATTTGGTTAGTTTTGGAGTAACAGCTTTAACAAATAAGCCTTGTAAGCGGCATACATGTTGTTAGTGGTGGGGCAATGCCTTTCATACATGTTGTGAGTGGTGGGGCCATGTTTTATACATATTGTTAGTGGTGGGGCAATGTCTTTCATACATGTTAGTGGAGGGGCCATGCCTTTCATACATGTTGATAGTGGTGAGGCAATGGTGTCTTTCATACATGTTGTTAGTGTTGGGCAATGTCTTTTATACATGTTGTTAGTGGTGGGAGCATGTTTCATGTATGTTGTTAGTAGTTGGGCCATGTGTTTCATACATGTTGTAAGTGGTAGGTCCATGTGTTTCACACAAGTTTTTAGTGTTGGGGCAATGACGCATTTCATACATGTTAGTGGTGGAGCCATGTCTTTCATACATATTGTTAGTGGTGAAACCATGTGTTTCATACATGTTGTTAGTGGTGGGGCAATTTGTTTCATGCATGTTGATAGTGGTTGGACAATGTCTTTTATGCATGTTGATAGTGGTGGGGCAATGTCTTTCATGCATGTTGATAGTGGTGGGGCAATGATGCATTTCATGCATGTTGTTAGTGGTGGGCCATGTGTTTCATACATGTTGTAAGTGGTTGGGCAATGTGTTTCACACATGTTGTTAGTGTAGGAGCAATGACGCATTTCATACATGTTGTTAGTGGTGGGACCATTTGTTTCATACATGTTGTAAGTGGTTGGGCAATGTGTTTCACACATGTTGTTAGTGTAGGGGCAATGACGCATTTCATACATGTTGTTAGTGGTGGGACCATTTGTTTCATACATGTTGTTAGTGATGGGGTAATGTCTTTAAAATATGTTGTTAGTGGTGGGGCCATGTATTTATGGAATTTTGGTGGGGCCATTGGTTTCATGCATGTTGTTAGTGTTGGGATAATTTGTTTCATGCACATTATTGGTGGTGGGACAATGTGTTTCATGCATGTTGATATTGGTTGTGCAATTTATTTCATGCATGTTGTTAGTGGTGGGGCAATGTCTTTCATACATGTTAGTGGTGGGGCCATTGATTTCATGCATGGTGTTAGTGTTGGGGTAATGTGTTTCATGAATGTTGTTAGTGGTGGGGCAATGTGTTTCATGCATGTTACTAGTGGTTGTGCAATTTGTTTCATGCATGTTGTTAGTGGTGGAGCAATGTCTTTCATACATGTTGGTTGTGGTGGAGCAATGTGTTTCATTGCATTTGCTTCATTTATACAAATACAAACCTGGCCTTGAGACTTTAGACATTACATAAATATATGGAAACAATTGCAGACTCCAGTGACATAACACACCTGGGTATGGAGTTGTTCTGTTGAGATTGAGTTTGCCCATCTTGAGAACCTCTCTGTTGATCCCTCTGGTAGCCGGTGAAATTTACTTCCAATAATCTGTCGATAATTTTAAGATTACCAGTATATGTTTTACTTTCTCAATAGTTATACTTTTGAACATAATTTAGTGTAACTTAAAGTCAGACCTATTTATTTCTAACTATTCTTTGATACCGGTAATTTGATGTCCCTTTCATAATATGAAATACTTTTTAATGCTTAACATTATAAAATAGCAAAGAACACTTTTTGAAAATATATTTTATTTATATATTAATATTATATAAAAATATGAAAGTCAAAGTAAAATAATTATTTCTATCTCTCTTCATTTTCTTTAAATGATAAGCAAATATCCCTACCACTCAAGTGAGACCAACCCCCACATAACTATAGCACCATCCAAACTCCTTATCCCCACCAAACTCCTTCATCTCTATCTTCACTCCCCAACATAACTATAGCACCCTCCAAACTCCTTTATCCCCATCTTCACTCCCCAACATAACTATAGCACCCTCCAAACTCCTTTATCTAACAAAACAAATATGGTGGGTGGGGCAGATTATGTGGCAAAACATGATATTTCAACATACTATGTAAAACTCACACTGTCAGGGAAAGCTTGGGCTGCCATAAACTGTTTGGCTACCCTGTCCTCATGCATCACATCGTCCTGCAACATAAACAGACCCAATCACAACTGTACCCAGTGTCAGACATCCACACTTAACTAGTCCTCTGCTTTACATTATACTATCTAGTGCAAACAATAAATGTTCTTAGTCAATATAGCTACAATGGGAGTCAAAGTAAGCTACCGAGGCAATATAGTACATGTAACAGGATATTTAAAGACCTTCACGTTCTAGTCCTATGTTCTCTTAAGAAACCAAGGAAAAGCAACATGGTCCGGTGATAGCGTATATGACAGCTGAAAAGAAGGCTGTGGGTCCAAACACCAAGGTGCAAGAATCTTCCCAGATTTTCCAAAGGCTAAGTACTAAATAACAAACCTAGAAACTGTTGTGAAGTTTAAATCATAAGAACTTGATTCTCAATTATAATACTAAGAAATATGTTTAAAAAGAATGTGTTCGAAAAACACTATGTTCCAATCTGAGCAGGTCAGATGTAAAATAACTGATGTCAACTGAAAGCCATTCATGAGTGGAGTAAGTCAAATATATAGACTTTTTTCAGTAATGAAGTAATGCTCAGACAAAAAATATCACTGAAAAAATAAAGGGAGATAATTAAACAAGAGAGCCATGATGGCCCTGGATCGCTCACCTGAGTATAGGGTTACCCAAGGAACATCTGTATTAAAACATTTTGAATCTGGCCAGTAGTTTTTAAGGAGATGACTTATAAAGTTTTCAGAATTCATTTCTTTCCATTGCCATGACAATCTGAGTTCTAAATGGATAAGTTCATTTTAGCAACTTTTGTGAAGGTTTACCGAAGGATCATCCCTGCCAAGTTTTATCAAATTCTGTCAAGCAGTTTCAGAGGAGATTTTTGAATTCCCAAGGTCCCTGCCAACTTTAATCAAATTCTGTCCAACTGTTTCAGAGGAGATGTCATTTAAGATTTCACTATATACATATAGGGCAAATTAGCCCCGTCCCTAGAGGCCATATTTTTTTACAGATCAGAATAATTTTAGCAAGTTTTGTTAAGCTTCAGCCAAGGATTGTCCCTGTCAAATTAAATCAAATTCAGTCAAGCGGTATCAGAGAAGATGTTGTTTAAAGATTTCACTTTATACATATAAGGCAAATTAGCTGGCCCCTGGCGGCCATGTTTTTTAACAGATCGGATTAATTTTGCAACTTTTGTTAAGCTTCACCCAATGATCATCCCTGCCAAATTTAATCAAATTCTGTCCAGCGGTTTCAGAGGAGATGTCGTTTAAAAACTTCACTATATACATATAAGGCAAATTAGCCTTGCCCCTTGCAGCCATGTTTTTTTACAGATTGGAATAATTTTAGTAACTTTTGTTGAGCTTCAGCCAAGGATTGTCCCTGCCAAATTAATTCAAATTCTGTCCAGAGGTATCAGAGAAGATGTCGTTTAAAGATTTCACTATATACATATAAGGCAAATAAGCTCGCCCCTGGGGGTCATGTTTTTTTATGGATCGGAATAATTTTAGCAACTTTTGAACTTTTGTTAAGCTTCACCCAAGGATCATCCCTGCCAAATCTAATCAAGCTTCAGCCAAGGATTGTCCCTGTCAAATTATATCAAATTCAGTCAAGCGGTATCAGAGAAGATGTTGTTTAAAGATTTCACTGTATACATATAAGGCAAATTAGCCCCGACCCTGGCAGCCATGTTTTTTTCCTAATTGGAATTTTATCAATCTTGGTAGAGAGTTACCCAAAGAACATCTGTACCAAAACATTTTGAAATCTGGCCAATAGTTTTGAAGGAGATGATTTTAAAGTTTTCATATTTTTCTCTTTCCGTTGCCATGGCAACCAGAGTTCTACATTTGTGAAGGTTCACCCAAGGACCATCCCTGCCAAGTTTAATCAAATTCTGTCAAGGGGTTTCAGAGGAGATGTTATTTAAGCAAATTGTTGACGACACAACAAACGACACATGGCACATGACGGTTGACGGACGCAGGATGATCCTAATAGCTCACCATGAGCATGTTGTGCTCAGGTGAGCTAAAAAAAGAATCTGACAGATATCTGTTTCATAATCATTACTACTCATTTTCTATTCATATTCTAAGTTTCAAATTATTACCTTGAATAATTGAGCAGTTATGTTCTTGACAAAAAATGACATAATAAAGGGAGATAATACAACAAGAGGACCATAAAGGCCCTGGTTGCTCCCCTGAGTATAGGGTTACCCAAGGAACATCATTCTGTACTAAAACCTTTTGAAATCTGGCCAGTAGTTTTGAGAAGATGATTTCTTTTTTTCTTTTCTTTCCATTGCCATGGCAAACAAAAGTTCTACATGGATCAAGTTTATTTTAGCAACTTTTGTGAAGGTTCAACCAAGATTCATCCCTGCCAAGTTTGATCAAATTCTGTCTAGCGGTTTCAGAGATGTTGTTTTCACTACAGTACAACCGCGTTAAATCGAAGTTCTTGGGACCAAGCTGAAAACTTTGAAATAACGATTATTCGGATTAAAAATCCGATAGAAATTTCAGTTTGTGAGCGTGCATGTCTGTGTTTTCATTACCGTTGCATATTGTGGAAATCATCATGCCGTGAAAAACACTTATTAGGTGTACATTTATACTATTTGCAAGTTATTAAAAGTAATGAAAATATATCATGATCTCCTTAGATGCTTCTGATGAACATAATCATTCTACCATGTCAAGCAATGATACATATTTTTACCATCAATCGGCTGCTTCAGGTAGTGTCGCATGCCAGTGACATACTCGATGATATAAAATGTACTAAAGATCTGACACCTGGGTTTATCTGCTGGCACATGCATATTATGCAACCTGTCAGACATCGATTAGCAATAATCAACATTTCCGGTGGGACAGACGTTGCCCAACCCAATCTCGAAAAAAAGTGTGAAAAACTTGCCTGAGCCAACACTCCAAGTGCCTCTGCAAAATAAACTTAGTTACTGACCCGGATACGATTGATAATAAGGATGATAATTAGTTCACGAAAAATTATGAAATTTGACTTCGAAATAAAAATTGAAAAATGTACATGAATTGCAACCTCAGGACCGGGATTTTTACTTCGAAAAAGCTAAAAAGTCGAAATAGTGAAAACTGGATTAAACATTTTATTTTTAGTTAAAATAAGAAGGGAAGAAATCGGGTATTAAAATAAACTCGAAATGGCGACTAATTCAGTTTAATGATGTTCGGTTTGGCGAGGTTCTACTGTATAAGGCAAATTAACCCCATCTCTGGCAGCTATGTTTTTTCACGAATCAGAATAATTTTAGCAATCCGGTAGAGTGTTAACCAAGGAACATCTGTACTAAAACATTTTGAAATCTGGCCAGTAGTTTTGAAGGAGATAATTTTTTAAATTTTCATATTATTTTTCTATATGTTGCCATGGCAACCAGAGTTCACCACGGATCAAGTTTATTTTAGCAACTTTTGAGGAGGTTTACCCAAGGATCAGCCCTGCCAAGTTTAATCAAATTCTGTCCTGCTGTTTCAGAGGAGATGTCGTTTAAAGCAAATTGTTGATGACACACGACTACAGACGCAGGATGATCCTGATGGCTCACCTTGAGGACGTTGCACTTAGGTGAGCTAAAAAGGAAGATTGTTAAAAAATTGGGCCATGTAAAATAATGGTTCTCAAGCTAAAGTTTTCAAGTTATGGCCGATGTTAAAGTTGCTGACAAACAAACAGACATAAGACTGATTGATAGATATTATTTTTCTTTTCTTTAATATTCTGGAATCAATCGTGTTGTTTGCACTGCTCGGGGATCCCATAACTGCCTTGCTACCTGTATATCTGAATAGTCCATTGTTTAATTCCTTTTTGGAATATATACTAAGGGTATGTGGAGGTACATTTATAAATAATTTCAAATATAACAAATTTCATGAAAGACATAACACAGTTCTATCATCTTTCCGAACAACACTCATATATCTTAATATCTTCTCATGAGCATTTCATTACAGAACCTAGAATGTTTACTGAACTTACAGTCAATAATTAAGTATGTTCTAAAGCATCAAATGTATTTTGTATGCTACAAAATGAATAAGGAAGATTGACTGGCTTACCGCATCCAGAAAACACAGGTATTTTCCTGAACTCTGTTCAACTGCTCTATTTTTAGCATACCCAACTGTAAATAAATCAAATTATCAAGAAATTAAATTAGCAATAGAATTATTGAAAAACAAGAAGTCGTTGGAAATGGACTTTCTCACAGGTTTAGTGCAATGTACATATATATGAATGTTTTTTGCATTCTGAGTCGGTGTGTGATGAAGATATCATCTAAGAAATGACTGAATCCAGGAAAAGGTAATGCCTGTTATTTAAATTTGCTGATACGGTATTGTCATGTTATTGTATAGGTAGATGATCTTTTGAGGAGAAAGTACAGTGCACAAAACCTGTGCTTCTACATTTCTTAACTTTGTGTGACAGAATTACAGACTGACCAACACTCAGGGAGCATAAAAATCAGTTTCTTAAACTCTTAAAATAATAAATACCAGATTACTTTATCATGCAAAGCATAAAACAACATGTTGAATCAGCTTGGTAGATTCTTAAGAACACAAACCCTGTGTTGATAAAAACAATTATAATTCTGTATGATTATCAAACTCAGACAAAAATCATTCCATACATTTCCTTGGGATCTTAGTAAGATATTTGAAGTTTAGTCTGAGATCATACTTGAGTACTTTCAAGAAAATGGAGCCAGTCCTGCATTCAGTTACTGTTAAAAGTCCCCATGTTAGTGTTTGTATCCCCATTTTATTGTAGCATATAGAGTGTAAGCAAACCAAATCCATAACAGTTTCAAACGTTACGGTTGACTGAACACAGGGCAGGTCATGTGAGCCATGTGATCAAGGGACAAAAATCAGCCTTAATACAATAGGATGCCCACATGGATCAACCCAGGATGTATTTTGGAAGACACAGTGCAGGGTCCTATCTAATTCCTTAGTTTGATTCCTAGACTCCATTTTTTTGGAAAAGGATTATTGTCTTTCTGAGCAATTATTATACTGCTTTATAAGGCATTCCAGTTTTCAAAATTGTGAAAATCCTGCAGTGCATTTACAGTTATATTCTTTAGTCATTCATAGAATACTAAGGATCAGACCATCATTTGACTGAAGATTAATATCAAACAGGCTTGGACTTATAGCAGTGTATCAGTTACATGAAATCCTTCCAAACAATTAAGGTACTCTACCTCCTCCTGGTGCTTTACAAGTGTGGCTACCTATAACAACATTTATGTTCTTTTCAATCAGCTGTTTCTTCCATGACTCAATCACAGCTTCAGAATTATCCTGTAATATGAGTAATTGTATATATACATAATATTGAAGGAAACAATTTAGTTGCATAAAACATTTAAAACACTGACAAATACTATTTGTTAAGAAAACTTTTTTCTGGAAACAAGGCAAGAGAACTGCATGCGAATGCCAACACTCATCTGTTAAAAGTGTTTGAGTAATGGGCTACATTTAAGTTTTTGCACAACAACGACGACCCAGCAATCATCATAGCTAGACTTTTTCTTTGAAAAAGACAAGCTAAAAAATGAAATATGTATATAATTATTGTCAGAAGATCTAGATGTCTCCAAATTGACCCTCTGGATTACAGTAATTTTTGTTCACACTATCTCAAATGCTAAACATAATACTGTAACTTACTGTGCTTGCATCATTGAATATTGACAGCTCTAAAGATCCTGTGAAATTGTGCTTTAACACAGAACCCAGACATTCATCTAGCCATTCATCTGCATTGTATACAGGGATAATCACTGACTGAAACAGAAAACTTAGTTTCTATCTCAAGGAAGACAGACTAGAACATGTAATTTTCTTTTTAAAGCTCTCTGGTCAATGCATCTCATACCAATTCAGTTTTTTTTTGTTGATATTTTCTTAGAAGGGGCAAAGCAGTCTTATTGAAAAGCCTCAAAAACCAATAGCAAAATCTAAAATCTGTGACTTTCAGTGATAACTATCATCATTATGATTTCGTTCAACCCTAAAAATCCAAATCTACAAAATTATGTACAAAATTATACGGAAAAGCATTCATTTAAGTATCAATTAAATGCACACATCCTCTTCACTCTAGAAACTACCATTAATTTTACAAATCAGAACAGATAAAAATTATAACCGAGAATTATAACATGACTGACTGTATTTATAATTTTGTGATATGGGAATGTTTGAATACAAAAATCAACACAGAATATCTATATGACAATGACAAATTAATCAGTCACAGGAATCACTCTTCCCCATTCAGGTAATTGTCGTTACAATTTTCTCTAAAATAACAAGAGCTGTCAGAGGACAGCACGCTCGACTATTCAAAATGCTTGTTGGTAAATCTAATGAAATCTATTTCCATTCTTGCCCTTCATATACCCTGTATATATAATAGTCAAAAATGATATATCTTGATAGTCTAAAATCAATCCCATGCCTAGTTTCTGAGACATAAGCATAATAACATTGTGCATGCAAAACTTTAACCAAGTATTCAAGTTAGAAAGGGCCATAATTTGTATAAAATTCAGTCAAAGAGTTACCCTCCTTGGTTTTCTGATGCCCCCTCAACACACTCCGAAACTTTCTAGTCAATCCCATAAACAGGTTCCGAGATGTAAGCTATATAGTAGCTTGCATGCAAAACTTTAACCAAAAAGTCTAAGTCAAAAAGTTACCCTAATTTGCATTAATTTTAGTTGAAAATTATCTGCCATTATAGTATACCATTGAACATATTAAAGAAGTTTCAAATCAAACCCATGCCTTGTTACTGAAATATAAGCATGAAATTCCTTGCATGCAAAACTTTAACCAAATTTTCTATGGCACAAAAACTTTAACCAATTGTCTAAGTTAAAAAGGGGCCATAATTTATATTAAATTCAGTCAAGAGTTATCTACCCTGGACATATTCATAAACTTTCAAGTCAATATCATAAATGGTTATTTAGATATAAGGTTGATGGCTAGTAACTTGCATGCAAAACTTTAACCAAAAGCTGCAACGCCCGATGCCGACGCTAGAGTGACTACAATAGCTCTAATATTCATTGAATAGTCTAGCTAAAAAAGGGGTAAATATCAACTTTACTTTGAAAATTGACCAATCAGCTATCAATATGCTGTCAACATGGGATTATCCTTAAGACTATATTTATCATGTATTTGCTCAGATTGTAATGATACACTCCACTCAAACGTACACTATAATTTGCACAAATAACAAAACTATGATAAATACTAGATCATTGAGTAGCTCTGATTATTGTTTTTCTATTGTTCACAAACATTTTTATCACGATTTACTAACTAAATGTGTATCCAGAAGCAAGAGATAAAGACACTTTTTCCTGAAAATCTGTGTGAAATGTACTGTAGGCCTATATCTTTTTGCTAATATATTGCTAATAACTACGTGGTATATGTGTATATGGTTGCAGTAATTATTACAAATTACTTATTTTAGTTTGTCACACCTGCTGCTGCTGCTGCTGCTGCTGCTGCTTTTCTCATTGGTGTGACATTCATACAGTACCAAACCGAAAGTAGACAAAACAATGGCTGTATTTTATTGTGGAATCTGTGAAACATTAACCAAAATATCTACCTACAGCGGCTTAAATATCATCACAAGAATGATTAAATCTAGTACAAGAGATGTAATAAATATTTCAACAAAAAATATTGAGATATTGAAGCAAAAAAAAAGTATATCTTACCACATCGTATTTCATGACCGTGGGAATCTGTCGTACAGGGGAAATAACTCATTATTTCATGAATGTATATCTTCCCGTCAAAATGTCCCCCCAGTCAAAAACCTTGTCTCCCCCCCCCCCCCCCCCCCCCCCCCCCCTTTTTTTTTCTTTTTTTTTTTATATTAAATAGTCCCAGGTGACAAAAAGAACAGCCAAAACGTCTACAAATATATTTATGTGGATGATTTTAATATTAATTAGAGAATGACATCGGGCCTACATGGCTCAGTGCCTATTCAGATTTTAGTCAAAAAAGAAAAATCTGAATATAGGCTCTCAACTATTCGTTGAGGTAATTATCAATTTCAGCGTGTGATGTATGGAGTAAGGAGTAACGGAATGGTCGCCTAAATGAGATATTTATAGCAATCATCTTCGAAATGATCCTCCTTTTCAATGTGACGAAGTTGAATCAATGAATTGTACTTTTAGATAAAATAAGAAATGTTTCCCAGTTAATGAAAGTTTATTTCTTTATGGGGATTATAAGTTAAACATTGACTTGACTATTTGAGGTTTACCGTCGCTTCGACAGTATTTCAGTCATATAGCGACGTCCAGCTAATTACAGATGGAGGAAGACCCCGAATGCACCACCACCACACCTACCGCAAGCCAGCTGGAAGGCTTCCTCACATAAAATACGAATGACCCTGCCGGGATTCGAACCCACTAAACGTTGAACAGTCATACTGATACTTAATTCAAGAATTTATATAAGAACTAAACGATTTAGGTAAGTGCAAGTTAATCATCAAACATGAATTTGCTTCTGCAAAATCTGAAGATGTATAATTATCAGTTTCCAAATTTGGTAAACCTTTAAATCTTATAAGTGCAGCGTTTTGCCTTAATTAATAATTATTTATGCTTTTCCTTTGGTCCTTAGATAGATAATCACTATGACTTTGGTGCATTGCTTCCTCTCTTTTCTTGCACTTTTCCCAGCCTTTTTGTCTACTATTATTTCTGTTTACCCCCTTCTAATAATTTTGTTGTTGTTGTTGTTTTATCCCCCCCACACACACACACAAATGATATAAATTTACAAATAAGTCAATAAGTCACATCACTCTAAGAGTTATTTCTACACTTAAAATAATTCAATTTTTCATGATTATGATAATATACATGAAGATTATATGTTTGTATATGTTTTCATGTTGATTATCGCCATCGGTTAGTTCAACGTTATCAACCTGCCTTGCTAACGGTTCATGCCGCCATGAAACAGTGTAGCAACGTTAAATGTCGCACCAATGCTACATATACGTCGCAAGGCTGACGCTAAATGTTGCAACCAACGCTAAATGTCACAAAACCTCCTGGTATTATACATGTATGTCGCATCTGTAATGCCTAAATGTCGCAAAAAATGACTATGACTTGACTGAACTGCCGCTATATGTCGCAACATCAACGCTAAATGTCGCTCTCCTTTATTAGCAGAAATAAATAATCCCTTTGATGATTTGTTGTAAGCGTTTCACAACTGTAAAAGTTAAAACATGATACAAGTGTTGTACGTGGTTTAAAATGACTGTTCATTCATTTATGTTAATTGGTCGTCTGATCTGGGGAATTAGTTGTTTTGTTAAAACCGTGTATCAGGCTTAAAACACGTGAGATTTTTTTTCTCAATAAATATCACAAAAATACCACTGACACCGCGAATACCACATCGGCCAACTTTTTGCAATGCATATAATATGATAAGTACTCTACGGTCGATATACATGTACACAGTTCTGAATGAGAACTTATGTTTATGCACTTTGGCACATATCTATAAGGATATTTATCCTTGCCAGCACATTTTAGCTATCAAAATTCTAAAAAGAGGAACTATCCTTTTTCTTTTCTTTACTTTTTTTTCTCTTTGTCTTCGACTGGATGTCGAGGTAGAATGGTGTATACAATGGCCCATCTAAAGCAAGTCTCACTTCTCTCTTTACTCTACACTATCTTCTATCTACAATATAAGCCTCCCACAAAGTAACAGACCTCTCGTGCTGTTGGAGGATCCCACTGACCTGACAAATAAAAGAAAAAGAACCCATCCAATTATGAGCGCATCCAAGGGCGACAAAACATGTGTACACCCAGATACATGTATCTCCAAGAGGTTATTTTTCGGACCTTAGTCCTTGCTAGCTATTAAAGCTATCTAAATTCAAAATTAAACTATTCCAAGACCCTTTCCACTACTTGTTTTATTTTGGCTTTTGATTTTGACAGTTAGGGAGGTTTTATATTATAAAAGGTCTCTTAGATCTTCAAACTTTTTAGTTAGAATTCTTAATTTAAGATTTCGCATACTGCCTGGCCGCAAAAAGCTATTTGGCTGTGAGTCTTTAAATAATTAATAGAAAAAAATCATTTGTCTTGCGCAATCAGTCGGTCAGATTCTAAGGGCTCCTGTTCGAATATTGGCTAGCATCGGAAGGTAGCTAGCCTGGTGTACGTACAGTATTTATTGGTTCCCCAGGTAATAGGGGGTCGAAAGGTAGCTAGCCTACTAGTATGGTGATCGGGAGGCAGGTCACCGGTTAGATAAGGGTGCATACGAGGCTGTAGGGTTTAAACCATGCACTGTAGCTCTGGGCTGAGCTGTATAGCCAGGTTTTTTTTCTGGTTTCCTTGGCTGCTTCCTTGAGTTCATTTGGGATAGGTGAAGTAGATATACCCAAGATAAGCTATTACATGAATTATATATACATATTATTCATTGGTTATATTTATATCAATCATTATAATCTTAATAAGGGTCTACAGAAAATAGCGTATTTAAGATACGGGATTTATTTTCAAGCCTTGACCGCTCTTAAGTGATTTCAAATGCACTGTGTATTTTCTATCAGTAAGAGCTGCTTGTACCGAGCTGATTAATCCGGAGTTTCCTATATAGCCCCTTTTCCGGCCTATGTCTATTTGCATGTATACATACGGACAGAACGAATGGTAACTCCGAGTTCCCGTCTTTATCGTAACAAAGGTTATTTACTTCCGCTATTAACCTGACTGACCCTAATTTTTCATACCTACCCTAAAAGTCGTTTTTCGTTACATTCTCTAAAAAATAAAAAAAAAAATATATAAAAAATTGATAATAATACTAACAATAATAATTATTATAATGATAGTATGTGATTTTCCAACATCCCATCACTTCTTACTTTAGTGCTAAGTATAAGTTTAAATGCATTTCACCATTGGTGTTTCCACCATGGAATTTTCATACAGTGGTAAAGGGACATGGATTTCATTTTAACTATTAACAAAATTTCATTTCTTGGTATGCAGATATTGCATATCAGTAAGGTGACTAGACTGTACAAAAAGGATTTAAGAATTTACTTAAAACTATGTAGGACTGGGGGGGCATCAGCAGTCTACAGGTGGTCAAGTAACTGGGTGACTTTTTTTAAAAGAGACATCTTTATTTTTTTATTTAAAAATTTTTGGAAATTATTGCAAATACAATCATCAAAATCTATGTAAAACAATTAATAGCAAAAATGCAATTGTATATTCTTTAAATTTGTTTTATATGGGGCGGGCTGTCAATCATGTAACTAGGACTTCTGGGTAAACCACATTTTGAACCATAAAATGACATGAACATGCAGCATGTCACTGCGCAGAGAGACAGTTAAGCTACTGGGCTCACTATCTAAGCTAGAAATAACGTTTACATCAAATTGACAAATTTACTGACCTAAATAATCATTTCATAAATACAGATGGTAAAATCCAAATGCCGAAAACGGCCCAGGGACAATCAAGGGACTGATTGATGGGGATACCGCAAAGCTCAGATTGCCCTATGACAGCTATCCGTTTGTTTCTATGTACTCTATATTCGAATTATGCACAGTGCTCGGGAAATAACCTATCTTACTGTAGTCTTGATTTACACACACACACACACACACACACACATTACATCTGATGGAAGAAAATGATCCTTATACATGGATATATTGTCATTTGGCCCATATAAAAATGCATTATATCTCTCAAAAATTTGCAGAAAATGCTTGAACGTTATCAGCCGAGTATAAATTTAACAGTTTGTTCAAATACTGTTTAAGAGTCTATACTTTAAATCTGTCCGCAACCTGAGTCCATGAGGACGGATTCCCTTTGTACACGCCCTGATATACACCCCAACAGGTCACATGGTATGTCCACAAAAGATAGATCACGCGCCCTTATCTAAATAAATATTCCCATATTCGTCCCTGAGCATGATTGACTTAATTTAATTATTCAAATAAAGATCTAATCCTTTACATCAGTCGACTTGTAAGGACACTTGAAGATGACGGCAGGTTATTTATTAGACAGGTAATTTGATCGAAATAAACCTTTTAAGCTTGGCACAAGTTGAACGCCGAAATCATTAGCGTCCTCTGTTTAAGAAAACGCTTGCATTTGTTGACATAAAAAGGAGGCGATCGTTTGCATAGGAACCAGTGACCATACTCAAGTTTCAAATATGTTTGGCGATTAAAAATCGCTTAAGTCCCTCAAATTAAAAGAAAAGTGAAACATCAACAAACATGATAACAGCAGGTGTAGGGTGATTTCAGAAATTTTTTGACATTATTTAAAGTGCTACAACACGGACTATACATTAGTGTCTGTGTTTGAGGTGACGCATATAAGAACACCCTCGGACTTAAATCTCGATGTTTCATAGCCTTCAAATACTGATGTTGCCTTTTCATGTCTTTGTTCCGGTATGCACCATACACATTGTTTTGTACATGTCTGACTGTATTCCGAATAGGACCATACCGAGTTTAGTTGGTCGGGCTAGTTTGTTTTAATTCAGTCATTCAATCTAAATTCAAAAGTCAACACCATGTGCTGCAAGGAAACTCGATCAATCATATTAAACAGAGGTAGGAAACTCCTGTAAAAACATAGGAAAATGTTGTTTAGGTACACAGTAGATCATTGAATTTTGCAAACTTTCATAAAAGTATGGAAAAATTACAGAGGAAATTGTCATAATATATTAAAATAATTATTTGTCTACTGCAAGGAATTATTTTTTAGCTTGATTTATTTTAAAGATTTAATTATTATTTAAATTCAACCGGTATAGCAGAAAAACAACATGCACATTTAGATGAAATCTGATTTACTGACGAAAAAAATAAAGGAATTTAGATTTACGAAAATTATGTAGATTCTTTTTCTTTAACGCCTCAATTATTTTGAAGCCAATGAAATCATTTTTTTTTTTTTTTTTTTTTTTTTTTTTTGCTGTGTGTGTGTGCGTTTTAATGTTCAAGCACGTATTCTAATCAATTTTTGTTCTATTGCACCAGCCGCAGGTGGAAAAAAGGATTTTGAAAAGTGGAAAACATTTAAATTTAGTCTAAATCTCCAATCCGCTATTAGTCTAAATCTCCAGCGGACTGCGTCTCAACGAAAGGTCGTAAACTAGTCAGACTCCACTCAGGAATCCGGGGACGCGTGCAGATCAACACTCGACTGGTCGCCTTTCTGTGTCTGAGTGAATGAATAATGGTCAAGAGTCTCGGACTTAGACGTCAGCTCCATTTTCTTTATCTCTTAAAAACAGTTTCAAAAACAAAAAAGTCATATGTTTTGAATAAGATATATGAGTTTATTCATTCAACATCGCTGTGTGGTGCCCCGGTCAGTGAAAGGCCATAATGCACGGACCCCTGAGTGACCATTTACTGACCACCAGGGGTCAGGGCGCGCGCTGCTTCGAACAGGCGTAAATCAAAGGAATGTGTACAACATTAAATGGCTGAAATGTTTTTTCTCACAGTATCGAATTCCGTGAAATATTGTCGATAAATCAACTCAATGTATTCTTTCATTGCTACGAAACCAAAATAAGTTTTGCTGATTCACTTGGAAACTATTTAGAATCTTTGTTTCAATGTGCATCGGCAATCAAAACGTCTTCTAACTCGAATCCTTTAAATGGAAAAGAATGAGGGAGAGAGTTTCTCAAAACTAAGACTGCCTCAATTGTTTTTACATATACTTTTTTAATATTTTATTTTTCATTTAAAGCTGCATTTTTATAATAATCTAACATGGTGATACACATTTCGCCGTGAATAAAGTTGACCTTAAACCAGTCTGTCTACGTATTTCGAGATGCACGTGCATTTTGTGTTTTCCGTATCTTGTTACCAGTATAAATGATGAACATATTCAGATTAGATACACATGTTTTGTGTTATGATTTACTTAATGGAAAAACAGAAAGAAGTTATTAAATTTCTATAGTTACATAAAATATGCGACGAATGACACCCGACGAACGAGGGCGAGATGTTGAGATGATCCAAAGTGGTGTCTCTAACAGACGTATAAGTGTTCGTTATTTTAATCATTGTGATTAAAAAAGTAGAATGTCATGAGTTTGAAGTCCATGTAAAGTTTGTCTACATTTTTATGTTTATATTCATCTTTCATTTTTTCCAGGTTGCCTGTTTGTTTGACAGAGTTATTATCAAAATATGAAGTGTAGAGTTAGAAAAGTCCTTAAGTGTATGTAGGCTGTTGCCAGATATATCACAGCAAAACGTTTGGATTTTGGCGTTAGTTTAAATTCTGTCACACATTAAGCATATGTATATTTCCTATGCACCTCGCACTATCCCTGTTTTTAAGGTGAATTATAGACCCGGGGCAGGTTTCTTACACAAGTAGTATCAATGATTTCCGATGTACTTTTCACTGAATTTGTATGCAATCGGATGTTGCCAAAATAAGTTCCGAGGCAGAAGAATGTACTCTTCAAAGGTGCCTCTCGAAGTAACCTGGTAAACAAATATGGCCGACAAGGTTTTAGATTTTCATATTCCGGATGGATATTACTTAAATGCTCATTAAAAGTGGACATACAAAACGCTTCGTTTGTTGTTTCTGTTTGGATTTATAAAATTAGTGTTCATATGCCAGTTAAATGCCTTGATTATTTGCTAAATCTTGCAAATTGATATTAGTTTCAAATTGAAGATAAATATTGTCTACGTTAGACGCCATCTTGAAAACACTTCATTCCATATAAGATAGTAAAAACGTTACATAGAGCACGGAGAAAACGGGAATATGACGTTGCAACACTTTGTCTGAGTAACTCGGCCCCGTTGGGCTGGGTGTTTATATTAACTATGCTTGTACATAATATACATTTATATAATAATTATGCCGCAGAATACAAGTCACGATAATGAAAGATTATCTTATGTATTTTTTACTGTAACTTTAGAAAAAATGAGTTGATAATATTCATTAGCAAAAACAAAATACAGATTTCCAAAGATTCTAAAGAGAAATAATATGATCAGTGAATGATTGATAAATGGGGAAATAGGGTGAATACAATAAATAATTGACATGAAAGTATAGGATTAACAGAATAATAGTTTAAACAGGTTGGGAAAAGAGAAACTTGACATGTTTATGTTCTTTGAAAAAATATTTTTTTAAAGAAAAACTATGAATTTCCACCAAAAGCAGTTATTTCAAGAAAAGATAGTAGAGTATTAGTTAGCATGAATTTGATCTAAAACCCTGGATACTACAATCAAAAGATCTACCGCACGGAGATATGAACTTCGTCATATTTAGTCCAAAAATAGGCAAAATTTAAGAGACTGGTACAAAATGAAAACGCAAAAGTCATGTATGCTTCTTAGAAATAAGAAATTGTTTTACAATGATAGCTAAATTATACAAATAATTCATTTCCATTTAAATAATTGAAACTGGCTTGAGGCTTTAAATGCGGGTTAATCTCTTTAAGAAACATTCTGATTTTCATAATGAACCCGTTATTTCATTTAAAACTCATTTACTTTTGATTAATGGTGATATTTTCAAAATTTTAGATTGTTATTTAATTCGCTTTGTCTTAAAACAAATAGTCGACATGCGAGACTATAACTCATTAGAATGTCATTTTAACGAACATCTGCATACAGGAACTTTATTAATTTAATTCTAAAACGATAAAAGGCTATTGGCTCCATTGTTAGCTAATTTGGCGCAAGAGATGAGAATTGCCTTTCCGGGAGTAGATCATATTTCGACATGATTCCAGTAGCAAACAGCAAGTCATTAACTCACTACCGCCATTAAAATCCACCGGGATGATTTCTTTTCTTAATCTTCAAATTACAGAACTGATATCCGTTCCTTCATCGCTTAAAATGTCCCCATTAACTAAATTACTATCGTATTATTTCAAATAAAATACGAACCTTTGGGATTACCGGCCGGGAAGAATTTGATAAAAACATTAACTTTTAAATGATTGTCGGCAATGCACGCGCACGGCGAAACGCCTCGGCTGTTTTCGTGCAAATGATCCATATGATGGTCGTATGAAGTTCGTTGTGATGGACGCCTATTTCACTGTCTCAGACGACATCAAAGCCAGAGCGGCGCGTCCGCCGATATTTCAATTATCTCAATATTTCCTCTAACGGTAATGTCCCGTCACCGTGTAAACACTTTGTCAAAGAAACCCCATGGGCAATTTCGACCAAGAACCAACGGTCAGTGAGTTAGCTAGTGGCCGGAAGCACCGTTCGGACATATTTTGTCACTGTGGTGATATATCACAGGCGACTGGTCGACTTGAGGCACATTAGAACAGACGATAATTGAACCTATCTAATGTCAATGTTAATCAGATCGGCCGATGTGTTAGCAAGCAATCGTCCGTTATCCTGCGTCATCTTTGACCCTTCGTCTATCTTTTGACCACATAACTTTTAACATACATGTGTAATACAAACAGAGTCGCGTCATCCTGTTGATGAAATCAGATACAGATTTGGAACGAAATTATATAAAAACACTCCACACCCAACGTACTGCTGCCGAGATGAGAAAGTTTCCAAATCTTCAATGGAGCAATCATTTTGTATCATATTTCAATTAACGGTAACAAGCCCAATGCCTTTCATCTTTACGAAGTAAGCCTTTTTTCTTTTTGTTTTCTTTTTCTGAAATACTAATGTTGATCTTTTCCTATTTTTCTTTTAAAAAATATCTGAATGATTAGCAATACATTCTCAGCTCTGTGCTGTACAGGGTGTCTGAAGAGAGATACCACTTTCATTCTTTTAGAATTTTGATTCAATATTAGAATATTTTAATCAAACTTCGTATATATATATATATAAATATAAAGCAAAGATGCAAGTTGTTTAGTTATTGGCTTTTTCATTTGTTAAAACTGGAGTAAATATGTCGAACAATATCATAATTGCAAATCTTTGAGTAGCGTCGTCCTAAGTCTCTTAGGTACCTTAAGTGTCAAATGCGTCCTTTTAATTATTACATGATAGCATTCTCAAGATGGCACTTCATCAGCCTTCCGCGCTATAAAAAAATGCCTAGCGATACACACACACACACACACGTGTGCGTGCGTGCGTATTTTCATTCATCGAAATTCCTTTAAGATATGACATTCCAATTTCATACATCCTACTCTCATTGTACATGTACATGCGAGTATGTTTGTGTATAACAGATTTGTACAATGATGAGATGTACATAAAGATAATGTATCTTCGAAGACCTATCTCTTATTCTTCCATTACATGCACTCTAACTAACATTCGTACATTAATCTAGCTTTATCACACGGTTGTTGTGAAAAATGAAAACATCTAGATGCAAGTGTTCTCGTAAATCCCGGGGTTGAAGTACCATGACAACGGATACCGGGTGTGATACTACATGTACAGTAATTAAGGCCAGGTAGACCAGGGTGTGTTGTGATTCTAGCATATCCATGTCAGGTATCGAGCACAACTTTCCCACAAGCAACCCTAAGTAAACAAGACCTTTTGTTTCTTCACTTGTCTTTAATTACTACTGCATACATATTTTTCTCTGGGAAAAAGTGGAATTTTAAAATTTCTTAAAAGGTGTTTTAGTTAATTAGAAGTCGAAGTTAGATAGAAACCCTTTCTCTGGTGATAAAGATACACTGAGAGAAATAGTTGTGTTTCTTGTAACCTTTGTTGATGGCGATGGTGTTTCTCAATGGATTTTGCCCTACAGCGTTTGAGAAAGTTTGAAGGTATCATAAAACTGTTCAAATAATTTTGAATACATGTACTATGATTGTACTTTGAAGTAGAAAAAGAAAACATGTGATTTTTTTTCTGAAATTTGAGACAGTTGTGGTTAACATGGTAACCTGTAAGGCAAGCTATCGGGAGACAAGGTGTTCTACTCAAATTGTACACTAACTAAAACCATGACAATGGTATCTTATAATGATAAGGTTTCAAAATCGCATCGTCATCAGAAGCAGCAGAATTATTCAATGTTTAACTGTTTAGACAAAAAGCGATCTCGCATACTGAGTATTAAAAGCACGTTTGCTCAGATGGTGACGTTCTGTGAACTAAAATGTCCCAACGAGTGTCCTTTAACGAGTGACCAAATGCCCTTTCTTCTTCTTCTTTTTGTTATGATTGTATGTGCACTCTTAGTAAGACGAGAAATGGAAGGGAAAGAAAAGCAAGAATACACCATGGTTTAAAATACAGAAAGGTAATACAACAGTGTTACATTACCTCTGACCATGTTAAACATATCATTGAACGCGTTAGAAGATAGATACATTTCAATATGATTATACACTCAGTTTCAACGCCTTGTTTTCACAATATATACATACCTGTCATTCTGCAGGTGTTTTGACGATATTGCGTAAGCTTTATATATAACGTTTGTACATTTTCCTATGTACATTCCATTTTCGTTTAATTTGTTGACTACGGGGGACGCACTTTGTGTGCATGCATTAGCGATAACATCAACAAAGCAGTTATTTTGAACTTAAACATCGTCATATTTTATTAGGGTGTAAAATTACAAGTAGATATGGAAATATACAAGGGCTCAATTGTTGGGGAAGTATTTACAAGGGTGTCTGTTCAGACACAAGAATGCATAAAGTGCCTTTGATCTTGCCCACCTCCATCAGCTTGTCACATCTGTCTCTCTTGGAGGTAATATATCAGAACAGAATAGAACATACGGTTATTTTAAGACTTAAGCATACAGCTTATCATCATATAATAACATATGTACAATACATGAAACATTATGATGGTAAATAGAATAAATCAAATTTAAGTGAGAGTAACATACATTGGTAATCGAATATGTAGAAATGTCTCCTGACATTACTAATGCATATTCATAGAGCCTCTATATTAAAATGCATGTTTACAATAAAATGCTTTTTTCCTATCGTGATAGACGGTAACAATGGCTAATAGTTCGTCTTATAGACTTTCCTGTTTTGTCTTTCCTTTTCATTTCATCATTATCATTTCTTTTGATCTTCATGATTAATATAGATATCATTTTGTATCGTCGATACACATGTAGGTTCAACTCACTTTGCTCCTTATTATACGGTAGCCATAACTGAGGATTCCGACGATGATCATTATGTTGCTTTGGCTTAATTGATTTTGATATATTTCTTTACCATTACCTTTTCTTCTTTATTTTTCCTATCCTGTTTTATTCTCCCAAAACAAATACAAAATGTATGAACCTTTTTTTAAATTATTTTCTAGAACACATGCAAGTTAGTACGCCATGATGCAACAATTGAATACTTTGGTTGGAGGTGTGGCACAATCTATCCACTCGACCATCGGGACATGTATTTTGGTAGCAGACAGGCATTTCATACAATAATTAGTAACGCGCCTCGCTTCTCACCATTGCGTCCCGGGTCCGATTCCTGCTCACGTACGTGAGAGGATAGAGGTGTCGCCCGTCCAGAAACTTGGGTTTTCTCCGGGTTCTCCGGTTTCCTCCCACAATAATGACAACAAACGCTGCAACAAGAGCCATCAAGAGTGATTAAGTTGTGAGAACTTCTTTCGTAATCGATGTAAAATAAACAAAGTTTAAACTTTTTTTAAGTAAGTAATACTTATCATTTAGAAATGGATTTTGACCAAATACGCCTTTTTATTTCTGAACTTAACCATTAACCTTAAAGTGTCTCAAACAAAAATGTTGATCATATTTCTTACAGTCTACACAGCAAAAAGTCATTGTTTCATATACCGTTTAAAGAATCAGTAAATTGATAAATTTATCATGTTATACATTTGTACATGAAATATGCTAATGAAGTAAAGGAGTTGATATAAGTTTAATACTGCCTTTCTGAAAACTGATTTGAAGGTGAACTTGTATAAATAGAAGTTAGGAAATTGATACAATGTGTCTACCGTTAGTCGGTACTATATATATACCCTGTAACATGTTTTCTTATGTTGAGTGCTGAGTTTGTATGTTATATAATATCCACCCGAGATATAAAGATTTAATCGTTTATCATTTGAAAGGACGCATATTAACTCTTTGTTTTGATCTTGATCTTGATCATGAGATTTTGATTTAGCTGTAGAAAGTACTTATCTAAAATAATTCTATACAATCTCGAATGTGTCGTCCCATGGTCACTCACAGATACCTGGAGATTCGAAGTTACAAGTCAACATAAATAGGAATATATCCCCCCCCCCCCCGCCCCCAGTATGAACGTTGTATATCGACGCTAATAGTAACTGGATAGGAGGTCTTATTTCAACCATGAAAACTATACAACAAAAACATGCAAAACAGGACAGATTCCTGTCTATCTAAATGTCCTCTTTTTAAGTATCTTGACTTGGTCTGGATGTTATCCGATAGATAACTGTGGTATTTGCTGTATTTCTGCCTATGTTTGACAATGTATACATTACACGTTGAAATAAGCTTTTTTTATTCTAATGAAATAAAATCAGTATCTATCTTTATTAATTTTAACTGTTTGATTATCATTTTAGTGTTTTAGTGTATATATTTTAATCATTTGTATCTGTCATTTATTTATATCTACATGTTTTTCATTTAATTTCTTTCATCAAAATAATGAAATTACATTTGATGTTCCGAAATGGCATGTCATCTACATACCATATTATTCACTGATTAAACCTGTCGCATATCTTGGTATCTTGGACCCCATCTGTCGAAGTCACGCCCACAAAAGACCCCGGGAGGGTCCCACACACACAATATATATCGCGCCCAAGTCCCACCAAGATGTGATTTCACCATTACCATGGCAACCTCTTCATCGTTTATGAATCTTTCGAGAATTCCATGTTTTATAAGCATTGTATTTCAATATTTCGTCTATTTACGCTAATCATGAGCTAATATCCTCAAACAACGCCTTTTCTTTATTGTTTCCCCAGTCCCTAATCGATCGATAACTACATTTTTATTTCAATTTCAGAAACTTGATCCTTGTGGGTGAAATACATTTCGTAACTAGAAGCTTGTCATATCTTTTTTCATGTTCTAGTTTCTCATGAGAGAATAATGTTTTGGGTTGAATGCGTACATTTCAAATATGTCATTTGAGACATTTTAAATGAAAATTTGAAACTTTGTTCAGTTTAAATCGAGAATATTCACTCCATCATTAATCTCGTAGTTTTGTCGGGCGTTGCTCTGTCGACCAGGTAGGGAGAATATAGAATTTAACAAAACAGCTTCTATCAAATCTACTTTTTAAGCTTTCCGTTAAGTTAAATTGAAAACATAAATCACCGTCAAACTCGCAAGGAAATGTAAGATATGAATTGAAACAAAAACGTTGCATATGACGCGCGGCAGACATTTATTTATCGTTTAAATAAAGCAACTTAAATGAAATCCATATATTTAATTAAAATCAAAGCGATGAAGGTATTGCAGTTGTGTGGGTCTTAATTGGAAGAATGTTTCACGATCTGCAGATCTTATAAACTGTAGACAAGAGAACTAGGGAGATCTGCAATTCTTATAAACTGTAGACAAGAGAACTAGGGAGATCTGCAATTCTTATAAACTGTAGACAAGAGAACTAGGAGATCTGCAGATCTTATAAACTGTAGACAAGAGAACAAGGGAGATCTGCAATTCTTATAAACTGTAGACAAGAGAACTAGGGAGATCTGCAATTCTTATAAACTGTAGACAAGAGAACTAGGAGATCTGCAGATCTTATAAACTGTAGACAAGAGAAAAAGGGAGATCTGCAGATCTTATAAACTGTAGACAAGAGAACTAGGGAGATCTGCAATTCTTATAAACTGTAGACAAGAGAACTAGGAGATCTGCAGATCTTATAAACTGTAGACAAGAGAACAAGGAGATCTGCAGATCTTATAAACTGTAGACAAGAGAACTAGGAGATCTGCAATTCTTATAAACTGTAGACAAGAGAACTAGGAGATCTGCAATTCTTATAAACTGTAGACAAGAGAACTAGGGAGATCTGCAATTCTTATAAACTGTAGACAAGAGAACTAGGATATCTGCAGATCTTATAAACTGTAGACAAGAGAACTAGGAGATCTGCAGATCTTATAAACTGTAGACAAGAGAACTAGGAGATCTGCAGATCTTATAAACTGTAGACAAGAGAACAAGGGAGATCTGCAATTCTTATAAACTCTAGAGAAGAGAACTAGGAGATATGCTGATCTTATAAACTGTAGACAAGAGAACTAGGAGTCTGAGTTATAACTTGCAGTAATAGGAGATCTGCGATCTATAAACTGTAGACAAGAGAACTAGGAGATCTGCAGATCTTATAAACTGTAGACAAGAGAACAAGGGAGATCTGCAATTCTTATAAACTGTAGACAAGAGAACTAGGAGATCTGCATATCTTATAAACTGTAGACCAAAGAACTAGGAGATCTGCAGATCTTATAAACTGTAGACAAGAGAACTAGGAGATCTGCAGATCTTATAAACTGTAGACAAGAGAACTAGGAGATCTGCAGATCTTATAAACTGTAGACAAGAGAAATACGGAGATCTGCAGATCTTATAAACTGCAGAAAAGAGAACTAGGGAGATCTGCAAATCTTATAAACTGTAGACAAGAGAACTAGGAGATCTGCAATCTTATAAACTGTAGACAAGAGAACTAGGAGATCTGCAGATCTTATAAACTGTAGACAAGAGAACTAGGAGATCTGCAGATCTTATAAACTGTAGACAAGAGAACTAGGAGATCTGCAATCTTATAAACTGTAGACCAGAGAACTAGGAGATCTGCAGATCTTATAAACTGTAGACAAGTGAACTAGGGGAATTTGCAGATCTTATGAACTGTAGACCAAAGAACTAGGAGATCTGCAGATCTTATAAACTGTAGACAAGAGAAATATGAAGATCTGCTGATCTTATAAACTGTAGACAATAGAACTACGGAGATCTGCAGATCTTATAAACTGTAGACAAGAGAACTAGGAGATCTGCAGATCTTGTAAACTGTAGACAAGAGAACTAGGGAGATCTGCAGATCTTATAAACTGTAGACAAGAGAACAAGGGAGATCTGCAGATCTTATAAACTGCAGAAAAGAGAACTAGGGAGATCTGCAAATCTTATAAACTGCAGAAAAGAGAACTAGGGAGATCTGCAATCTTATAAACTGTAGACAAGAGAACTAGGAGATCTGCAGATCTTATAAACTGTAGACAAGAGAACAAGGGAGATCTGCAGATCTTATAAACTGTAGACAAGAGAACTAGGGAGATCTGCAATCTTATAAACTGTAGACAAGAGAACTAGGGAGATTTGCAGATCTTATGAACTGTAGACAAGAGAACTAGGAGATCTGCAGATCTTATAAACTGTAGACAAGAGAACAAGGGAGATCTGCAGATCTTATAAACTGTAGACAAGTGAACTAGGGGGATTTGCAGATCTTATGAACTGTAGACAAGAGAACTAGGGGGATTTGCAGATCTTATGAACTGTAGACAAGAGAACTAGGAGATCTGCAGATCTTATGAACTGTAGACAAGAGAAATACGGAGATCTGCATATCTTATGAACTGTAGACAAGAGAAATACGGAGATCTGCAGATCTTATAAACTGCAGAAAAGAGAACTAGGGAGATCTGCAAATCTTATAAACTGTAGACAAGAGAACTAGGAGATCTGCAGATCTTATAAACTGTAGACAAGTGAACTAGGGGGATTTGCAGATCTTATGAACTGTAGACAAGAGAACTAGGGGGATCTGCAGATCTTATAAACTGTAGACAAGAGAACTAGGAGATCTGCAGATCTTATAAACTGTAGACAAGAGAACAAGGGAGATCTGCAGATCTTATAAACTGTAGACAAGAGAACTAGGAGATCTGCAGATCTTATAAACTGTAGACAAGAGAACTAGGAGATCTGCAGATCTTATGAACTGTAGACAAGAGAACTAGGAGATCTGCAGATCTTATAAACTGTAGACAAGAGAAATACGGAGATCTGCAGATCTTATAAACTGTAGACAAGAGAACTAGGGAGATCTGCAGATCTTATAAACTGTAGACAAGAGAACTAGGAGATCTGCAGATCTTATAAACTGTAGACAAGAGAACTAGGAGATCTGCAGATCTTATAAACTGTAGACAAGAGAACTATGAAGATCTGCAGATCTTATAAACTGTAGACAAGAGAAATAGTGAGAGATTGGCGTAGTGATAATTTCTTTTCTTGTAACGACTATGTTAAGGCAATGTTAACCTGAGTTTATAACATTAGGTTTATTGGCATCGCTTAAAAATTTGATCCTCGTTATTAAATTCGCCTTGATAAACATAAGAAATTCGACATCGTCACATTAAAGTCTCCTATCTCTGTTTGTTGCATATCTACCAGTATGTACATGTATATGTAAAAAAACTGCCGAAATTCTCAATCTTCTATGTAGATATTCTGAATATGCAAAGTTAGGCTTTGAACTGATAAATTAATATAAGACACTTTTTGATTGCTTATCCGTATTCCAGTTTTGTATAAAACAATCATCTTTTGTTTAAATAAGTTGACAAAAAATTTAGATTAACTTCATATGGGTTATTCCATATACATGTATAGCAATCTCGTCATTATTTATAAAATCTGTTATGCTGGAAACCCAATTTTTAATCCCATTATTTAAATAATATAAAACTAGAGTGTATACATGTTTTATAATTAAAGTTTCGCTATTCAATAAGTTAGAATAAACTAGAATTAATGTATATAAAGCGGATAACTACCTGATTCTTCATATACTTCTGCAGCAAACAAGGTTCGTCTAACATTAAATGATCTTTTACAAAATGTGAGATGTAATCTTTTTAATTCTTTATACTTTCCAAAACCACTAATTTCTACTTGGAGTTTAAAATAGAACCTACAAAAGTGAAGCAGTTTTGGTTGTAATTTGAATTTCATACAATTTGTAAATAACCCTTAAAGCTTTACCTGGAATATAAATTGTTATTTAAATTAAATTTAAATTGATTGTATTATTTGGTTGAAATTATTAAAAAATCGTTTTGGAAAACTGAAGAGGATATGTATCTATGTTTTACATATGTTGCACCTGAAAACTCACCTAGTCACAATGTGTATAACGTAGACCTTTTTAATAGTATAGAAGACGATTTAAGTTTTTTAAAAAAAAATTTTTTAAATATGAAAAGTTTGATTATATTGTTAATATAATAAACTTCAATAATATAGGCGATGATGACGATGATAATGATGATGATGATGATTTATACCCAATCTTAACAAGAAAAACACGTGACAGAACATCTAACCGCTTCGGCGAATATATACTTGATCTGTGTCGGGCAGCGAATGTAAGAATTGTGAACGGAAGATTGCATGTCGATAAAGATGTTGGCAATTTTACATGTGTTACATATAATGGTGAAAGTATTGTAGATTACTTACTTACACATCAAATGAATTTTGACTATATATGTACGTTAAATATCATTTACACTTAAAACAAATACGATTTATACTAATAATTTTCAAAAAACGAGCGTATTTTATAAATGGAATCCTGATTTTAAAGACATATTTTTGAGAGATATAAATGATAGTATAGATATGTTAGAAAATGAATTAATTGCTGGTATAAATGATGGTGTCGAAATAGACGCATTAGTCAATTCATTCACACTTTTTTTAAATGAAAAAGGAAATAAATATTTTGAGAAAAAACGGGGTAATAATAAATGAAATTTTGTTGATACTGATGGGAATAGACACAATTGGTACGACGATGAATGTAGAATCATATATGAAATGGTTCAACAAACAATGTAAAATTATAACTGGGAGAAAAGTGATGAAAAACGAAAGGAGTTTTTGCATAAAAAACGAGATTATAAATATTGTTGTAGAAAGAAAAAACGTGAGATTAATTACCAATTTAATAGAAATTTAAATAATATGAGACGTAAAAATCCTCGGCAATTTTGGAATTATTTTAAGCATAAGAAACATACTAACATTAGCAACACGATATCTTTATCTGAATTCCAGCATCATTTTCAAGATATTTTATCATCTCCTCAGAAGAATGAAGATCCTGAGGTGTTAGAATTCTTAAATAATTTTGATAATAGTCAGAAGGATACATCGTTTCCTGAATTAGATAGACCAATCACGTTTGAAGAAATCAAGCTCGCGACAAGAAAATTAGGGACCAATAAGTCATGTTCATTAGACTGCATTATATATGAGTATTTTAAGGAGGGGGTTGACATACTTGGTAAATCGCTAGTTTTATTATTCAATCATATTTTACACACACAACAGTTTCCACGTGCATGGTCTAACGGGGTACTGGTACCATTATATAAGAAAGGTGACCCTTCGGATCCGTGTAATTATAGAGGCATAGCGATTACTAGTTGTTTTTCCAAGCTGTTTACAGTTGTTTTAGAAGTGGTCAGTGAATAATGATAAACTTTTACATGCGCAGTTTGGTTTTAAAGAGAACTACAGTACAGTGGACGGCATATTCGTATTACATAACTTAATAAAATCGCAATTTAATAAGAAAAAGAACTTGTATACATGTTTTATAGATTTCAAACGAGCATATGATTATATAAACCGAAATTGTCTATGGTATAAGTTGATTGAACATGGCACTGATGGGAAACTTTTTTCTGTAATTAGGTTAATGTATTATGATGTCGAATTAGCTGTAAAACATATGGAAACGCTTTCTGATTTTTTACAGAGCGAAATCGGCTTGTTCCAGGGAGAGATTACGTCACCTATAATGTTTTCTCTTTTCATTAATGATATCGAAAATTGTTTTAAAGAAAATAGTAATGCCGGGGTGTTAATAGACCAATTGTCGATTTATTTATTATTATTTGCTGATGATACTGTTATTTGTTCAGAAACAGCTCAAGGATTACAAGAGTTATTAAATCTATTGAAAATATATTGCGACAAATGGAATCTAACGGAGAATGTTGAGAAAACAAAAATAATGACTTTTAAACAAGGTGGGAAGTTAAAACGGGGTGAACAAAGGTTGTATGGAGGTCAGGATATTGAAATTGTAAATTCGTTCAACTATCTCGGTATTGTGATGTCGAGTGGAGGTTCTTTTGTTCCTGCCACAAGCTTTAAGGGCAATGCATTCATTATTAAATATCATTAGAGGGAAAAATATTCCAGTAGACACATTGTTTAATCTTTTTGACTCGTACGTTTTATCCATCCTCAATTACGGTTGTGAAGTCTGGGGAGATATTAAATCCGACTTTCTTCACATAAATTAAGTATTGAAACAGGTAGACACTCAAATATTGTTAGAAGCCAACGTAAATGTACTCTATGTAACTTAAATGAAATAGAAGATGAGTTTCATTTTATACTTAAATGTTCCATTATATAGAGATTTAAGAATACAGTTTATTCCTAAATATTATTACAACAGACCAAATATATTAAAATTCATGAATCTCATCAATACAAGAAAAAAAGCGCTTTTGGTAAAAGTAGCAAAGTTTTGTATAAAAAAGTTTTAAAATTCGATCAGAGACGGTATTCCTTCATGTTAATTGATCCACTCTCACATCTTTATATCACTTCAGTATGCTCAATATGTTATAATGATAAATATATATGATATACATCGGTTCAGTAGCCATTTTCCTGCATGTGTATGTTATTTGTATATATGTGTTTTGTATGACGATGAGCGATTGTATGCTTAAGTCAATAAAATTATGTTCTGTTTAAAGGCGTTAGAGTTTTTTTTCTTCTAGCAGACGAATTTTTCTAAAACTTTGCACGTAAGTACTTTAGACTATAACCATAAGATATACAAAATAAAAGCTGGGGGTCATCATGCTCGTTTTAGAGATTAAGCTTATGATAGAAGATCACTGTTTGCTAAAATTCGTTGAAAAAAATCAAGGCATTAAAATTAGAAAGATTTCATTTCTAAATACTTGAAAGCATATTTCAATGCTATTGTCAAATTAATTTATCACAATTTTGATAAATATAAAAAGAACAATAATATAAATCAAACTTAAGCTGATCATGACATGCCGACGAGTGTTGGTACTTATAAATGCTGTGAAGTTAAATCAATTTCCAACAAAAGGTAGCTGAGAAATAATGCATGCGGACAAAATAGATTCAATTTATATAACAAAGGGTCATAACTCATTTTAAATCCAGCTGATCAAGAATTTCCAGCGAAATGCGCAAGTAGGCTTGGTACTTATTAATGCTATGAAGTCAAATCAAAATCCGCCCAAAGGTGGCTGAGATATAGCGCGGACAATATATATATGCAATTTATATTACAAAGGACAATAACTCATTTAAAATCAAGCCGATCAAGACGTACTAACGATATGCACAACAAGGCTTGGTGCTTATTAATGATGTGAGGTTAACTCAAAATCCGATCATAGGTAGCACAGCTAGGCTTGGTACTTACCAGTCTTGTAAAGTTTCATCAAAATCCGATTAAAGGTAGCCGAGAATCTTGTCTACAGACGGAGACCGATGGACGTGACTCCAATATAGCTCCCACATACGAAGTAATTAGCAGAATTAAAATGTCCTTAATGAATTATTCCCATTTTAATTTATTGCCATCCCTAAATCATTAAAGTGACTTGTTTACTACTTCAGTTTTTCCCCCATTGTGTGCTCAGTATTCTAAGTTATCCCCTCTCTTTTTCCAAATACTACAATTTATAGTAGGTCCAAGTTATTTCGCAATTCTTGTGGTGTTTTTCCAATGATGACTATAATTATTGTCTGCAACTAAAAGTAAAATATCATCTATTTCTAAACTCGCCTCAATAGTTCTCTAAATAGTCAACGAAAAAATATAAACATTATCGGCGAAGTAATCTCGCATTGCCTCAAGTCAATAGCTTAATAAAAAACCGAAATTATTACAGTTTTGTATACAAGAATTTACTTTTTCGTTTATATCATTTATGATTAATAACATTCTATCTTGTATTCCTTCTTTATATAATTTTAACCATAGTGCATTTCTGTATATTGTATCGAAACATTTGTATAAATCATCAAATACACGATACAGTCATTTGTTATTGATAATATAATGGTGTATAATACTATATAATATAAAAACTGCATCAATAGTTGAATCCAAACTGTGCATCAGATGCAACATTATTTTTTGCATAAAAATCTACAATTCTTTTTATTTACTTTCGATAGACAGCTTAAAAAAGTTATACCTCTGTAATTGTCGACATTATTGACCTCTCTCTTTTATGCTCTGGCACTATGACTCCCCATCCATTTATCTGGAGAATAACCTGTATTTAAAATTTCATTATAATATCACAAATATGGAAAACTTGAATAGTTTAAGACTAAATAAGGTATTAATACTTTATATGATATTGCCCTTTATTTCTTTTTAGACCTTTAATCAAAGTCACCAAATCACCTTTATAGTTATTGTATCACTAAGGCCTTCGATACAACAATTGGTATTATCAAAATCATGCGGACTGAAATAATTCGGCTTCAAAAATTGGCATTGTGAAATATCTGTGCCTAAGCTAGCAAACTAATTCTTGATTTCCTCGGTAACAATATTATTCCAATAATCATTTTTTATTTTATTATTATTATTATTATTATTATTATTATTATTATTATTATTATTTTAGTTAGGAATAACAAAGCAAAACAATTCTCTATCCGAAATAATATGATGCGTTGATAAATGGGGACAACAAAAAGGTGGGTTGGTTTTTCAACTTAATTAACGTTAAGTACCGGTAAGTTAACTGGATTATTTTTTACTTGACCATTATGAATATGATAAGATTCTCCCTAAAGTTTGAAGAAATAGAGATTATCTGCTCCTTAGACATCCAATGACTTCTGACGCACGTAAAACACTTTGTTCCTTAGCATATTTTTCATAAAATCATATTTTCTACTTTTTAAAACCAAGCCCAAATAATCCACTATTGATGTGTATTTATTTTAACGCGAGCGAACGCAATTCAAGTAAATGCTTTATATATATTTGGTGTATATACAACAACATAACGACACTCAAATGCAAAGCGTGTCCCCGTCAGACGCAATTTTCCCACAGTCACTCGCGTTTTTCTTCACAAAACAAAGATACTCCACTTCTATAGCCGATCACATCCCAAAGAAACAAATTGCCTAGTTGTTTCTAAGGTTACAGATTTTTTTTTCAAAAACAATCATACCCTTTCACTCCCACACTCTAGCTACAGTGCAATATTGACGTGAATTGATGAAACGGTGTAAACTGCTATTACTACCAATTTCCAATCACGCGCGTGTGATGTTCGAACTATCTACTGACCATGAGAGAATGATTAGCCTGGGAAAGTCGGGCTTGAAACAAAGTGGGACTATTTTATCGGTGCCTCGATAATTATACAAGAATAAACGACATTCAGCAACACTATAACCGATGGCAAAATAAATGGTATAAGATACAGGCGTGTGAAAAATATTGCGACACCGTTTGATTACAAGCTAGTGTCGTCTGAATGATAGTAACGAGTGTCAGGGTGAGATATTTCGTCAAACACAGAAAGGTGCAGAAAATATGCCATGAGCTAATCGCACTTGACTTCCACATCTTATGTGTTAGAATATCACTTACTGATAACAATATCAAGTCAATAATAATAATTATTATTTAATTTATTATTTCATCGGTGCCTCGGTAATCAGGCAAAGAATAGACTATCGGAGTCCATATTCCGATGACATATGGAAATGAAACCGTTTAAATGCATTAAACAAATATGTCATCTGTTTGATATAACTAACCTCTATAAAATCAACCATCTGCTACGTATCGCTTTTAACGAGTCATATATTTCAAATTCATCCCTCATAGCATTCGAAACACATACAGGTAAATGAACAATATGGTCGCCATTTTGGTCCTTATTCCGATGACAACACTTCATAATGGTCATACACTACTCAAATGTTTACGCAAAGTAAATTTTGGAAAGAAATAATATTTTCAATTTACGAAAGTGCATATTCTATTTACAATTGAGTATTCAAAGATAATAATTGATTATGAAACACGCCGATCGAAGTTGGAAAACATCACATAAGATTTTAACTAAATGTCGCAACATCTATTTACTAACTTCTAGGTAGTACTGATGCGGACATAGTTCAAAGGAAAAAAGGCCAAGTACTCGCAGCTGTTTATATGGTCTTAATAGTTTTATATCAAACGAAAAGAAATGAGACATCAGAATGTTCTTTATGGCATTTGCTGTCAAAATATTTACAAAACCAGATAGTGGAATAAAAAAGTGCATAAATTTTAACTTTACACCCTATTTTTCCATTTGCTAAACCTTAAGTGCCCTCATGATAGACGCACGCATTAAAATCAGAAAATATTAAATGTCTAGTTGGTCCCCTGACAAGATCGTACAGAGAAGAAACCCTCATCTCGTATACCATCTGTGGGGCCGAATAAATTACCGACTGCTTTATCATTAATAAGACAGTAAAATAATCCATAAAACATACACGTTGTACTTAGTTTGAAAGTATAACAGATGATAAATGGAGAACTATGTTTAATGAAATTCGATATCAGATAAGTTTAAAGCGCGTTATGACCTCTCCTGTTCTTTTGATCCTACAAAATTTTATTTAGATTTGTACTTCACCTGCAGAAAAAAGGAAAACTCTCTTGAATTTGTAATGATACTTGCTACTTTTGCAAATCAGGGACTTGAACCTAAACACATTTATCAGACCGAATGAATAACCTTTTTCATTATTATTGATGTTGTTTGTTTTCTGTATAGGGGATGCTGCTATTTTAATTTCATAACCAATGCAGTTAAAACGGTATTTAGATCAGGCTAAATACTATATTGTTGTTGTGCTTTCTTTGTTATTTCAATAATATATTCATGATTATGAGATTCTATCAATTTTGTGATACATATTGAAAAAGAAATGCATATCTGGATAAGAAATGAATTATAGTTCAAAAGTAATTCCTGTTACGGGTTATCTCCCTTCCATCGTTCTCTTCAACTTCTGTGCCGCTCTTATATACAGCGGGATTCAAAGGTTAACCTCTTTCGCCTCAATGTAAATTTAAATGTTATATTCTTAACTACTTATACACACCAGTTCATACACTGTATTCATTTTTATTCACTGGATGCCTGTCAATATATGTCAGGTAGATATGTCACATGATCAACAAAGGCCCATTTTCTTCTATCAATTCAGGAAAAAATGGTGTCATTTTGACCTCCTCTATTGTGCCCATCTGAAATTTATATCGCTTCTGTTATTTGAGAGTGGGTTTCAACCACATTAATATATGGTTATCTGCATTCTATCTATTCGGCAGACTTTTATATCAGCAGTAAAAAGTACAATTTACAACCAGTACTGCCATGAGTTTTTATCGGGTTCATCTTTAAGGGTAAAGAGACATTTGCACACATTAAAATGACCACTTATCAAGGCATATCCCAATCGGAATGGCCGCCGGAGTCCGTTGTAAATCTCTCTTTCTAATAATTTTCTCCATACTGTCAGATTCATATGAAATAAATACGAGTTGAATATTTTACATATTTACTCGCGCAAGATCAAGTAATGTGTGACATGTATGTTCATGATGCGCTTGCGTGTGCCTTCAAAGAATTCACCTGGATACTTGCATAAATCGTATGTTGCTATATATATATGCTTTGGGTATGAATGACATGCACGCACATATGTACATGCGCAAGCAGACATGAATTAGTAAACGGTATTATGGTACTCATATACTTTAGCTTATATCAAAGTACACAATTCGGCAAATTCGGAATTTATCTTCTTAATTTATCATTAAAATCTAGTCATGTGCAGCAAGTGTGAGCGGTACGAAATATTATTTATCATCACTCTATCTTACTGCCCCTTTTCACATTAATTTCAACAGTTTTGAATGATGATTTATGTAATATATCTAACTGCATAAGCCTTTTTTGTTCAACTTTTCGTGAGTTCACTTTATTCCGCTCGAGCGGTTATTCGCTCTAGCGCGCTGATTGGCTGAAGAGAGAAATCGCTCCGCCCACCACAAACCAATGAGGAGACTCGGGGCAATATTAGCTGAAGTACACGGATATTTTATCAGTATTTCTTTGCCTGTGATCAGTACTAGCAAGGAACAGCGGATAACTTGACAGTTTTAAGCTAGATTAGTAATCACTAGCAGTTGTTTACTTGATGTGCTTTTTTTTGGATATTTTAAAGGAATTAATGTTATAAACTTTCACTCGTGTGACAAATTAGCCGGTAAGGTACTGGAATGTGACAGCGTTAGAAAGTGTTTCAGTAACATACCTGTTCAGGTGGTTTGACACCAGACATTACAACATTGAAGATGGATTTTAGGATAGCCAGCCACCTGTTGCTGTGTTTGGTTGGACTTTCCTACCAAACTACTTGTGACCAATGCGACTGCGTAGTCAGGTGAATATATATTTAAATTGTTCATATAACATGATTTACCTTTAAAGGATTATGACGCTTAAATTATATAAATATATAAAAATGTATGAAATACATTCTTAAATAAAAATATATAAAAATGTATGAAATACATTCTTAAATAAACTATTAAAAGGTAAGAAATATGTATCATATTATTATGAATCATGTATCATATATTATGAATTATATTATGAATTATGTATCATATATTATGCATTTATTAACAGTATTGACCAAATCATTAAAAATGAAATTGACAGTTTGCAAAATTAGGCAAATACCATGCTTTAAAATACTTATAATACCAGGAATAAGTCCAGACGTTTTTAGAGAACTGTTTAATATCAAACAAAAGGAAAAAAGTGGGCAACATTATGGGATGAAAGTAACATCTAAGAATACAGTGCTGGTTGTTGACGAAGTTCTTGATATTCAAAACATTATCACCAGCAACATATCATCATTACTATCACAATAGCAAACATAGCCGCCACAATTATCATCATCATCATCATCATCATCATCAGAAACACTACCACTGCCATCCTATACAGACTGACACTGCTCCACAATTGAACATGATCCTACTTCTATCTCCTCGTTTTCACCTAAGGGGTCTGACTTGAAAGGTGAGTCATATATCACTATATATAATAATGTTATAATATATATAGTGAAATATGACTCGCCGTTCATGCCAGACCCCTTTGGTTTTCACGTCTTTAACTTGGACAGGTTAAAAGGCAGACTAGACGTACATACCTCGCCCTCGTCTTTCATACATCATGGCCTCAGACCGTTCCTCTTGCCTAAGTTCACCGTTTACTACATTAACCCTTCATTCAACTTAGCTGACGTTCTAATTGTAAATTCGAGAGACATACACCTGTATCGATTCAAGACAGGACAACCTTTAAAACATGGTCTGAAGTCATCAAGAGGTGGGGAAAACAAAAGCTTTCAAAGACCTTTTTTGTACGCTTTGTAATCAGATTACTAGAATTGGATATCGAAGTTTTGGTACATTTATAAAAAGAAAACTTTTTTTTCCAAAACATAAGTTTTTCTGGTAGTTAAACTAAGATAATGGATTGTATCAGTTGGCAAGCGTCACAATGATAAATCCTGACTTCAGATTGTAAGGCAAGTGTCAAAACACAAGAAAACCTCGTGAAATCCAACCACCATCTTAGATAAGTCAATAACAATATGCATCGTCACACTCAAGGGAAAGGCATGAAAGAGACGAAAACTGATGTCAGGAAGACTACATATGTAAAATACATCAGTTTTGACTGACATGGGCATCAAACTTCACTTCTGTCCCGAGCCGTAACCGTCTGACATGGCGTTTGCACCAACGTTTTTGTTTATAAAACGACGAAGACGGAAAATTAAACATCGTGCTGTCATATGCCCTTATAATGTGAGCGTTGAATAAACATGACATTAACCAACCTATGTGTCTGGCATTTAGGTGTTTAGAGAGATAGACTTCATACACACACTTACATATATACACATATACATGAACAAGTGAATATTGAACTAAAATATAAATATTAACAAAATACTTTGAATTATTGATCTTCATTTTATTAAAAAAAAATACTTTAAAATTATATCTATCTCTCCATCAATCTTTTTGATCAACACGTTTGGATGAACACCATTTTAATTTGTCAATGTGGCTCAATCTATCTCAAAGCTGAAGCAAAGGAGTATTGAAAGATGTCATTCTTCGTTCACATATCACAATAACGGAAAAAAAAATGAACACACCGAAACTAAATGTTAAAAAATGTTCTAACCACGGGTTGCGGGATAAAAAGATTTTAAATAAATAACGTCATTCCTTTTCAAACATGCTATCCTGAATAAGAATGTACAACAGGTTTCTTTCAAATATCAAATTTTCTTGCACGTGCATTTAATCAATGTGCAGTGGTCCATTGTCTAATGCACTGCGGACTAATTTAACCTTTTTATTTAGCTTCAAACAGAAATTTTGAGTAAAGATTTTGAGACGAGGCGTCGGCTTTGCAAGGACAGCGATATAATTAAATTCTGCAAAAATCTGATTATATTTTCCTTATTAGTTTTAGATAAAGAATTAGGTATAATTTTCACAAAAAGAGACGCATTTAATCGCACTGGTGGCAAGGATATTCATTGAAATCTGGCAGAAATGTTCACGCAAGTAGGAGTGCGACACTGGAGTTTTCGGTAACCCTTTGATAAATCTCTTTCAAGTTAAATGTATGTTCATGGTAATTTCATTGATTTGCAGCTATTATATATAAGTACCCACAGACTGAAGTACTTACCTGTTCTCATTGTGATCTTAATTGGCACAGCCATGCGCACTCCAGGTACACGAGGTAAAGTCTGGTTCACGCGACGACTACTTGCACTCCTCGTCATGCCTCGCGGTATGTCATGTCTCTATAGTAGCAGATCTTGTCGTAATTTTGCGCCAAGTTTTAGCGGTTCGCAAACTGTGCCGGATTTCTTTGGTAATTGGCACGTGCATGACGTCACATCTCTCATTTGGCACTTGGGGGAAAGTTGCATATGTCACTCACGCTCTCGCATTGGCCCAATTAAATACTGATGAGGGTGAACCACACTGATGATAAGACAAGACAGAGAGGTTTTAATCGCATATATTGCATTCACTCATTTCTATTAGAAATTCAATTTACTGGGAGACAGTCTGTCTCTGTGGGAATCATCGACGTGAAGACCATGAAAAGATGTTTATTTTTTTCGGTTGCATCTAAAATTAGCCTGTCTGAAAGTCCTTATCTCCTGTGTTATCGGCAGTACAGACTCTAACGACGTAACATTTATTTAAGTCTCACTACAAAGTAAGCAATTAACAGTGGGTTTAAACAAGCGTATCATCGTGTATAAGTACGAATTATGAAAATAAAAGAGAAATGGTATCATCAAAAAGAAATGGCGGGTGCATCAAAGACATATTTACCCTCTGTACACATTTCATGTATATACTGAAGACGTGTGTCCTTCTTTGCCGTACAGGAATAGCTGGTTAGCGAAGATTGGAAAGGCGTTGTTTATTGACATTCTCAAATCTCTAAATAGATTAAAACTACAGGTATTTGTTCTGGTATTAGCCTATTGACATTTGTGTTAAGGCCGCCCCGATGAAAAGTGGCAGCATCATCCTTGGCATTCTCTGCTTGTGTCGCCAATGTCCTTTAATCTTCCGATGTATCTTTCAAATTTTTACCTCCGATATAAATGCGTTGTTATGAAATGCACTATAGTTTAAACTAAGGGTTCAGACATGTTAATTTTAACTTGCTTCAATGAGCGGTCACACCGGAATGGTCCTGTAAGACAAAGCTGGAGAAACTAGTCAGATTTACAGCCAGTTCTTTTATCGGATCATTGTCATGATTTCGGTGACGAATACAACACCCTTGACGGACTGATATCCGATACAGGTTTCAAGATCCTTCATATGAAGATCGGTTGAAGATTACATAGGCGTGTTCGCATTAAAAAAAATAAATGCATTGGTAAGAGTCGGCGCCTCTGTGGCCAAAAGGGTTAAGTCGCTGACTTTAACACTCTTTCAGACCCTCTCTGCGTGGGTTCGAGGCCCGGCAGGGTCATTCGAATTTCATGTGAGGAAGCCTTCTAGCTTGCTTGCGGTAGGTCGGTGGTCCTACTCGGATGCCTTAGTGAATTCGGGGTCTTCCTCCACCTGTAATTAGCTGTACGTCGCTGTATGACTGAAATACTGTCACAGCGACGTTAAAATAAAACAAAATCAATCAACCAATCAATCATTTGGTAAGAATAAAAAAAAATCCATGCCTTAGAGTACAGATATTCAAGTGAAAAGTGATTGAACTATTATGTATTATCTTAGTCATCTTTATAATGATATCAATGTTTAAGGACACAGTTAAATAATAATGAAAAGATATTCGAAAGCGCTCGAAAACACATGTCTTTTTCATCCGTACTTTACATCACCATCACGCTAAGGCGCTTCATAGACATCAAATATGCCAAAGTCATCATCAGATCAGCGATAAACTATGAAACCATATCAATGTTTAGATATAGGTCTTTGGTCAGAGATACATTTCCAAATGAGGGTATCGTGACCGATATCAGCTGATAAGGGCTTGTTACAACTGTGCATATCAGAGACACAATTCGTATTATCATTCGAGAGAGGTTGAAACCCCATGGCTACAAACTGTGCCAAAAAACTTGGTCTAGGCGTTTAGAGGCCCAATTAATTGTCAAGATCAGCATGATACTCGTTAATTGATACAATCAACGCTGTATGAATAGTACCGTCTGGTCCTTTTAAGTGATCGTCTAGCTGTTGGATACTTTATCTATGCTGTATCGGGTATGGGCCGTTATTAATGAATTAAACACTTTGCGTCTCATTACGAGTTCCTCAGTCCTCAAATGTTTGTATGATTACATCACGGTTTTGAAAATTTGCCAGGCAAAAGTACGACACACGACACATTGTTATGTCACTTTGTATATATCTGCCTGTCATATAATGTTAATCATATCTAAAAACCTAGTGGCATCTCCGAACTTTAATATTTAAACTACCCTCTGAGTGAAACCAATGAGACAACGTGAGAGAGCCCTTATGTTTATAAACCAACCGCAGGTGTTTTCCCATATCTTGGTGTTATAATTTTGTCATTTGAGAAAAGGGCATGAAACAAGTTCTTTGGCAGATGGGAACGTTCAGAAAGCCTGATTACATCCACATGCATCCACTTGCTTGCTTGAAGAGTTAACAAGATGTTGGGCATTGAAATGACATGGGCAAAATCCGTGCAAACTACCATAGACTCGGCGATAGAGGCCACGTCGCTCTGTTAAATTATCATATCTTGGAATTAAGTAAGCGGGTATCTGATAGCTATGAACGAGAAGTGGATCGGCCAAATGTCAATTTGAATCATTTCTCAGAGTCAACAAAACGAAGTACAAATTTTATTTCAGTTCGTTCATCTGCATTATCCTTAATGTTTATATTTGGTTTTGTAGATGAGTTTATTGTTCTCATTTCAGTGGTGATCAGCAAGACAGAGGAGTACACGTGACCACGATTCAGTGTCACGAAGGATCAATCACGTGGTACAATCCAACTGGAGCTCTACGCGTGGAAGTAAATCCTGAAAATCTAAGACAATTTCAGACGTGTTTTAAGATTTTGAGTGGGGATGTGAAATTGAAAGTTTCACAAGAAGTTGATATGAGTGTTAATTCTAAATCCCCTTCAGCAAGATCTAAGTACGTGCTAAATGACAGTAACTTGAAAACGTTAATAACAACAAAGGGAACCAGCCAGGAATACTGTCTATCGTCTTCTGAACCAGTAATATTGTATCTGGAACCGGAAGTGACGGGTCATCTTGGTTACCAGAAAGTCGTTTTCATGCACGACACAACCCGTGTCCCGGATCAAAAACAGTCTTCAATGGAAGGTATTTTTTCCACTTATTTCTTTCATATGGAATATCAAAATACTACAACAATTAATTAAATATGTAATAAAATGCATTATGGGTACTTAAGCCCTCCAGATCGTGAACAAAGCATATCTGTTCTAACATTAATGGTGCCAGTCTCAAAGACTATCAAGTACATTATCAGAAAGAGGGTGCTGCAGTTCTAACCGCCGGGTCGTCTTGGTGTGGTTACGATATTCGCGCCAAAAACAGTTGTCGGCTCTGTGGTTTGACCTTGACGTCTGGGACGGTCGTGATATTTTCTTTACGTTTAATTGGCAAATGGTTGCACGTGCTTTGACTTCTTCCTTCAGATTTTGGCGCTCTTCTGTGGAATATCAATATGTGATTTTTTTTCTCGTAAAGTTTCATTTATTGCGCTTTTTTTCTGAAGCCTTTAACGTCGTTTTTATGGTTGTTTTTTATTGTCTGACTTGTTTTCTCTCCTGTGATTTTTTCCGAGTTCGTTAATAACATCATGACGTGGCTGGTGGTACTATAACTAAGATTACCGACCATGTACAGGTTTTGTTTGTTCAAATAATATACAATCATTTGAAATATGAGAAACTGATGAATACTTTGAGCACAGGAACTACTTCCAGTCTACACTTACCAGCATTGGTGCTTAATTAAAAATTACAAAGTCAAGATACCCAAAAGTGCCGACTGTTTATTAACTGAAAAGGGGCACATTATACATGGACAAAAATCAATAGTAAGGTTGGGATTTCGTTAACCACAATACGTTTTTTATAAGTCATGTTGGAGATACTAAATCTTGTTGGTACTCGGATGGCAAAAGGAAGAAACGATCTCAGAGGTGTCTTTTTCTTTATTCTTGCATAATAGCTGAGGAATGGTTTTAATTCAAATGAGATTTTAACGGGATAAATGCATGTTTTCTTTAGAACAGACTACTTAAAAATCCGAGATTTTTCGTACATAGAAAATGAGTAAATATAAGAAAACACCAGCTTTTATTTTAAAATACAGTTGATGATTTACAGATAAGTTTAGTATATCCATTTATTGATAAGGTTACAATTATCATCTGCTGCTTCTACTTGCTGTAACTGATTAAAGTTGCTTTCAGGACCTCTACACATATCTGTCTTTAGAATTATGCGCAACAGGTCGTCATGTAATTTTAAGTAGCAAGATAAAAACAATTCACATGATTCTTTTAAAAACTACTTGCTTTTTCAAAGAACAAAACGATTGATACGTTTGAAATAACACATTTACGATACTATTATAACAACAAAATCTTGATGAAAATACAATTTTAACAATAAAATTTTGACATTGAAAGTCATTTATATTGTTTTAAAAAGTAGCGGATGTTATTTAAAAATGACCATCACAATGTTGCTTCATTAAGATTTTGTTCTTTTTGCAAGAGGAGGCGAGTGAAGCTTTGTACTTGTATTTAGGATCCTTGAAAACACTGTATCACGATACGTGAAGAGTAGCATTATGTCGTAAACCTTTATGTCCTGTAATTATAGGTAATATCGTAAAATAGCAGTCGGGTTAGTAAGAGATACACGGAGAAAGTGTCATGATAGGCTATGTCTGTGTATATGAAAGTCGTTTTAACATGATACCCGCTCTGGCAGGATAGTGACATTTTGAATGACCCGTTGTCGCAAAATGCTTTCAAGTGAGATACCGAAAATGAAGCCGATTCTCAGATTGCTTGCGGCACAGGTCAGAATCAATCTCTGTTTACAAAGTTCAGCAACTACATTTGCGATTATCACGCAAAACTGCGAAGAACTGCACGTTTAAGGCAATTAATTCTGAAAAGCTGGTTTTCCTTCAGTCTCACTTTATCTTGGAGCCACCTGGACGGTGTTGTATACCTGTGCTTTTGCAGACATTTCAAAGAGATTGTTTTCAATTTTTATAACGGTGACTAATATGTTTACCCAAAAAAGCCACAAACGCGTTCATGCTTCAAATAACTGCGGATAGACGTCTTACATGTTGTTATGCTGAAGCGATAAATACATTACCTCTGAAAGGACACGACCCCTTTGGCGACACTCCAATGGTTCTATATCAGGCTTTGGATTTCGGTTATCTGAAAGTTGTGAACCCTTTATGATTGATCAGTTTTATAAACATTCCTGACTGAATGTTTTTATGTAGTAAAGTTTTATGTATCGTTCCTGGCTGTTGTATGATGTAGTTGATTTTGCAGAAGTTGCTCTAAAATAAAACAGTTCGCAATAGAATGCATTTAAACATTATTTTAGTGTTTTTGCAAACTTATTGATGAGTAGCGAAAGAAAGTAGGCGTTAGTCTACTTTTATAGTTAAATTCTTAGGTTTGGTTTTCCGTTATACTGAATAACTATATGGGCACTTGTGACTCTGATTAAATATTTCAATCGCTTCTCTTTTTAAACTGTTTCTCTCGATGAAACATTTACACTTTTCCAGAAACTTAATAAACAATAAACATACCAGCTCTCGTGTTGCTATGGCCCAAACAGTTGTATCCATGATTTACCTACCCGGTTAACGCTTTAAAAGATTTGACCTAAAAGAAACAGTCCATAGAGAGGTCAGCTGAAATTATTGTCACGAAATCCTTATCATTTCACCATATTTGATGAACAAAGAGGGCTCCATATAGAGTTTAAATGAGCTGCATTGTCATCCAGGTATAAAATTTCAGATGCTCACTACAAAATTGACCCACTGTCCGCTTTTGTCGAATGTAATACTTTACCCTCAAAGAGAACATTTTAACCGAAACTTATCTTCAAGTTTACATTTTTCGTGTTCGATTTGAAATTTATAAAATGGCCCGTCTTCACAAAATGTTTGTAATTTCTTTGCAACGGGGAACATGTATTTTTATGGTTTGAAAACACTGCATTCCTCATTTCCTATGTCAGATCGTTTCTACGTGTAAATCAGGGGTATTCCGTTTATCGGCTTTTGCCCCAGGTATAATTCCTACAAACATGAGTCAGAGAGATCCTCTGACAGATAAGTATTTTCTGACGATTCTTCTATGATTCAGAACTTATGAAATCCTTTGTTAAAGATGGGGTATCATAGCATTATCTTCTGAAACAGAATCTAAATTGATATGTCTAAATGTGCACCAGTGGGATGTTGAAAATTGTCAGTTGATATGATGAATAATTGCTTAGGATGATAATTTACGGCTCACATTTTAACTTAACATGCTTAGGGCGACGTGATGATTCATAGGCAGGTTGTTTTAGCTTTATTACAAAACCGCACTTTTATCGCGAAGTTTTCGCACTACCAGCAATGTGGAACTGAATATTAATCCAACCTGGTACATATAGTGTATGATTTCCAATATTTAGATAATTTCATGTTTTAACATATTTGATCTTTAGTTTGTGTGACTTTGTATCATGGGTAATATCCATCAGATCGATACTTAGTAAGGGTAGGTGACTCAAGTATTGTGAATGATATACAATGGACTAAGTGTTCATGTATCATTTGTACTTGCTGCTTAAGCTTATACACGCTTCTAAGTTTTAACACCCAAGGGAATTCAATTAGACAGGGTTTTTTTGTTGTTGTTTGTCTTTTTTCCTGATTTCTAACAATATCCTTTACGCATTGAATCCTATATGAAACTCTTTCCAAGGAAACGAAATTTTTAAGGTACCAGCTTTGCTGACTTAATTCAAAACCATTTCACGCTATAAACTTCTCCAGACGATGGGTGTTATTATGTAGTTTATCCATCACTGGTTGATAATTATTGCAAATTCATTCATTGCATATATGTATAAGCTATGGAGCAACGGCCATAAAAGAGATAGGTAAAGATATGTAAGGATAGAAGATAGATAACTGACATTAAAGATAGGGCACGATGATATGAAACACATCAAAGTTCTGATATGATTTTGCTGACTTTCAAGAAATTAACATACTATTTAGAAATGCTAAATGTGGTCGTTAATGCATAGCCAAAGCAGTTGTGTGACGTTCAAATGTATTTTACTTACCCTGATAACATCTAAGATAAAGATCGGTGTGATTTAGTTAACCCTTTACATTACGTGTCCCTTTCCGTCATATAGACTCATTTTGACGAACTCAATAGGTACCAAATAAAGCCTGATCTGCAGAAAACCACAGTTAAACCTTACCAAATTTAATTACAAAATCCTCATTTCCAGACCACTGAGGAGCAGCGAACAGCATAAAACCTGATCAGCCTGCGAGTTACTCGCAGGCAGATCTGGTTTTATGCTGTTCGCATAGGTCTTTTCATGGTGTCCTCTATGAGGGAATGGGTTAAAAAAAACTTAAGGTTTCTTAAACTTTTTTCCAAACGTGTTTATGAAGTCCGTGTGATTTATTGTCACGACTGAGGTGTATTGCAAGAATTATTGCTTTAATGCTAAACATAGACATACTCTTCAAGATATGACACAAGCAATTTAACAACTAAACTGCAGGCGTGACTGATGAATTAACAAGATGACTGAAGAATTATCAAGGACTTTACTATTAGGCTGGATTCCTTGATACGGAAATAGAGGTTAATTAAATATACAATTGTATTTCACTGAAAGACGAAGTCAGGACATATATGATCCATGTATAGGTTTATTGATTTATCGACTAGTTTCAAGATTGCGTGGTATCTGTGAAGCTGTTTTCCGTTAAATAAACTTTAGTCTGGGGTATGTGTACCGGGTGACTGGTGTGTTCTGCTTATATCCAGTTTCCTCCTATTTTCAAAGAAAATACGATCTGGCGGCCATCGTTCTAAGTACATCAGCAATGAAATATTTATCATCATTTCATTCTCATATTGTGTTCACATGTAACCTGACTGAATATAATAGACGCCTCTCCCTCGCTCACATGTTATAAATTAAATTTGTTAATAATTTACAAAGCTTCATTCAAAGCCTACTTTAAAGAGGTTTTTAGTTCTGTTTCGTAAAATTATATTTATCTTCTTTTTCTTTTTAAATATTTTTCTCATACTTCTTAATTCTTTATCTATATATTCACATCTGCGGTGAAATGAAATTTTGAAAGCACAGGGTTGACAGCTCGCAGCCAGGTCACGTGGCGAAATAAATATTCATCTTACGCGGTCTGAATACTTATTTAAGCATTAATATAATACATCCTTTTTACCTTTCCAGAATGTCGTCCGTGTAGTGAAGAAGAAATGTTAAAGGCTTATTGCTCCAGTGACTTTGGTAAGTAAGATTACATTTATCTATCTCTCTTTACGTTGGTATATTGCAATCAATTCCGGGGCCCTGCACATCAGTGAAATAGACACAATGCTGTCTAAATAAAAGTTTATTGCAAATACGCATTACGTTTAGGGTATGTGTAGAGCAAAGCGCTTTCTTATGAAGTGTTTCTCCGTGAGATTAAGAGATTGAGAATTTGCAAAAAGTCAGAGCATGTTTTATTTAACTAAAACAACTGAATTTAAGTTTTGTTGATAAACACAATGTGTAATATGTTTTTGCTATTATTTTTATTACAGTCATTGTCGGAAGTATGGCGTCAGTGCATCATGACGATGAGCACGATAAGACGCAGATTGACGTCGCCGTATCCCAGATAATACGTCAGAAGGGATCCCATTTTACCAGGACTCGCCGACATTCACCGACACTCGATGGCACTATCACGGCCCCTCGGAAATGTGGTGTCATCAAGGGAGATGGATTATTCCTGATGACGGGCCGCCTGCGACTCGGAGAACTCAGGATGGGCTGCGCCCCTTACCTGGACGAATGGGAGACCCTTGTCAACCAAGCAGAACTGGAAGGGCGAATGGAATGCACCAGAGACTGAACGACTAAAGAAAACGGTCATGTGATCAACTACCTCAGCCTCAATCTGGGAACCGGAAGTGATGTCACGAGGAGGGTACATTAATGACATCACCGGAAGCCAGTCACGAGCAACCGGATCTTGCCTGATGTAATGAAGAAGCCAGCTGATGATGTCTTCTGCTGAGATGACGATATGATTCACTGAGTATCAGAAATACTTTAACCTGAAGGTAATTATCACTTGTTCAGATGTTTAACTTCTTTTGATGTTAACACATTTAGCTTAAGCATTTTCCTACTTACGAACATTTTAAATGGTAACATATTTCCTGAAACATCTCTCTTTATATTCTGATCATAAATCAACTTGCCTTGATACACACCGATCAAAGTAATACAATTTATAGGCCAATTTCAGTCACCTAATTTATGACGAAGAAGAATGAAAACAATGGCAAAAAGAGAACACAATACCACCACGGATTTAATTCATGCGGTTGAATCTGAATGTTCAAATACTTCTCGGCTATGATAACCGTGTGACTACCTTCTCTCCCACAGGGCAGGACAGTGATGTTACTCAGACAACGAAGCTCCCTCGACCCTCAGTTATTGTCAGGAATAACCATGAGGAACAATTGGCTCATTCATTACACTGCAGTGTTAAGTGGTAGGTATTTGTATTGGCTGTTTAGCGGACAAATTTTTATATAAAAAAACAACAACAAAAAACAAGGAGATCGTTCTACATCAATAGTTAAAATCTTCGTAAATGTTGATTTTATTCTGTAAGTTGTAACTTAGAATGAAGATATGTTTTATTACATGTATATGTGAAACATGAATAAGTATTGAATATGTAATGCTATGTAAATATTTATCCATCTACTTTAGTAAGAAATGCGGTGTGTCATACTTTTACAATTTCTCGTAGAAAGTTTATTTACAAATCCATTTATTACATTTGTTCCGTTTTCAGTTCTCTGTCGTAGACTGGTATGCCGTACAGATTTAGCGCTACGTACACTGGAACCAGTCAACAAAATTAGCGATATATACTACACTGCAGAACGTGCTGGGAGCATTGATCAAAGTTAAAGTAGTCATGAAC
>CM037778.1:42971416-43021416 GCA_021229015.1 Solen grandis | reverse complement strand
ATCATAGGATATTTTGGCCAATTCTGAATATTACTATATGTGTGGGTCCTGTATTCGCGCTGTAAAACTATATGAGACTGAGAATAGAAGTCAGCCATATCTGACCTTTCGTTGTCCACAAATTTAAGTTGTACAGTATCTGAATGGTAAATGGTTAACACAGGTTACCAGATTTATACAAACAAAGGTTCTCGTTATATAACCCTTAGCAGTATCACATGCTCATATAAACCCATGTGTCACATGACCCCTGACCTAATTTTCAGGTTGAGCTAGACGGAGAGGAGGTGGAGTTGACAGACATTGAGGGACTGGTGGTCCTGAACATCGCTAGCTGGGGTGGGGGGTGTCGACCCTGGCAGCTGGCTGAGAATAAAGACGACTTCAGTCCAGCCAGGTAGGTTGGCTTGTTGGCGGTCTCATCTTCCAATCGGGGGGCTTGCTTCAATAAAATTTGTTTAAAAAATACCTTCATCTACATAAATTCACAGCTGTAAAGAAAAGTACAGTGGTCACGCGATTCCTCAATGTGCTATTCATTGAATACTGGCGATGGCTTGAGCTACAAGCCCGGTCCCTTGATTTAGCCCTTCTTATTCTTTATAAATTTATGGGCGATTCTTCAAACATACGATTTTAGATTCCTCGAGCTCCGTCCTTGGTCCCTAGATAGTATATCCTATATTATTTCTATGCGATTCCTCGAAGTCGATATCAAAACCTACCTATATCTCCTTGACAACCATACTCCGGCCCTATGACCACCTGTAATTAACACTTTGGTCGAGATGGTTTTCTTTTTGTTTTCATATATTATCAAACCTCCTTAGAGTATATTGGTGAATCGTTATATCAACACGGCCAAGTAGTAAGTATTTTTTTAGCACCTACTGATCATATAAGAAACAGTGATGGATCTGCATGATTAATCATTTGTCATTAAAGGAGCCGATTTTGTTTGTTTGTGTGTTGTTCTTTTTCTCTGTAATCATGAATTTGAAGAACCATGGTATAAGTGTTTATTACAAGAATATAAAAAATATGCAATGCGGACATATACACAAACTAAAACAAAGGGTTTCATTCATATTATCGGTAAAGAAAGAACTTATATCTGACTTAATTATCACAATGAAAGCTATGATCATGTTATTTTTGTATTTTTCAACATATATTATGTTTATAAAGTATTATTAAAGGCTAAATGTAACAAAATAATTAATGAAAAGACGATGTTAAGGTATCAACAAATGTAAATGTATTGAATTTTGACACATAAATGATTCCTCGAATACTGCGATTCTTCGAGTTTTTTTGCAGATCCCGTCCGACCTCGAGGAATCACGTGACCACTGTATAATTATACCCCATATACAAAATATGGGGGCTATAATTGAGTCACGTTCCGTTTGTCAGTCAGTCTGTAGGCTGGTCAGTCGGTCTGTAGATGAGATTTGTCTGCCCTATTTCTCAGTATGTCTCTGGTAGGTGTGAAAAATAACCAACACTTCGTTTGAGCTCATAATTAATCAACTGTTAAATGGTCCTGGGGACTTCTTAGTTGGTTCGCTCCATTGCATCTATTGTTCCATCCAAACTTTATTCCGTTGCATCTTTTTTTTGCATTGAATAAAGAACAGATTCTGCCGGGACCAGAGACTTACTTCATATTACATTGTTATTTTGTTCCATCTCACTTTGTTCCATTATGACTGGACTTTATTTATATGAGTACAGTCATGATTATAAATATAGGTATTACCCTTGATATTTACAGATGCTGTTGCATATATTGTTTTGCTATAGTCTAGTAGTTCAAAGAACAAAGTGACAAGTAACACTTTGGAGTGACCATTTACACTCAACTGTTATCATTGAGTGTCACTGGTCTTTTTGATTCATTTGCTTTGCCTTAAGAAAACCAAGAAAAGCTATGAATTTAAACGGTAAGAGTAGGTACCAAAATTAGCACAAAATATTCCATGTCCCTTTGAGCCTTTGCACCAAAAATGTAGGATGTCACTTAACCATGGTTTTGTTAAGACATCTACTGTCTTTCCATGAATTTGTGGCATCATTACACCATTAATATCATTCTTTAAAGCCTAAAATATCTCTTTTTTTTTTAGCTCACCTTATCACAAAGTGCTCATGGTCAGCTATAAGGATCACCCTCTTTCCATCATCATCAGTGATACGTACTGCGTCGTCAACAATTTGCTTAAACATCTCCTCTGAAACCGCTTGATAGAATTTGATTAAACTTAGTAGGAATGATCCTTGGGTTGACCTTCACAAAAGTTGCTAAAAAAAACTTGATCCATGTAGAATTCTGGCAACGCAAAGAAAAAAAGATACAAAAATTTTCCTTCTCATCTCATCTCCTTCAAAACTACTGGCCAGATTTCAAAATGATTTAGTACAGATGTTCCTTGGGTAATTCTCTACCAAGATTGCTAAAATTATTCACATCTGTAAAAAAAAACATGGCCACCAGGGGAGGGGCTAACTTTCCTTATATGTATATAGTGAAAACTTTTAAACAGTATCTGTTCTGAAGCCGCTGGACAGAATTTGATTAAACTTTGCAGGGATGATCCTTGGGTGAACCTTCACAAAACTTGCTAAAATAAACTTGATTCTTGTAGAAGTCTGGTTGCCATTGCAATGGAAAGAAAAAAACTACTGGCCAGATTTCAAAATGTTTTAGTACAGATGTTCTTGGGTAATTCTCTACCAAGATTGCTAAAATCATACCAATCCATAAAATAACATGGCCACCAGGGGCAGGTCTAATTTGCCTTAAATGTATATTGTGAAAACTTTAAAAAGACTTCTGCTCCAATACTACTGGCCAGATTTTGAAATGGTTTGGCACAAATAGTCTATGGGTAACCCTCTACCAAGACTGCTAAAATTATTCTGATCTCTAAAAAAAATCATGGCGGCCAGGGGCAGGGCGAATTTGCCTTTTATGTATATGATAAAAGCTATAGAGACCTGTTTTCCAAAACTGCAGGCCAAATTTTAATTTTTTTTGCACAGGTGTTCCTTGGGTAAATCTCTTCAAATGTTGCTAAAATAAACTTGATCCATATAAAACAAAGAACAAAGCTGATCCCTTGAAAATTCATTTTACATTAATGACATTAATTTGACATTAATGGTATTGGACCACTATCTCCAATTATGGCCCTTGAAGTGTAAAAACTGTTATATTTAACTTTGTTTACATTATAGCATCCACATATATAAAGCAATCTCGGTCAATTGTACATAATGATCAAGGGTTATTATGCCTTGTACAGGAGTTATGGTCCATATAACCTAAGGTTGCCTTTAGAGCAGTGGTACTCGGGTGAGCCATATAGGACCATCATGGCCCTCTTGTCAGTTTTGTATTATAAACTGATATAGTAATTATTGTTTATTTTGAAATTGGCCTATATCTGGAAATGGCATTATTTAGGGTTTCATTTCAATATAAGTTCAGTGCCAGGATATCAGTCATTGGTCTTTGTTATTCAGAGGTATATTTAGAGTGGCTATTATTCAGAGGTATATTAAGAGTGACTGTTATTCAAGGGTATATTTAGAGTGGCTGTTATTTAGAGGTATATTTAGAGTGGCTGTTATTCAGAGATATATTTAGAGTGACTGTTAATCAGAGGTATATTTAGAGTGGCTGTTATTCAGAGGTATATTTAGAGTGGCTATTATTCAGAGGTATATTAAGAGTGACTGTTATTCAAGGGAATATTTAGAGTGGCTGTTATTCAGAGGTATATTTAGAGTGGCTGTTATTCAGAGGTATATTTAGAGTGGCTATTATTCAAGAGGTATATTTAGAGTGGCTGTTATTCAGAGGTATATTTAGAGTGGCTGTTATTCAGAGATATATTTAGAGTGAATGTTAATCAGAGGTATATTTAGAGTGACTGTTATTCAGAGGTATATTTAGAGTGGCAGTCATTCAGAGGTATATTTAGAGTGGCTGTTATTCAGAGGTATATTTAGCATAACTGTTAATCAGAGATATATTTAGAGTGGCTGTTATTAAGAGGTATATTTAGAGTGGCTGTTATTAAGAGGTATATTTAGAGTGTTATTCAGAGGTATATTTAGAGTGTTATTAAGAGGTATATTTAGAGTGTTATTCAGAGGTATATTTAGAGTAACTGTTAATCAGAGGTATATTTAGAGTGGCTGTTATTCAGAGATATATTTTGAGTGGCTGTTATTTAGAGGTATATTTAGAGTGGCTGTTATTCAGAGGTATATTTAGAGTGGCTGTTATTTAGAGGTATATTTAGAGTGGCTGTTATTCAGAGATATATTTAGAGTGAATGTTAATCAGAGGTATATTTAGAGTGACTGTTAGTCAGAGGTATATTTAGAGGGGCAGTCATTCAGAGGTATATTTAGAGTGGCTGTTATTAAGAGGTATATTAAGAGTGGCTGTTATTTAGAGGTATATTTAGAGTGGCTGTTATTCAGAGGTATATTTAGAGTGGCTGTTATTTAGAGGTATATTTAGAGTGGCTGTTATTCAGAGATATATTTAGAGTGGCTGTTATTTAGAGGTATATTTAGAGTGGCTGTTATTCAGAGGTATATTCAGAGTGGCTGTTATTCAGAGGTATATTTAGAGTGGCTGCTAATCAGAGGTATATTTAGAGTGGCTGTTAATCAGAGGTATATTTAGAGTGGCTGTTATTTAGAGGTATACAATAACTGATTTTGTCCAAAATTTGGCAGTTATTTACAGGTGATCACTAAAACAGGTCTGGCTGTGCTTAAATTCTCATGGGGTTGAAGTAGGAATCTATGAAACCTTTCTATTGCCTTGATTATTGTTTAAAGGCTACCATTTGATTAATTAGCCAGAAAATGTTTATACAGTCAGAGTCATTTTGTTTTTTTGATGTTTTTTGTTATTGATGTTAATTGGAAGATTAAGTGGCATATGGATGTAAACAATTGCGGTGAGTTGTTGGGCTCCTGCATGTGGGTGTTATGTTTATGCTGCTATTGTGTCACTCCCTACACCTTCTCAGTATTATGTGTCCGTTTACATAATTATCTTGGACTCTGTTTTGCCTCATCAAACTCAGCCCTGTGCAGAAATGCAAACAATTACTTAAAAAAATGATAATGGTATTTTGGGTGTTATTTTTTTGTTTATGATTAGTTGCCATAGTAATTTGGTTTGACATAAGCATGATGGGTGGAGTTATCTTGAGGTTTACCATTCTCAGTTTGATGTGATAGGAGTTTTGAAATCAAGACATGTCACCACAGGAGTCAAGGGACCCTGTAGTAACATATCATTGTGTTACAGTATGATACATTTCTTTTTGCATTTATAAGTTCTCTATCATAAAGTATTGCTGCCGAATGAACTGGGCTTCAGTTACACCTAGATCTTTGAATATTATACATGTACTGGTATATTTCCATTGCTTGGTGCTCAGCATAAGGGTAGCTCAAAGATACGATATTGTCGGGATGATGAGTAAGTGTCAGATGTGTGAGTTAGTGTCAGGAGAGTGAGTAAGTGTCAGGATGGTGAGTTAGTATCAGGATGGTGAGTTAGTATCAGGATGGTGAGTTAGTGTCAGATGAGTGAGTTAGTGTCAGGAGAGTGAGTCAGTGTCAGGATGATAAATTAGTGTCGGGAGAGTGAGTTTTAGTGTGGGTGGTGAGTTAGTGTCAGGATGGAGGGTTAGTGTCAGGATGGAGTGAGTTAGTGTCAGGATGGTGAGTTAGTGTCGGGAGAGTGAGTTAGTGTCAGGAGAGTGAGTTAGTGTTGGGATGGTGAGTTAGTGTCAGGATAGAGGGTAAGTGTCAGGATGGTGAGTTAGTGTCAGGATGGTGAGTTAGTGTCAGGAGAGTGAGTTAGTGTCAGGAGAGTGAGTTAGTGTTGGGATGGTGAGTTAGTGTCAGGATAGAGGGTTAGTGTCAGGATGGTGAGTTAGTGTTGGGAAGGTGAGTTAGTAAGTACAGGATGGGTGGTCAGTAAGTGATGTCAGGATTGGAGGTGATTAGTGTCAAGTGAGATGTGGATGGTGTGAGGAATGTTCAGGATGGTGAGTTAGTGTCGGAGAGTGTCAGTATAGTGTCAGGAGAGTGAGTTAGTGTTGGGATGGTGAGTTAGTGTCAGGAATAAGTGGATTAGAGGGGTGGTGGGGGGATATCAGGATGGTGAGTTAGTGTCAGGGGATGTGTGAAGTGTTAGTGTCGTGGAGAGTGGATTGAGTTGTCAGGAGAGTGAGTTAGTGTTAGGGGGTTAGTGAATGGTGAGTAGTTATAGTGTCAGGATAGGGGTAAGTGTCAGGATGTGAGTTAGTGTGTTCAGATGGTGAGTTAGTGTGTGGTGGGTGGTGAGTTTAGAGGTGTTCAGATGATGGTGAGTTAGTGTAGGGATGTGAGTAGTGTCGATGTAGGTGATGTTATGTTTAGTAGTTCAGGATGGTGAGTTAGTGTCAGGATGTTGAGTTAGTGTCAGGATGGTGAGTTAGTGTTGGGATGGTGAGTTAGTGTCAGGATGGTGAGTTAGTGTCAGGATGGTGAGTTAGTGTCAGGATGGTGAGTTAGTGTTGGGATGGGGGTTTAGTGTCGGGAAAGTGAGTTAGTGTTGGGATGGTGAGTTTGTGTCGGTATTATGAGTTTCTGTTGGGATTAAGAGGTAGTGTTGGGATGATTTTATGACATTCCTGCTTGTGCTTCATTGAATGAAAAGTAATAAGTGGGAACATAATACCTCAGCAGATAAACTTCAGACACGATCCACTAGTTATTACCCATCTTTATATGAAATTCAAAGAATGACTCTCAAAACTCAGGGATTGCAGTTCCCCCAAAACTCCTTTCTCAAACTTGATCTGATTGTATGTTGTGTTGGGCTTATCTGCACCTTTATCAGAATGATTAGTTTACAGTTTTAAGTTACTTGTTTCTTTATGTTTTGAATGCTGATGACTAACTTTTACAAGTGTTTTTGTAGTTAAATGTAAGGGTTCTATACTTATGTACAAACTTTATTTGTTCTGTGGATATAGACAGTGAATCATGGTGGATGGAACTTCCACATGCAGTGACTCAGATTTGAAGCAGGTGCAGTAATTATTCTTCAGTTCTGTCTGTCACCCACAATTGTTTCAAACGACATCTCCTCTGAAACCACTGGGCCAAATTTAATGAAACTTGCCTTTGATGTTCCTTGCATAAAGCTCTACAAAATTTGTTCAGATATTTCTGGTCAATTTCATATCTGGGTCACAGGAGCTAAAAAAAGATTTTAAAAGTGAAATCATTACATATCTTCTACTCCAAAACTGCAAAGCCTAGAGCTTAGATGTTGTAGGGCCCAAGCCGGCATTTGATTCTCCTCTGTGTGTATGAGTGTGTGTGCGTGTGTCACTGAGTGTCACAGAGCGTTATTTCAAAAGAAGCTTAACAAAAATTGGACTCCTTAAAATACTTATTATCTAGACCAAAATAACTCTTCTCACTTATTTGGGAACCTTGTAACAACAAAATAGAATTGTGTTAAAATCTCACTTTTATTACAGATCAGATATACAACAGAGACACTCAGTGTTCCAAGTACAGAAAATTATGCAGTTTGTTACCCCTATTTTCTTTAAGCTACTAAAATACAGTATTACTTTTGCTTATTATGTACTATTACAGGTTAATACAGTAACATATATTAATCATGATTTTCTTAAATCTTAACCGTTAAAGTCCTATTTCAGTTGTAAATAAACCTTTACCCTATTTATTTATTTAAAAGAGAAAAGTTTACTCTTAATGACTTTCCTTCAAACAATTTACTTTCAAAATTGAATTAAAACTTAATAAAATTAAAGGTATTGAAGGTAAAATCAAGTTGACTGTTCAAAATCAAATGTGGGAGTTCCAGATTCCAACCGTGCAACTCCTTTTATACTCTCAGAAACCTACTATCAAACAATCTTCCAAAAGTAAAAATCATCCAGTTGAAAAAGCAGTTGTTTAAGAAAACGTAATTAACCTTGGAAGTGGACGCATCCCTTTAAGTTGCAAAACTTGCAGTGTATAAGTTATCTAACATAAGCTAAATATAGTAATAGCCTCCATGACACAGTTAGTTAAGTATCGTCTCCTAAACTAAGAGCTCTGAGATCGAATCCCACTAGAATCTCTGGGCCAAGTTTGATTAAGGCTATGACATTGTGACAGGTACTTTTATAGTTTAGACCTAAAATACAGGGTTAAACATGAATGACAGCACTTTGATGTAAATAAAACGTTTGTGGAGAGAAGTACTTTTCTAATGATACCTTTTTCACCCCATTGGGAATAATAATTATCAATCAAATTAATATCTGGAGGGATGCAAATTTTTCAGCTTGAAATCAATGTGTTACATAAGAGAACCCACCCCACCCAAAACAAAAAGCAAAACGAAATTATTAAAAAAACTCTTAAAAATAAAAGCAAATCAATTTTATTGACTCAAGAAAACAGCAGGTAATAATAAATGACTTGATTCAACTTGGAGTGAAAATGTGATATCATTCATACTTCTTAGATTTGGAAGATGAGAGAAAGACTAGATATATGAGGAGATTTTGATTGTTTATCAAATAAGATATGAATAGATATGTAATTTTTATGACTTTCCATCTAATCAAACTCTATGTTAGATTCAGCAAAACAGGTCAGAATCGCTACCAAAAAATTTTTCCATTCTGCGACAGTCGGCATCCAAAATACGATCTAATTTGAAAGTGCTGACAAATCATTTACATATATAATATCATTTATTCCCTCAATAATAGATCAACATACTTTGATTCCTTGATCTGATCTTTGTTTTTAAATCATTATTGACTGTCTCATGCAAAAATTTTATAACCCTGTTTATTTCTTAGAAGATTTGCCGATTTCTTGTCTTTAGACACTTGCCTAGACATACAAATGATCAAGATGTGGCTGTGATTTATGGTATCTGACAATTCTATTGGTTCTTTTTATAGACAGACGCTTTTGTTTTAAAGATAGCACAAGGAGAATAAATTTGCATACGTAATTTTCTGCTCGATAGAACTTGCATAGCATGAAGAAAAGATTAAAGAAAAGGAACCCAACACATATTTTTTTATCCAGACCATATCTCAAAAAGTATAAAAGGAATCAAGATGAAACTTCATAATTTTATATGGATAGATCTTTGAGAAGGAGTGCAGTGACCAAGAACCTTAACTCTGTTTTGTGTAATATTGGAGTTATTGCCCTTTGAACATTTTCATACTTAGTTTTTGTCCAGACCATAACTCAAAAAGTATTAAAGGTATCAAGATGAAACTTCATATGTAGGTAGATCTCATTGAGACAGAGAGCGGTGATCAAGAACCATAACTCTTTTTTGCATAATATTAAAGAAATTGCCCTTTGTATATTTTCATACTTAATGTTTGTTCAAGCTGTAACTAAAAAAGTATAAAAGTTATCAAGATAAAACTTCATATGTGGCTAGATCTCATTGAGGAGGAGTGCAGTGACCAAGAACTGTAACTCTCATGTGCATAATTTTGGAGTGATTGTCCTTTGTAAATGTTTATACTTAAATTTTGTTTGGACCATAACTCAAAAAAGGATAAAAGATTTCAAGATGAAACTTTGTATGTGGATAGGTCTCATTGAAGGGAAGTGCAGTGCCCAACAACTGTAACCCTCATTTGCTTAAACCATTACAATTACATGTCTCTGACCTACATGTTACTTGTATTAAAATCCCTGTGACAGAGCAGCATGCGGGGGGTATTTGCGCAATGACAATGGCAGTTCTCGTATAGTCATATTCCTGATTTAATCGATTTATATATGTACTTAATTTTAAAGAATCCTGTTATTATGAAAAAGAAAGTTTTATTATACGTAAAATCCATGGGAAAAATATGGAAATTCTCCAAACTTATGAGTCCTGTGAAGTCGAAGATTGATTAAAAGTCTTGAGTTAACTATATCATTTCTTGGCAGTGAAAAATAAGCTGTAGACGATTAAAGTAATTGAATTTGCTGAAGAATTGTAAAGCACATTTTAGCTATTGTGGTCAGTAAATGTTCGTTGTACGTCAGGACAGACGTCTGTCCGTCAACACTCTAGCATCTTCATTTCTTCAGCAACCTTCTTCAATCTTCATGACAATGTTTATAACCATAATCTCAAGGCCAAGTTTGATTATGGCTGATATCTGCCCATAAGGCTCGAGGTTGGCCCTTGAATGATAAAAAAAATGACAGATTTCACTTTGTATATACTCCAGCATCTTTATTTCTCATTCAATCTTTTTCAAACTTTATGACAATATTTGTAGTCATAATCTCTCAGCCAGGTTCGATTATAGCTGATATCTGCTCATTAGGTCTGGAATTATGGCCTTTGAACGATAAAAAAACAAACAAACAGATTTCACTTTGTGTACACTCAAGCATTTCTTATTCAATCTTCTTAAAACTTTATATCAAAGTTTATAAACATAGTCTCTCAGCCATGTTTGATTATTGCTGATATTTGCCCATAAGGTCCGGATTACAACCCTTTTATGAAGAAAAAATGCCAGATTTCACTTTGTGTACATTCTAGCATCTTCATTTCTTTTGGCCATAATCTTTTGGCTAAGTTTGATTATGGATGTTATCAGCCAATTCAGTGAGGAGTTAAGGCGCATGTATAGACTTACACAGGAAAGCATTTTTAAACAATTTTATTGTGAGAAACCACAAGGCCTGGAGATAATATATATGATTTGTATCATTGCCTAGTGGACCTCTAGCAATTTGTTCAAATCATTGATATTGTATGACCTTGACCATAACCCAGTGACCTACTTTTATATTTTTAACCTACGTCCTTCAAATTTAGATACGTGGAATTGAAATAATCTTGCTGTATTTCTGTATTGATTTCTGTATGGTTAATGTATTAAGTATGACAATACTACAAAATAATAACTTGTACAGGCAACCAAGACAGTGTTCCTCAGGTGACTTCAGGGCCATTATGGCCTAGACTTTCTTGGATCACTGCATATATATCTCATTTATTATGAAAGAAGTAAAGTTGATTTTTTTTTTTTTTTTTTTCTGGTTCCTTCCATTTTTAGCTCACCTGAGCACAACGTGCTGAAGGTGAGCTTTTGGGATCGCCTTCGTCTGTCGCGCGTCGTTCGTCGTCAACAATTTGGCTTGTTAACACTTTGAGGCATATTTTTTGGCCAATCTTCATGAAACTTGGTCAGAATGTTTCTTTCCATAAAATCTTGGACGAATTCAAATTTGGGGTCAGGTGGGGTCAAAAAGTAGGTCATGAGGTCAAATCTTAGAAAAACCTTGTTAACACTCTAGAGGCCACATTTTTGGCCCAATCTTCATGAAACTTGGTCAAAATCTTGGACAAGTTCGAATTTGGGTCATGTGGGGTCAAAAAGTAGGTCATGAGGTCAAATCTTAGAAAATCATTGTTAACACTCTAGGGGCCACATTTTTTGTCCAATCTTTATGAAACATGGTCATTATACCCCCCCGCAACGAAGTTAGGGGGGGGTATACTGGAATCAGGTTGTCCGTCCGTCTGTCCGTCCGTCTGTCCGTCCGTCTGTAGACACAAAATTCTGCGGACTACTCCTCCTAAACTTCTGGAAGGATTTTGATGAAACTTGCTGGCAATGATCCTTAGACATTGTATTAGCGCGTTATCTATATAGCATTGAGTTACCTCCCCTATTTACCAAGTTATGCCCCTTTGATGATTTTTGCATTACAAACTTCTGCGGACTACTCCGCCTAAACTACTGGAAGGATTTTAATGATACTTGCTGTCAATGATCCTTAGACATTGTAGCAGCGCGTTATCTATATAGCATTGAGTTACCTCCCCTATTTACCAAGTTATGCCCCTTTGATGATTTTTGCATTACAAACTTCTGCGGACTACTCCTTCTAAACTACTGGAAGGATTTTGATGAAACTTGCTGGCAATGATCCTTAGACATTGTATAAGCGCGTTATCTATATATCATTTGGTTACCTCCCCTATTTACCAATTTATGCCCCTTTGATGATTTTTGCATTACAAACTTCTGCGGACTACTCCGCCTAAACTACTGGAAGGATTTTAATGATACTTGCTGTCAATGATCCTTAGACATTGTAGCAGCGCGTTATCTATATAGCATTGAGTTACCTCCCCTATTCACCAAGTTATGCCCCTTTGATGATTTTTGCATTACAAACTTCTGCGGACTACTCCGCCTAAACTACTGGAAGGATTTTAATGATACTTGCTGTCAATGATCCTTAGACATTGTAGCAGCGCGTTATCTATATAGCATTGAGTTACCTCCCCTATTTACCAAGTTATGCCCCTTTGATGATTTTTGCATTACAAACTTCTGCGGACTACTCCTTCTAAACTACTGGAAGGATTTTGATGAAACTTGCTGGCAATGATCCTTAGACATCTATATAGCATAGAGTTACCTCCCCTATTGACCAAGTTATGCCCCTTTGATGATTTTTGCATTACAAACTTCTGCGGACTACTCCTTCTAAACTACTGGAAGGATTTTGATGAAACTTGCTGGCAGTGATCCTTAGACATTGTATAAGCGCGTTATCTATATATCATTTGGTTACCTCCCCTATTTTCCAAGTTATGCCCCTTTGATGATTTTTGCATTACAAACTTCTGCGGACTACTTCGCCTAAACTACTGGAAGGATTTTGATGAAACTTGCTGCCATTCATCCTTAGACATTGTAGAAGCATGTGTTAGTTATATAACATTGGATTACCTCCCTTTATTATAGTTATGCCCCTTTGATGATTTTTGCTTTACAATTTTCTGCAGACTACTCCTCCCATTGGATTACCTCCCTTTTTTATAGTTATGCCCCTTTGATGATTTTTGCTTTACAATTTTCTGCAGACTACTCCTCCTAAACTACTGGAGGGATTTCAATGAAACTTGCTGTCATTCAACCTTAGACATTGTAGTAGCGCTTTTTCTATATAACATTGGGTTACCCCCCCCCCCCCCCTCCCCCCTGTTTTAAAGATATGTCCCTTTGATGGTATTTGTTTTACAATTTTCTTCCATTGATAGATTTCAGTGAATCTTAATGATATTTATCCATAGACATAGGTATATCCATAGGTATGTGTTACAAAGGATCACTAGATTTCCATGTAGTTGGCACATATGTCCTCTGTATATTAAGATGGAGTGTTGCATACAAGAATTCTGATTTCATGCTCCAAAGCCATGTTTGACAAAAACACTTGCAGGGGGGTATTAGTAAGCCCTTAGGCGACAGTTCTAGTTATGTTTGTTTCCATAAAATCTTGGACAGGTTCGAAATTGGGTTATGTGGGGTCAAAAAGTAGATCAAAATGAAAAATCCAACATATGTTGCTCATTTATAATCAGGTGAGCGATTCAGGGCTATCATGGCCCTCTTGTTTAAGAAGTTAAGGTAGTCATTTTGCATAGTTTTTTCAACTGGAACAATTTCAGTTCCTTTTTATCACATGCTCTTGATATGTTTATCCTGATTTATCACATGCTTTTGTTATGTTTATACTTGTTTATCACATGCTTTTGTTATGTTTATACTTGTTTATCACATGCTTTTGTTATGTTTATACTTGTTTATCACATGCTTTTGTTATGTTTATACTTGTTTATCACATGCTTATCACATGCTTTTGTTATGTTTATACTTGTTTATCACATGCTTTTATGTTTATACTTTTATACATGCTTTTGTTATGTTTATATGGTATATCACATTTTTTTTCTGATTGGGCAGATTCATTACACATCATTTTTTTGATGAATAAGAACATAAATTAAAAGAAATGTACTTTAAAGGACAATAAAATGTCTGCAAGAAAGAGTGCATGACTTAATTGCATTTAAATGCCAAAAATAAATAAAAAGAAAAATGCTGATTTTCAAATCAGTCAGTAGTTGGTCGCAGAAGTCATTTGCAGCAGGCTTATTGATGGACTGGTTTTAAAACAGGCCATTGAAATAGCAGTTGTTTTTAAAACCAGTCTGACAAACAAAATGAGAAGTCTACATATTTCAAGTTACACCTATTTCATAAGGAAACAATAATTTTCAAATTACTTAGGGTGTTAATGTTCTTCAAATAGCTGCTAAAATAATTTGTTACATTTTTGAAATACAGAAGTTTTGCAGGAATTTGGCCTCATCGTCACTTGGGAAGAAAGCATCAAATCAGCAGCAGTTAATGTTTATAGCAGATGTGCAGACTTGTCATCTAGCTAGGCATGGACGCCCAAACTGCTGGAGTTGTCATTGATATATGTGACCAGAGTTAATAAAAAACAAGGAAATCAAGGGTTATCGTAAGCAGTATACTGATTTATTAGGAGAAGTTTGATAACAACATACATTAGATTACTTGTTAAAACAGTTTTACAGTTGTTAATATCCTTATCTGTCAGTCATTACTTCTAATTTCAGCCATAACTCACTTAGTGTTTACAGTAATTGTTGAAAATATCCCTGATTATTTTATTCAGTGTGATTTTATTGTTTAGCTTCATGATAATGATATCTTTTGCCACAGACTTCAACATTATTTGATAACCTGTGATCAATTTTTTTCTTCCTTTCTTGAATAGCACTAGATTGGATTTTCCTTCTGTTATCTCTTTATGTGTAGTTTCTGTTTCCAGAATTACAACCAACCTGTTTGTCCAGAACAGGTTGATAATGGACTATCCCTATCCTTTCAAATATATTCAAATTAAATGATCATGTTATTCAATAGCTATTGCTACTTAGGTACCTCACAGGTTTATTTGCAATACAGTTTGTGTGCAGTTAACTTTGTCAGAAATGGAAAACAACCCCATAACAATGAATAAAAATGGGGCTAAAATGTTCCCTAGTGAAAAGTCAGTGTCTCTTTTTTTTTTCAAGCCTTTTTACATTGTCATGCTTGTCAATTCTCTTTCATTATCAGATTGGCCCTTCTGTTGCCATAGGGGGCCTTGAAGTTAAATGGGTCAAATCATATCATCTATAATTATAATAGCATTAAAAATAGGAAGGAAGATCTCATGGGGGAGAAGTGTCATCCACAAGAACCATAACTCTGCACAACGTGGCCGAGTGGTTAGAGCGTCAGCCTCAGGAGCAGGAGGTTGTGGGTTTGATCTCCGGCGGCGATATACCAAAGTCATAAAAATGGTACTGGTATAGCTCCCTTGCTTGGTGCTCAGCATATAAGGGTAATTCCATGACTGGTTATGGTATCATGCCACATGTCTACAGCGTGATACTGCAGTGTGGCAGCACTATATCTTTCTCAAGTAGACATCATCTCCAGATGACTGAAATAATGTCAGTGGGACATTAAACCCAACAAACAAACAAACAAATCTCATACTTATTTTTTTGTCCAAAGCTCATAAACTATAGGACATATAACCTTGAAACTTGGATAGACCTCATGAAGGAGAATTGTAGTGCACAAATATAATAATTCTGAACATCATATTTTTGGAGTTAATTACCATTTGTTATTTTTCATACTATTCAGTTAGTATTTGTCTGGAGCACACCTCATGATCTATGGACATATAACCTTGAAACTATATAAGTGAATTAACATCATAGAGGAGATGCCGTGCACAAGAACTATAATTCTGCACATCATATTTTTTTAGTTATTGCCCTTTGTAAAATTTTATACTTAATTTACTCATGTACTATGAGACATACAGTGAAACCCCTCTAAACCGAGCTCTTCCGGACCAAGCCAAAAGTTCGGTTTAGAAGGGTTTCCAGATTAGAGAGGTTTTGGACTATATTGGGTTAAAAGAAAGTAATAATAATAAAATCAATTAGTGTTTATTTTCCTCATATTTTATTGACATGGCTAAAGTTATAGACATATGAATTTATTTACAATTCTTTTTTATCTTTAAATATTTCATATTATATTTGCATTTTATCATTCAGTGGTGTTTCTTTTTAGCTCACATGAGCACAACGTGCTCAAGGTGAGCTTTTCTGATCGCCTTTTGTCCGTCGTCCGTCGTCCGTGCGTCCGTGCGTCTGGCGTCAACAATTGCTTCAAACAACATCTCCTCCTAAACGGCTTGGCCAATTTGAAAAATATTTTGCAGGAATGTTCCTTGGATGAAGCTCTACTAAAGTTGTATAAATGGTTCTGGTCCATCGCATAATTAGGTCACAGGAGCTAAAAATAGATTTTAAAAATGAAAATTTAAAAAATCTTCTTCTCTGAAACCACAAGGCCTAGCCTTTTGATTTTTGGTATGTAGCATGATCTTATGACTCTCTACCAGGATTGTACAAATTATGACCCTGGGGTCAAAATTGGCCCCGCCCCAGGGGTCACTTGATTTCACATAGGCTAATATAGGAAAAACTTGAAAAAATCTTCTTCTCCGAAACCACAAGGCCTAACCTTTTGATTTTTGGTATGTAGCATCATCTTATGGGCCACTACCAAGATTGTACAAATCATAGCCCTATGGTGATAAATGACCCCGCACCAGCGGTCACTTGTTTTACATAGAGTTATATAGAAAAATCTTAAAAAATCTTCTTCTATGAATCCATAAGGCCTAGAGCTTAGATATTTGGTATGTAGCATCATCTTATGGGCCACTACCAAGATTGTACAAATCATAGCCCTATGGGGATAAATGACCCCGCACCAGGGGTCACTTGTTTTACATAGAGTTATATAGAAAAATCTTAAAAAATCTTCTTCTATGAATCCATAAGGCCTAGAGCTTAGATATTTGGTATGAAGCATCATCTTATGGGCCACTACCAAGATTGTACAAATCATAGCCCTATGGTGATAAATGACCCCGCACCAGGGGTCACTTGTTTTACATAGAGTTATATAGGAAAATCTTAAAAAATCTTCTTCTATGAATCCATAAGGCCTAGAGCTTAGATATTTGGTATGTAGCATCATCTTATGGGCCACTACCAAGATTGTACAAATCATAGCCCTATGGTGATAAATGACCCTGCGCCCAAGTCTTCTCTGAAACCATATAGCCCATTGCTTAGATATTTGGTGTGTAGTATTGTCAGGGGTAAAATGTTTTAGATTAAGTTATATCAGAATCCTTGTCTGTTTAAAAACCTTGACATCAGTTGAAGCAATGGTACTCAGGTGAGCGATTCAGGGCCATCATGGCCCTCTTGTTATTGCTCATGATCATGTTATTTTAAGCCAAACATACCACAAGTGTTGGTTTTAGAATCGACTCAGATTCCTTGATCAGATGAATTCTGTCTTCAAGAGTTAATTCAACCCTACGACGTTTAGAAGGTGGTGCAGACATGATAGCATCGATAGTTGCAATCGAAATGATAAATAAAGTATGAAAATGGAATCATGATCAATGATGCAGTCTTTTGTTTTCTCACTTTTTCATTGGTAGGCCCTTAACGACGCAATTAATTTACATTTTGATACTGATTGTAAATGATATCGAATTGTTTGAATATAACACAATGTAGTTTCTAAAAAACACCTTACCATTGCTGAAGTGTCGGTAAAATGTGTGAAAAACCGTGCAAGAACTGATCGTTTTAATGTTTCGGCTTCTTTAATTATTTTATTTATAAGTGCACCATACAGCATGAGTTATCTGCCGCCAGTGTAATTATCACACTTAAGTGGTTCACCTGCATCACAAACAAATGGCGATAAGCTGTCAAAAGGATTTCACGCATTAGGAAATTACATAACAGGATATATGTGTCAGAGTACCCTGCGTATTGGTTTCACCGGAAGGCACGTTTGGTTTGGAGGGGTGATTTTCCATAGCCATATACAAATATGTCCTAGAAAGTCCGTCCGGTTTCCGTAATAGAGGGGTTCTGGTTTTCAGGGGTATTTTCAATATAGAATAAAGAACATGTACTTCGGGACCGAACATTTCATTCAGTTTGAAGGGAGATCCGGTTTTCAGGGGTTCGGTTTAGAAGGGTTTCACTGTATAACCTTGAAACTTCAAAGCTGGATAGCTCTCTTAAAGAAGAAGTGCATGAGTGAATAGGAACCATCACGCTGCACATCATATTTTTGGAGTTATTGTCCTTTTTAGGTCACCTGAGCACAACATGCTTATGGTAAGCTATTCTATTGTCTTTTGTCCGGAGTCCATCCATGCATCTGGCATCAACATTTTCTTAAAACAAAATCTCCTCCTTAACCACTGGGCCAATTTTAATGAAACTTTACAGGAATGTTCCTTGGTTGAAGCTTTACCAAAGTTATTCAAATGGTTCCGGTCTTTTGCATATCTGGTATACAGGAGCTAAAAATAGATTTTTCTTTTCAAAACCTAGAGCTTAAATATTTGGTGTATGTCTTATGGACCTCTACCAAGTTTGTTCAAATCATGGGCCAGGGGTCAAAATTGGCCCCACCGAAGGGGTCGCTTGATTTTACATAGACTTATTTAGGAAAAACTAGAAAAATCTTCTTGTCAGAAACCACAAAGCCTAGGGTGGATATTTGGAGTGTAACATTGTCGAGTGAACCTCTACCAATTTTGTTCAAATCATGCCCTGGGGTCAAAATTGGCCCTGCCCTAGTGGTCACTCGATTTTACATGGACTTGTATAGGAAACCCACAAAAGATCTTCTTCTTAGAAACAACAAGGCCTGGAGTTAAGATGTTTACTAGTGGACCTCAACCATATCTGTTCAAATCATGACCCTGGTGTCAAAATTGACTTTTTAGAGCTGTGACCTTCAAAATTTGGATGGCAGGTAATGTTTTTGTGTGAAATTTAGATTATCTTGCTGTAATTCCAGGGTTCGCACAGTCTTGAAAGGCCCTGTATTTTGATGGGTGTCTTAAAATGGCCCTAAATTGCATAGCTGGCCCTAAAAAGGCCCTAAATTTACTCTGTATGGCCCTGAATTACAATTTTGAAGGCCCTAAATTTAGTTTGCAAGCTATTTGGTCTGGCTATAATGTAATGTTTTGGGAATATCTTGGAGTTTTTTAGCGCCACAATAAATCACTGGTTGTTTCTGTGTTTTCCGTCTATCGACCCGGGGACACTAGTATTGTGCTGCAGTTTAGCTTTCCACTTTATCCAGTTTCAAGGGAAACATCCGAGTCATCCGAATAGAGCATTTTTGTGGTTTCCTTAAAGTCTGCAAAAAATGCCGGTGACCTGTCTGCTCTGTTTATGAGGCTTTAGCGAAAGACATTAGATCTAGACGTCATGGGTAAATGCATGTTTAACCAATAGTGGTGCGCGAAAAACAGAAGACAAGTTTAACCCTTTCCCTCATAGAGGACACCATGAAAAGACCTATGTGAACAGCATAAAACCAGATCAGCCTGCGAGTTAGATCAGCCTGCGAGTAACTCGCAGGCTGATCAGGTTTTATGCTGTTTGCTGCTCCTGAGTGGTCTGGAAATGAGGATTTTATAATTAAATTTGGTAAGGTTTAACTGTGGATTTCTGCAGATCAGGCTTTATGTGCTACCTATTGAGTGCGTCAAAATGAGTCTATATGAGGGAAAGGGTTAAGCTTACTGTAAAGTGTGTAAAAAAGACATTGATCTCAGCAAGAGAAGGAGCTTTGCGATCTCACGAAAAAGCGAAAAAACACAAGTTTAATTATATAAACACTAGACTTGATTCTTCGCAGCAAGGCATGGACACTTTTGTTGTTCCTCCCACACCTCCTCCAACCTCTAGTTCTTCTGCAAGTGGACCAATAAGTTTGCTGACAGCGAGTTCAAGTGAACAAATGAAAAAAAGTGGAAAAGTGGAAAGAAAAAAGTTTGCTGTGTACTCATCTGGAGAGTAAAATCAGTGAAAAGGTCACAGAACAGTTAGATATGAGGTAGATCATTGTAGTGTGTATCAATGATAAATAAGAGCAAAAACCTGTTACTTTGTTACTTCAAACACTCATATATTGTGATTCATTAAGTGGATGCTTAATGCAGCACCAATTTTTAAAGCTTTCTGCAATATTTTAATGCTGGAATAAGCTCCCATCTGTCTTAAGAATATGTTTCTTGTTGTAGGCTACATTAGGTCACTACCGTTGTATAATTAACTAAGAACCGTAAGTCAGACGATTGTTTTAGCTATGAAAATAAGGCCCTAAATCTAGCCAAAATAGCCCTAAAAAGGCCCTGGAAAGGCCCTAAATTTATGCCTGAGAAGTCTGTATGAACCATGAATTCTGCATAGATTATGTATTCAGTAGGACTCATAATGCTATAATATGCTATGAAGGCAATGTTTCTCAGGTGAGCGATTCAGGGCCGTCTTGGCTCTCTTGTTTAAATAAGTTAATAGACCTCATGAAGGAAAATTGCTGTACACAAGTACATTAAAAATAGCAATGAATTTCAAGTGTCTGTTCTAATGTTTTGGTAACTGAAATCATGGTAGATCAACTACCAAAGCACAAGCTCTGATGAGAGGAATGTCACTGTTAGCCTCATTTGCATTTTTGTGTGTGTGAGGGCAGGAGGATGGGAGACATCAAGTTTTTTATGAAAACAAATCTCAAGTTTACATCTGAAATAAAATAAATAATCTACATGGTTTCCATGTTGTTTCTAATCCAATAAATGATAAAAATGTGTTAATAGTGTTTAATTAAGCTTGACAGGCTATTTACGATTTCATTTGCAGTAAATAAAAGGTTCATTTCTCAGTGGTCAAAATAATTAAATTGAATTTTGTGACTGCAGCTGAAAATCTAAACCTGTTTAAAAATTACAGATACATCATTATGATTGCTAACCAGTGCCATGGTGAATATTTCCTTTATATATTTTGATTTGCCAATGAAAATTTACCTTTTTATTCACTGCGAATGAATCTGACTTAATACTATATATATACTTGTTAATGTTACATGGCCTAGTGGACCTGAAGCAAGATTTCAAATCATGGCCCTGGTGTCAAAATTTGTCCAACCACAGGGGTCACCTAATTTTATAGCTATAATAATATGACCTTCAAAACTAGACCAAATGTACAGTTTTTGTGTGGAATTATGATTATCCTGCTGTGCTTCTGCATGGAATATGTATTCAGTGAGTCAGATTATGTTATAAAAAGCAATAAAGGCAATATATCTCAGGTGAGTGATTCAGGGCCATCTTGGCCCACCTGTTTTAAAATAGCAAGACTTGACATACAAAACTATTGGAAAAAAAAAAACTTAAAAAGTTCCCCCCCCCCCATAACTAACAGAATTACCTTTATGTTAAATGACACTCTAACAGAAACGTTGATATCAAGATATTTTAATTTATTTTGAAATTTAAATTCTTTTATTGTGTAATGTATATTAACTTAAATGCTTTTGAATATAAAATTTTAAAAGTTATGCATACATACTTACCGGTACTGTTTCCACTTTGATCTCTGTGACCCAGAAGGTCTGTTAAGACCCCTGAATGATACAGATCAGCCTTTGCTCCCAGAATTCCCTTCTCATGTTATCTGACATGGGTGATATGTTGATCTATCAAGGTGCCATACCCTAGCTAAAGAAGATAAAACTGCAACTTGTTGAGTTGACAGATACCGCAGCAATAAATCACAACTCAGAATTCCTATGCTCCGAGTACATATCCTTTGCAAGTCATTACGGATAAATGATAGCGGGGCAAGAATTGGAATTTTGGAAATAGTCATAAAGTTTTGACAGTAAATAAGCAAGCCCAGACATAATTATTGCACCACAAATGTCTGGAATAGAGATGCGTGCCACAGCGAGTACAAGTTGCACATTACGTGTTGGAAGTGTTTTCTCAAAGTGTTAATGGGCAATTGTGAGAATATTATAATACAATTATGTCTCAACTCACTTTCACACCCTATGGTTTTGTATTGTGATAACTACTCATTTTTTATTTTTATTTTTATTTTTTTTTTTTTTTTTACTGCTGGGTGTTGCAAAGCAGCTTGTATTTTGAACAAAAAATGTCAGTCATTGGAATTTTTGTCGTTTTAAGTGAGATGTGTGAAAAATGCATAATGGGAATCAGGGAAAAGTTGTGAGGAGCTTTTTTTTTTTAGACTGCACTTTCAGCAGCCAAAGCTAAATTATGGGAAAAGTAAGGAAGACCTTGTAAAGCACTGTTTTTCCTGTTAATTTGACTGTCGTGGTAGCATAAATGAAACTAAACAAACTTTTTTCTGTAAGAATCATGAATATTAATTATTGGGAATGGTACTGACCCTGCAATGAAATACAGGGGGTCATATAGTAATGTTCATAGGTGGCGAGGTGCCAGAGACTTCTTTCCTATGTCATAAATTTGCAATTTTCTTCACTTGAATTGTTATTTTGTCTCTTTTAACCCAATATGGATTTCTACTGACCTACATAAAAATATAGGGGCCACCATGTGACTGTGATTTGACCAAAGAAAAATCATTAGGAACACAATTGTCTGTATGCATGGGATTGTTCAAAGTTTCAGCTCTCATGACAGGGATGGTCGAAAACCAGACTCTGTGGAAACAGGCTGGTATCAGTGTAATTTAATAGACCTTGCTCTTTTGCAGAATGGATGTTTAAATGCTACATTTTAAATAGTCTTATTCAATTGTCTTCCAGTTGAACATAAATTTAACATTAACATTTACAAAATTGTGGATTGATAGTATTGATGCAACAAATACCTTATATGATAATCAAAGTTTCATTTACAGTGCCAACCAAATATAAAAAGAATATCATTGTTGAATATTCGGTTGGCATTGCTAAAGAATATTTTATTATTCTGATCTAATTCAGGATATTATTTTTTTATATTCTATAATATATATTTTGCAGTGGGCTTTTGCCAGTCATGTAAGTCGATAGATTAGAGCATTAACCTTGGAATAGGGAGATCTTGGGTATAGCTGCCTTACTTGGCACTCAGCATATAAGGATAGTTCCAGGACAGGTTGGCCCGGTGTCAGGATAATTACTGTTGGTGGGATGTTAAACCCAAAAAACAAACAAACAAGATAAAACACATTAAAAATATTATCTATATAAAAAAAAAATTACTAAAGACTGTACCAATGTACAAACAATAACTATATGAATGGTCCCCTCTAATTTTCATACAGTCCAAAATAATCACATTAACCAATCAGCATTATTGGTCAGTAACAACCCAATGGAAATTTGCAATTTGGCCAAAACTTATCACCCTGTCCAGACATCTAGGTAAGGGTGCCTGCTATTGAAAAGCCTCCCTAATAGCCCTGTTTAAGATTTGTTTACTGGAAAAACAAACCAACAGTACCCTGTTTCTGTTTTTTGCACTCTTGACACTTTCTTACCCAGCAGTTTTCAAAAAGAAAGAGTAAACTCACCTTTTACTTTCAGCATGTCTAGACTGTCTTTCTTTTATGTCATGTGCTTTTCAAAGTGCAAATACTGGTTCTACCTTAATAATTTGTTAAGACTTGCTTCTCAATGAAGTTTAAATTGACTTACTACTAGCACAATAATCTGATTTCATTCTAACAAAGAGAGGCATTTTTCAAAAGAATATTGAAAGGGCTGAAATTATTTTAAGCTTGAATTTGTCATCTGTTTCCCTCCATTAGAAAACCATTAAAGCTGTTGTACGTAGGGGAATGAACAAGACATATTGTTGGGAATGTGGGATGCAGTGATTGTGAGTGTATAAACAAAACTGATAATTTGATTATTGTTTTCAGAACTTGATAATGTCCATTAAGAACACAAGTTTACATCATGGTTTTGATAAGAATGCTATAAATGACAATGCAGTTTGATTTTATGTGAGCTCTGAAAAGAACAATGGACATCTTATACTCTGAAATATTCTCGAAGTTTACTGCGCTATTTTTATGGTCATATAATAGTACTGTTTTAATAGTGTTTCAAATAAGTATAATTTCTTCAAATGCACAATTTGAATAATTTTTGTGGAAACCATATTAAATCTCCATCAATTCATACTCAGTCATTAGCAAAGTATTCATTCAAGCACTTCAATTTACTTTGCTATTTTTATAGTTTTCTGTTTGTTTTTTGAAAAGCACATAGCATGAAAGAATGGCAGTCTAGATATGCTGAACATGGAACGTGAATTACCCCTGAGCAATGGCAAGAACAGGCATTGAGCCATACATTACACAGACCTGCCACAGAGTTTTAGTTATCAAACTGACTGGACCTGGGCTTGGGTTTTTAGCTCACCTGAGCACAATGTGCTCAAGGTGAGCTTTTGTGATCGCCCTTCGTCCAGCGTGCGACGTCAACAAATTGGCTTGTTAACACTCTAGAGGCAATATTTTTTGGCCAATCTTCATGAAACTTGGTCAGAATGTTTGTCTCCATAAAATCTTGGACAAGTTCGAAATTGTGTCATGTGGGGTCAAAAAGTAGGTCACGAGGTCAAATCTTAGTAAAACCTTGTTAACACTCTAGAGGCCACATTTTTGGCCCAATCTTCATGAAACTTGGTCAGAATGTTTGTTTCCATAAAATCTTGGACAGGTTTGAAATTGGGTCATATGTGGTCAAAAAGTAGGTCATGAGGTCAAATCTTAGAAAAACCTTGTTAACACTCTAGAGGCCACATTTTTGGCCCAATCTTCATGAAACTTGGTCAGAATGTTTCTCTCCATAAAATCTTGGACAAGTTCGGATTTTGGTCATGTGGGGTCAAAAAGTATGTCATGAGGTAAAATCTTAGAAAAACATTGTTAACACTCTATAGGGCACATTTTTGGCCCAATCTTCATGAAACTTGGTCAGAATGTTTCCCTTCATAAAATCTTGAATAAATTTGAATTTTGGTCATGTGGGGTCAAAAAGTAGGTCAGAGGTCAAATCTTAGAAAACTTGTTAACACTCTAGAGGCCACATTTTTGGCCCAATCTTCATGAAACTTGGTCAGAATGTTTGTTTCCATAAAATCTTGGACAGGTTTGAAATTGGGTCATATGAGGTCAAAAAGTAGGTCATGAGGTCAAATCTTAGAAAAACATTGTTAACACTCTATAGGGCACATTTTTGGCCCAATCTTTATGAAACCTGGTCAGAATGTTTCTTTCCATAAAATCTTGAATAAGTTCGAATTTGGGTCATGTGGGGTTAAAAAGTAGGTCATGAGGTCAAATCTTAGAAAAACCTTGTTAACACTCTAGAGGCCACATTTTTGGCCCAATCTTCATGAAACTTGGTCAGAATGTTTGTTTCCATAAAATCTTGGACAGGTTTGAAATTGGGTCATGTGGGGTCAAAAAGTAGGTCTTGAGGTCAAATCTTAGAAAAAACCTTGTTAATACTCTAGAGGCCACATTTTTGGCCCAATCTTCATGAAAATTGGTCAGAATGTCTTTCCATAAATCTTGGTCAAGCTCGAAAGTGGGTCATGTGATGTCAAAAAGTAGGTCAATATGAAAAATCCAACATATGTTGCTCATTAATAATAAGGTGAGCGATTCAGGGCCATCATGGCTCTCTTGTTTAGAACATCTGCTTCTGGAGCTTTAAGTCATGGATTCAATAACTGACCCAATCCTATCAAAGTATCTTAAATTGGTACTGGTATAGCAGGCTTGCTTTTCATTTAGCACAAGATATTATTTCCAGGACTAGTGATCATGTGATTGGCACAAGATGTTATTTCCAGGACTAGTGACCATGTGACGGGCACAGGATGTTATTTCCAGGACTAGTGATCATGTGACTGGCACAAGATGTTATTTCCAGGACTATCGATCATTTGACTGGCATAAGATGTTATTTCCAGAACAAGTGATCGTGTGACTGGTACAAGATGTTATTTCCAGGACTAGTGATCATGTGACTGGTACAAGATGTTATTTCAAGGACTGGTGATCATGTGACTGGTACAAGATGTTATTTCCAGGACTAGTGATCATGCGACTGGTACAAGATGTTATTTCCAGGACTAGTGATCATGTGACTGGTACAAGATGTTATTTCCAGGACTAGTGATCATGTGACTGGTACAAGATGTTATTTCAAGGACTGGTGATCATGTGACTGGTACAAGATGTTATTTCCAGGACTAGTGATCATGTGACTGGTACAAGATGTTATTTCAAGGACTGGTGATCATGTGACTGGTACAAGATGTTATTTCAAGGACTGGTGATCATGTGACTGGTTTGATTCATCAATGTGTCTGTGACCTGTATTAGCTGTTGGGCAGCAGTAAGGTGAATATGTACATAAAAGTAATGAAAAGACTGAAATGTTCAAAAACATGTCATAAAATAGAAGTTAATCCCTTATCAATATTGGCTAGTTAAACATGCCTTTTCAGATCCAAGTACATGTAGGTGCTTGTCATATGCCAGATATCCCTTTGAAATTAATGTAGTGGTACCAGGACAATGAGGGTTAATGATGTATTCAGTCCAATATTTATCTCTACCAATCCTGACAGAAAGTTGTATGTTGAAACACTGTGTGAAAATTAATGCATGCAACATTAATATTTCCATAAAAGTTGAATGATTGAAACAGACAAAATAAGGTATATGATCATAAGAAAATCAAAATAAACTGCCAACTTTTTAACTGCTGATGTATACACAAGGTGATAACCTAACATAGTCTGAAACAATCCAGTAGCATTCAGAAATGCTTTAAACGTCATGAATATCAATGTGGCCAACATTTTTCTTGCCCATACCCATTTAGCTGTAGGGGACTAACATTAGACATGCGTGTTTATAACATAAGGCAACCGTGCTGAGTTCCAGTACCTTGTGTTTCTTGGGTATGGTCTATTACTTCAAGAAAGAAAAGCATGAATTCATGCCTCCTATTCCTCATGCCAATTTTGTTATTTTAAATATTAATAGAAAAAGAAAAAGTTTTTAAGTGTGAAAAATGCCTAAAACTATCCAATAAGACATAGAAATATACATCTCATTACTACTTGCATCAATTTGTCTTTTTAGCTCACCTGAGCACTTGTGCTCAGGGTGAGCTTTTGTGACCACCTTTTGTCCGTCATCTGGTGTCCATCGTCAACAATTGCTTGTGAACACTCTAGAGGCCACAGTTTTGGCCCAATCTTCATGAAAAGTTGGTCAGGATGTTTGTATAAATAATATCCTTGATGAGTTTGATATTGGGTCATGTTGGGTCAAAAAGTAGGTCATGAGGTCAAATCTTAGAAAAACCTTGTTAACACTCTAGAGGCCACATTTTTGGCCTAATCTTCATGAAACTTGGTCAGAATGTTTTTCTCCATAAAATCTTGGACAAGTTTGAATTTGGGTCATATGGGGTCAAAAAGTAGGTCATGAGGTCAAATCTTAGAAAAAACCTTGTTAACACTCTAGAGGCCACATTTTTGGCCCAATCTTCATGAAACTTGGTCAGAATGTTTCTCTCCATAAAATCTTGGACAGTTTGAATTTGGGTCATGGGGTCAAAAAGTAGGTCATGAGGTCAAATCTTAGAAAAACCTTGTTAACTCTCTAGAGGCCACATTTTTGGCCCAATCTTCATGAAACTTGGTCAGAATGTTTCTTTCCATAAAATCTTGGACAGGTTTGAAATTGGGTCATGTGGGGTCAAAAAGTAGGTCATGAGGTCAAATCTTAGAAAAACCTTGTTAACTCTCTAGAGGCCACATTTTTGGCCCAATCTTCATGAAACTTGGTCAGAATGTTTCTCTCAATAAAATCTCTCATGAAAAAAGAAAAAGTTTTTAAATGTGAAAAATGCCTAAAACTATCCAATAAGACATAGAAATATACATCTCATCACTTCTTGCATCAATTTGTCTTTTTTGCTCACCAGAGCACTTGTGCTCAGGGTGAGCTTTTGTGACTGCTTTTTGTCCGTCATCTGGTGTCCATTGTCCATCGTCAACAATTGCTTGTGAACACTCTAGAGGCCACAGTTTTGGCCCAATCTTCATGAAAAGTTGGTCAGGATGTTTGTATACATAATATCTCTGATGAGTTTGATATTGGGTCATGTGGAGTCAAAAACTAGGTTACCAGTCAAATTTTAGAAAAACCTTGTGAACACTCTAGAGGCCTTTTATGGGATCACCAGGTCAAATACTAATTAGACCTTGTGAACATGCTTGAGGCCACATTTTTGGCAAAATCTTCATGAAACTTTGTCAGGATGTTCTTCTTTATGCTATGACGGATGACTTTGAAATTGGGTAATGTTGGTCAAAAACAAGGAATCTTCATGAAATTTGGTCAGGATGTTTGTCAACATGATATCTTGGATGAGTTTGAAATTGGGTTACGTGAGGTCAAAGCTAGGTACAGAAATAAAAATTTTGAACACTCTAGAGGCCACAGTCAGCCTAAACTTAATGTAACTTGATCAGAATTTTGTTATGCCAAATCTCAGATGAATTAAAAACTGGGCCACATGGGATCTAAAAGTAGGTCACCAGGGCAAATTTTAGAAAAACCTTGTGAACACTCTAGGGCCTACATTTTTGTACCAGCCTTTATTAAAGTTGATAAGAATCATAAATGCATGAATTCCCAGTTGAGTGCAAATTCAGGTAGGATCAAAATCTAGGTCACTTAGTCAAATGTTAGAAAAACACTTTAGATGCATTATTTTTTGTCATCATGCCTAACACATCAATCTTACTCAGGTGAGCGACACAGGGCCATCTTGGCCATCTTCAGCCTCTCTCCCTTACATAGAATTCCCATTTTCGTCGCTGTAAAATTTTGCATTGTGACCTTTTGCTCAGCAAACTTATGGTACTGTATACATATGTGTAAATTACCAGCGAGCCTTTCCAGTAATGACTATGGATTTCCATAAACTCCCATGACGAGGTTTTGGTTTCTCAAATATACTGGTGCCACTGTTGGATTTGTGCAAGTATATTCACCATTCGTTTTGTACAAGTAAATTGACATGGATATCGTTTTATATTTTTAGTGTCGCAAAAAGTTAAGATTTTCATGTCAAATATTTATTTAAAAGTTGAGCCAAATATATCTATAACATGATATATCTAACATGCTTTTAATGGGCATGGACTGGTGCCAAAAAAAAAAGCTCTTAATTCATTTCTTCTGTCATTAAACTTAAAATCTCAAATATTTTATCAAAAATAAAAAAGCAAAAAAATACATGTAAATTTTTGTCAATCCTGCTTGTGGTAAGCTCGACTTAGTTGTCACAATGGCGGTTCAGTGTATGTATGTGCGTGCATTAGTGTGTGCGTGCATCCGTCCGGATTTGGTCTTGTCCGGGCTATAACTTCATCATGGATGGAAGGATTCTCAAATAATTTGGCACAAATGTCAACTCGGGGTTCATCAAGCATTTACTAGTCAGGCACGTTGACAGGATGTCTTTTGCTGTTCAGTTGTAACATCATCATGGATGGAAGGATTTTCAAATTGGCACAAATGTCAAGCTCAGTGAGACAGAGTGTCATGCACAAGAACCAGATTCGAAGCTCAAAGGTCAAGGTCACAGTTGGAGGTCTAAGTTCTTAAACATAGATATTCTAAATACAGTTGGTGCTTGTTATCTCCAATTCGCGTATATCGAAATTTCGGCTATGTCAAATTAATTGACTTTTTCCAGATTTTTCTCTTCTTTGTCTATATACATTAACTTCGTGTGTCTCAAAATTTATTTATTTCAAATTACTGCTATCTCAAAGTGAAAATTTATATTTGTTTGTTCCACCGACGCTAATTAGCCCGCCGATATTTTTCACACATATCAGTAACTTGGCACGGGGCTATCTGTACGACAAACCGTGATATTAGGCTTTTATTAATTACCAAATTATGTTTTGACAAAAATATTTGCATGGCAATTGTGTTTGGCAATCTTTGCTCAAAATGAGTCAGATTTGCTTTAAATACATCGTAGAATAAACCCAGGTCATAATTCACACTATCTCTAGAACCTTACTTGTCCATCTATGAGCGCTGAGCAATCTGGCGTTGTACAAAGTGCTTTGAATATTGTGCATGATATAAGTGCTCTTTATTTGTAGAATGCAGTTCGCATGTTTTCGATCCAAAATATTGTTGTAACCCTATTTGTTTACTTCATTTACCTTTCTGTATTTATTGAAAGAAGCGGTTGAATAAATGAAGAAAAATATGCTTCTTATGGATTATTATTTATTAATATATTCTACAAAAATGTGTCATCTTCATTAAGATAGTGACAGCATATTAATAGGATGATACAGGTAAGATTTCTTGTTCACAAGCCGAAAATACCTCATTTCGGATTGGTCAAATTTCGGACATCTCGAAGTCTTATTTTTGGTCCCATGAAATTGAAGATAACAAGTGCCGACTGTAGTAAACATCGTAACAGATATACTTATATTGATTTTATCTATCTTAAGGCACTTTCATTTCTTATATCAAGCTAATCTATGATAAAATATCTTGTTAGCAACAGAATAGAAATAAATAAAATAATGAAATAAAGTTAATGATAAAATCAGTAAATTCTGTTGAAATATTGAAAAAACAAACAGGCAAATAATCACATGAATTGTGAAATATTTACACATTTGCACATTTGTTTTTGCTGACATGGGCCTTTAAAGATTTTTTTAATTCATCTAAAGGTGTGCAACCATGAAAAATGATGTCCTTAAATTTTTTAAACACATCATACTGTACTCTGGGCACACATTCCTTCTTCTTGTTCCACATTAAGTGGAAACCATTTACCCTTTCTCTCATACAGAACACCATAAAAAAACCTATGTGAACAGCATAAAACGAGATCAGCATGTGAGTAACTCGCAGGCTTATCAGGTTTTATGCTGTTTGCTGCTCCTCAGTCATTTGGTAATGAAATTTTTAACCATTAAATTTGGTAAGGTTTAATTTGCTTTTTGCAGATCAGGCTTTGTAAGGTACATATTAGGGGCATCAAAAAGCATATGTATGAGGTAAAGGGTTAAGGAAACTCTACATCCTGATTTATCGTAACCCACCTTAAGTGAATAATATCAATCTCTTTAGGCATATCTTTGGCTGAATTAGTACGTCATTTTCCCTGGCAGGGATTAACCATTTTATTTTGACATACCCACTACATACATACTGTACCTTTTAAGAAACTGCACTTCACACCCAGGATTATATACATAATGCTGTAATCCGCACAGATGAAACCTCATTAAATTTTAAAACAACAACTTCTGCAATGCCTTTCGTAGGTATTCTGTTCAATATGGTATCCTTTGGCGGGCTCGACATGTTGCCCTGGGCATCTAGTTGTGTTAGATAACATTTTGATCTTCTTCATTTGTGAATATTTAGTCTTAGCAAACAAAGGGGAAAATATAGAGACTTCTTGATGAATGTCTGTGTATTGTTATGTATCATGAGACTTCAGTATATTTTCAAAGTGAGTGTCTGTTAAAATGTACTACTGTGAAATTGAAGTGTCCTTGACTTGTGTGGATATGGTTATGATATACTGCAGTTAAGAGAGAAAGTGTAAGTACTTCCATTAGCTTTTCAAGATGATGTGACTAGCAAGTGAAGTGTTTAGACAAGACCATTTATCCATGTCAGCAGAAGTTTTTTTTTAGCTTAGAGCCTCTACAGCACACAGATAACTCTTATGCTGTTTTAACTGCTATCTAATTAAAACAGCCGTCATTTGAGTAGGCCTTGTATTGGAATTCATTTCATGTTAACTGCTCAGAAATTATGAAAGAGATGCGCACCTGTTCTTGCCTAATTAATAAAATCTGGAGTTAATTATGTGGAAAGTGAAGGCATGTCTATACAGTGTTGTGTTTATTGTCCTAATGATTCTAGTTATGATAAGGGTCTCATAGGTAATCCTCTCTGTTTCCCTTTATGCTGTTTTCTACTGTAATTATCCAGGACAGTTAACAGCTGTATGTACTTTCAGTATGGAACAGTTCTCTTTTGTTTCCTGGTTTTCTCTGTCCTTTTGCAATATACAGTAGTTTGTCCACTGTAAGAGTATCAAAGATTCTGTGATGTGAATAGTACTTCTTTCAGGGAAAATCTAGCAAGCCATTTGCAGAATTATTTTTCCTTAACCATTTCTAAGGGTATGGTTACATATGAAAGGAGCATTGACTACAGGAAAGAGAGAAACTTTGTTTTGGCCCCATCAAATGGGGTTTCACCAATTGCAACAGTGCAACTTGGTCTTAATAAATTTTCCATAGCAACCATTCCTTATTGGCAACACAATTTATCCATAAATCTGCACAGCATACTGGTGGTATCCAAATTGATTTCACCAGTTTTTACTTAACTACCTGGTAAAACAAGAGACCAAAAACAAAACAAAGTGCTGAAGGCACTTAAGTTGTGTGTGTCTCAAGTGGAAGAGGGTTTGACAAGCTGCAAATATGCAGGGTAACTTAGTTTTTCCAAATATTTAACTTATTTTAATAATAAAAATTGTTCATTGAAGGCTATAGAAATAAAGGAGTAAGAGTGGCAATTGATTTGTTAAAAATAAGTGAAATTAACAGTGTCCGGACTCCAATTCAAGCAGTTTTGATCCGATCCACTTTAAACTTAATGAAGGCACTGAGGTTATGTGTGTCTCAAGTGAAAGAGGGTTTGGCAGATACCAAACTTAAATAAAATAATGAAATATTTTTGTTTAATATTTGCTTCCTTTTGATTTAGATATGCATATTTGATATAAATCTTATAAATTGTAGGCAAGAAAAATAAGGAGAGTAAAAGAGGCGTATTGTTAGCAGTTCATTGAAACTAATGATGTGTTCATCTTTCCTTGTAACAACCTTGTTAACACAAGGTTAAAGTGGGTTTATTACATTTGGTTTATTGACATAGCTTGAAAATTTGATCCCTGTTTATTATTTTTTTTATAAACAAATGAAATGCAACAATCCTGTTCTCTGCACTATCAGTGTTTGATTTGTAATCAGAATGTGACTTACATTCTCTATTTATAGATTGAAGTAATTATGCAAAAGTCAGTGGGTGGCTCATAATTAATTTCTGATAGTAACATGTAGATTTACAGGTTTGGTCATTTTTTAGTGTAACAAATGACCCCAGGAGATATCTGAGGTTGATATCTTGATGTGATTGTTACACTGATTTGTATCAGACTTCAAGCTTTCTAGGTGCCATAAAATGATTTAAACCTACATATTTACTATCCAAAATTATCTACAAACCACATTTGCATCAAAACAAACTGTATTTCTCTGTATACAACATCATAGAAAAATTAGTTCTTTTGTGCTTTAATGTCATGGACAATTATTGTGTCCCTTAATTTATTTTTTACACAAAATTGATTTTACAACATTTTTGCTTAATCTCAGCATACCAATGTTGCAGAGTTATATACAATTTTTTCGATCATATTTCCAATATTGACTATTGAGAGGTTATTAGGTTTTCAAAGTAGAGAAATAGATGGTCAGAATGTAGGTACTCTAGTTGGTGCGACTAATGTCACAAACAATTAAAAAAATCTTCAAAAATTAAACCACAAAGCCTGGACCAAATGGACAGCTACCAAGTTGTTGTTTTTTTTCAAATCATGGCCCCTGTGTTGAACCTGTACAGGCCATGTTTCAGGTGAGTGACATTGGGGGCCTTCTTTGTTTTCTTGTTGCAAGAACTATGGCCCTTTTACACTTAGAAAATATAATATTTCTTGGTTATTTTAAACTTGGAACATTTATTCTAGGCTGCAAGAATATAATTTTTAAGAATTGGCCTTTTAGCAGATTTCTTGGTTAAGTTTAGGTCAACCTCTCCACATCAACAATTAAAGCTATTGCACTGGAACTTGGAACACTTATTCATTATCATCAGTTGACTCTAGACCCTTTTTGCAAGAATTATGGCCAAATACAACAGACTTCTTGGTTATTTAGTTTTATAATGTTTAGGTCATTTATGTTCAGGTCAAACAGTCAGGTTTGCTTTTTGATACAATGTAACCGAAGGAAATATCATTATTTAAATTACATTAGCATCTGCATCATGCAGTTGGCAGTACTTTTGTTATAAAAATGCCAACATTACTAAAAAATTCCATTCTGTCTTGAAATAAAAGCTACATCTGGAATGAAAAGCAAGAGTTGCCATTATATTTTATTAGATTAATGATAACTTTGATATTTATTTGCATAAGTTTTGTACCAGTTACACCAATTTATTACAAAAATATAAATTTGCCAGGTGTCTTGAATATATAGCCACAACAAATTGTACAAATGTTATCAAATTGCCCACCTAGTTGTAAGGGTCAGAAGTGGTAGTTACTGATAGGCAATCAAAAAGTGGCAAAATTAGCAGACTACCTTTGCAGGAGGTCACTTTGAAATTTGACATTTTGAGTACAAAGGAGCCTGTCTATCATGCGAAAGATAAGAAATGAAACGTGTTACAGATATAGCTAAATTAATACACCCTTTTATTCACCTGTCAGTCATGTGTGCACCTGGTTTTCCAAAAGTATTGTAAGCAAAGTATGTGGCAAAATAATTGAAAATACATGTGGAAGAAAAGATTGAAATAGACATAACAGCATGGTTGAAATAAACATGGCAGGCTTATTTGAAATAGACACAATCCAGGTGATGTAATCACTAGATAGGTGTTAAATCTGTGTTTAGTGTTTCAGAGGGTCAGTGGGAACTGTCAGTGTGAAGGAAAACATTATACTTTCAACGTATGATGCATGGGTGCAAAGAAATATAAAATATTGTGTTTTAAATACCAGTAGATAAATGATGGGTTGCTTACATTAGTGGTTTGTGATGGTGAAAGACTGGCTGATTCAGCTATTACTTGTCTTTAATTTTTGTAACTGTCTATAGATATAAATAATACAAGTATAGAAATTATATGAGTATAAAATTTGTTATATGGCATTTTAATTCCAGGATGGTATTTTCACAGATGGTGGCATGTAATAAGTGTTCCTTTTGTAAAATCATTTCTGACCTTCATTCATTTCCTAACAATCATTTAAATATATTTATGTGAGTGTATTTGGTAGGTACATGAATATGTCAGTTTTATGGTTTTTTTTATTTCCTTGCTAGCTTGATGCAGAACACACAGGTGCTGTATAACAATGTAGCACTGTCTTCATCTTTTGTTGTTTATCAGTTTATTTAAATCCTATGAATGGAAGTTGAGTGTTATGTAGATACAGAAATTGGGAATGTGAATACAGTGAAACATGCATATAACAAATTTCTAGGGACATGGCAAATTGGTTTATTATATTCAAAATTTGATGTATCAATACAATAAAAAAAATCATTATCATGCTCAGATATAACATATTTTGTTATTGATGCAAAAACATAAGGAAAACTTACAAAATAAAAAACATAAAAGAAATATTGATAAGTTTAATCATTGATGATGATAGTTTTAATCAACGGGAGTCGATCAACTCAACCATGATTTGGTGTGAAATTAAGTCCCATTTTTTTTTTTGAACATTTGGCTAATAATGTCTGTCCAGAGACAGGTAAATTTTTAGCTCAAGCTCCCTTAAACCAAGTTAAAAGGACTTAATTTCTCTATGTCCTCATAATTTCCAGAATGGTGACACTTTCTACTCGGTGAGAGCAAGAATCCTGGTATGAATCACAAATTTCTCAGTTTTTCAAATTGTTGATAAAGTCCAAACTTTTCTGCGATATCCTTTTTCTTTTAAACCTTTTTGAACTTCAGTAAGGATTTCAAATTTAGCCTCTAAAGTAATAGCTTAACGTTTTAAACCTCTATCCATTTTCATTAAATTGAATCTGTATGAGAAATGAATCAGCTCAAGTCAATTCTCATGGGAATGTTTTTATTTTTAACAAACAAATATTTGTTGCACCTTTTTAGCAACTTCTTTGGCAGTTCTTTATTGATTGCGTGTGCATTGATAATCATGCCTTATGTTCCTGACATTACTCAAAAATTATACAAGGTATTGACTTGAAACTTTAAATATAGACAGATGGCGATTAGGAGAAGTGCTGTGTCCAAGAATTGTTGCTCTACCTGGTCCCATTTTTCAGTTATGTCCCTTTGGTGAATTCTGTTTTTCTTGTCTGGAACATTACTCCCAATATTATAAAAGGTATTGATTTGAAACTTAAAATATAGACAGATGGCGGGTGGAAGAGGACTGTAACTCTACAATTTTAAACTACTGTGCCAAACAACCGTAATTGACTCTCTATCCACTTTAAATAAAAACTTTACTTACTTATTGCTTACTATCATAACCAATATGCTATGTATACAGATTCTTATCTATGCTCCGCCTGGAGTCTGGCTCCTCCTGTATCAAAGCAATATTTGGGATATTAATCACCTTCATTGATAGCTCTAGTTATACACAGTTACATGAACTTCATGAAGTAGTTTTTGATAATAGGTTATACTTACATTTTTGGCCTTATTGTTTAAAAGGGGGGTATTAACTTGTGTTAAATCAAGAGATTCCAGATTGATGTACAGTGTATTGTAACTTGACCGACAACACATGATATGGTATGGTATAAAATTTTATAATGACATTGTGGAACGGATATATGTAAATCAATTATTGTTACTCTTCAGTAAAGTAACTGATTGTCGGCGACTAGGGACAATCTGAACATCACTAGTTATTACGATTTTTCCCAGTCCTTGTGAAAAGTCAAGATAAAAAAAGTTCAACATAAAAACACAGAGTTATTTTCATAGTCTGCCATTTTGGGTGTCCGTAAAATGCACACTCAATAAATTAAATGATAGTCTGGGAACATAGAAAATGGGAATTATCAATTTTCCTTTATTATATGAGATTTGTGATAAGCAATCAATCTATCAATATGATAACAATATAGTTAGGGCATTTCTTGGTTGCCGCAAAGTCACATGACGTTATGGAGTTGTCTTTAGCAGTAGGCATTTTTGAAATGGTGTCAGCAATGAGCGGATTTGCCATATAGAAGTAACACAGTTTACTTTCTAGTTAAAGAATGTCATTATGAAAGCAATCAAGCCAATAAGTTATGCAGCTAATAAGCTGCTTTCAATGAAGTCAGGCTGTATCAATGCGGATTAATAGAATCAATGTGGCAATCATCAAAGGAAAATTCACACCTCCACAAACCGTCAGACAACTTTGAGACACAACTTAGTTTTTAGGTGTGAAATAGCTACTGGGGACAGGTAACATAATTATAGATACTTAATTTATTTTTTTTAAAAAAAAAGAAGAAACAAAATGCGACTTTCTGAAACATTTGACATAAATGGAAAGTCGAGACTGTACTTGATATAGCTAAATTGATGATCTTCAATTTTACAAAAATATAATTATTTAATATTGCAAAAATATTTAGAAAGATTCTAAATAAAATGTTCCCTGGCTTGGAATAGAACCCTCAACCCTCTCTGGCAACACCTATATGTCAAGTATCCAGACTATATTTATTGTGTCGCCTGCATAGCATGGCAGACACATAGGGATCACTTTGTCCGGCGTCGTCGGCGTCGTCGGCGTCACACTTTCTTGTCCGGAGCATAACTCGAAAAGTATTTGAGGTATCACCTTGAAACTTAAAACATGGATAGATCACATTGAGGTGGAGTGCAGTGCACAAGAATGATAACTCTGACTTTTGTATTTTCTGAGTTATTACCCTTTGTTGATTCTGAGATTTTATTTTTGTCCGGACCATAACTCAAAAATGTTGATTCTGAGATTTTATTTTTGTCCGGACCATAACTCAAAAAGTATTTGAGGTATCACCTTGAAACTTAAAACATGGATAGATCACATTGAGGTGGAGTGCAGTGCACAAGAATGATAACTCTGACTTTCATATTTTCTGAGTTATTGCCCTTTGTTGATTTCAGTCTTAATTTTTGTCCAGGGCATAACTCAAAAAGTATTTGAGGTGCTGACTTAAAACTTTATAGATAGATAGATCTCATTGAAGAGGAGTGCAGTTCACATAAATGATAACTCTCACTTTCTTTTCTCCTGAGTTATTGTCCTTTGTTGATTCTCAGTCTTTATTTTTGTCAGGAGCATAACATAAAAGTATTTGAGATATTGCTTTGAAACTTCATAGATGGAAAGATCTCATGGATTGTAGTGCAGTGCATAAGAATGATAACTCTGTTTTATTTTCTGAGTTATTTCCCTTTGTTGATTTTCAGACTTAATTTTTGTCTGGGCATAACTCGAAACGTATTTGAGGTGTTGACTTGAAACTTCATAGATCTCAATGGTCTGAGTGCAGTGCACATGAATGATAACTCTGTTTCTCTTTTTCCTTGAGTTATTGCCCTTTGTTGATACTCAGACTTCATTTTTGTCTGGAGCATAACACGAAAAGTATTTGAGGTATTACTTTGAAACCTCACAGGTGGAAAGATCTCATGGAGTGCATTGTGCAAGAATGATAACTGTTGTGGAGTAATTTCCCTTTGTTTATTTTTTGGATTTAATTCTTGTGTGGTGCATAACTTGTAAAGTGTTGCCTTAAACATTTATAGTAGATAGATCTCATTGGTCTGAGTGCAGTACACAAGAATGATAACTCAATAATGATAATGATGACTACAAACTTGCAACATATATATAATTAACGTCATAAGTGCTTAATGACGTCATAATTTTTCTTACAGTTAATGTTTTGAATTCATAGTCATTCTGACACTCCTCTGATGAAGACTGTATAGTCGAAAGTGCTCGGGAAAATTATTACATATTGCACTGTTTGAATATTTTTTTCCCCCCCCCCCCCAAAAAAAAAAAAAAATATATATATATATATATATGTGTGTGTGTGTGTGTTATTTTGTACCTCACAAAATAGATTATGCTTTATCAATAATTTGTCAAAAGATCGATTTTCTAGTCAATTCTTTCATCAAACATGCTTAAATGCAGGCGACACAAGTGTTCCGAGGAACACCCACATCTAGTATTTGTTACCTGGTGCTGGAAATTTCAGCCAGTGATGGTTCATATATTCGCTAGTGCATTTACTTTTTGTGTCACCAGCTGTAAGCAGAGGTGATAAATAAGGATCACTTTTCTGTCGTCTGTCTGTCACACTTTTTCCGTCACGCTTCAGAAGGTGACACATGTGTTCTAAAGAACACTCTTGTTCAAGATGAGCTCACCTAAGCACAACATGCTCATGTTTTCCTTTAAACAACATCTCCTAAACCACTGAATGGATTTTGACCAAACTTCACAGGATTGATCCGTATGAAGCCCTGTTCCAAAATTGTTGCAATTATTTTGATTGCTGGAAAAAGTAGGTCACAGGAGGTTAACCCTTTCCCTCATAGAGGAAACCATGAAAAGACCTATGCGAACAACATAAAACCAGATCAGCCTGCGAGTAACACGCAGGCTGATCAGGTTTTATGCTGTTCGCTGCTCCTCAGTGGTCTGGAAATGAGGACTTTATAATTAAATTTGGAAAGGTTTAACTGTGGTTTTCTGCCGATCAGGCTTTATGTGGTACCTATTGAATGCATCAAAATGAGTCTATATGAGGGAAAGGGTTAAAGATAAAATTTCTAATATCGTCTTCAGCAAAACTGCAGGGTCTAGAGTAGAGCTTAGATATTTGGTGTGTAGCATTGTCTAGTGGACCTCCACCAAGTTTGTTCTAATCATGACCATAGTGTCAAAATTGGCTCTGTCCCAGGGGTCACTTGATTTAACATAGACTTATATTGGAAAAATTAGAAAAATCTTCGTCAGAAACCACAAAGTCTGGAGTTTAGATATCTGGTTTGTAACGTGGCCAAATGGACATCTACAAAGTTTGTTCAAATCATGGCATTAGGGTTAAAACTAGGATCACTGAATTTTACATAGACTTAAATAGGAAAAAAAATACAAAGTTCTTCTTGTCAGAATCCACAAGGTCATGGGGCCTCGGTGGCCAAGAGGGTAAAATCACTGACTTTAACACTCACTCAGCCCCTCAACGAATCCCAACAGGGTCATTCAAATTTTCATGTGAGGAAGCCTTCTAGCTGGCTTTCAGTAGGTCGGTGGTTCTACCCAGATGCCTCTGTGCATTCGGGGTCTTCCTCCACCTGTAATTAGCTGGACGTCACTATAAGACTGAAATACTGTCAAAGTGACGGTAAACTCAAATAGTCAGTCAAGTCCACAAGGCCATGAGTATAGATATGTAGTATGTAACATAGCCTAGTGGACATCTACTAAGGCCCTGGGCTTAAAAATTGGCCTGCCCTAAGGAGTCACTTGATTTTACATAGACTTATGCTGGAGTTGGCCTAATGGACATCTAACAAGTTTCCTAAAATCATGGCCCTGGGGTCAAAATTGGTTCCACCCCAGGGGTCACTTGATTTTATAGTTTTGACAAAATTTGGACCACAGGTACAGCTTTTGTTTGGAATTAAGATTATCTTGGTGTACTTCTGCATGGATTTTGTATTCAGTAAAACTATGTATAAAAAGCAATGAAGGCAGTATTTCGCAGGTGAGCGATTCAGGGCAATGTTAGCCTTCCTGTTTATTACAGTTTATTAAACACGTTATCTCCAGCATTGATTATCAATACATTTTAATTCAGTTTCAACTTCATAATGCAAACATGAAAATAACCACCACTTACTGATAAGATAGAAAGCAAAATTTGAAACTTTATTTTCTCGTAGTAAAAAGGAGAGAAATCTTAGTGTAGCCCTGAAATGATGTCTGATGTAGAAAATGTGTGCTACCATAGAACAGCTTTGTAATCAACCCTATTGGACTGGCTGCAATATTCAGTTTGAAAAGGTTTGAGTCTTAACCCTTTCCCTCATAGAGGAAACCATGAAAAGACCTATGCTAACAGCATAAAACCAGATCAGCCTGCGAGTAACTCGCAGGCTGATCAGGTTTTATGCTGTTCGCTGCTCCTCAGTGGTCTGGAAATGAGGATTTTGTAATTAAATTTGGTAAGGTTTAAATGTGGTTTTCTGCAGATCAGGCTTTATGTGATACCTATGGAGTGCGTCAAAATGAGTCTATATGAGGGAAGGGGTTAAATTACAGTCTTAAATTACAATCTCAACCTGGAGGTCCTGATGATTAGAGAATAGTATTAGACAAGATGAGCTGTCTAGGTCTTGCAGGCTAATCTCAGCTGTTTTAATAATGGTTGTCAAGGTCATAGTTTTCTTAATATTGTGATAGAGCTCTTTGATATACAGTTGTATCATGCCAGAAGAAATTATTGTTTCATTGAAAAGTCAAATAAGGAAGATAAATAATCATATAAGGTTTTTCTGTATGCTAATTTCTAAAGAAGGAAATCAATCATATAAAAAGCTGTCATTAGACAATGATTGATGAAGATTTGAAGATGCCAAAAACATAAGTATGTGTTGGTTTTGTAGCAGGTGTATTTTCTGTATCTTTCTCTTGATATATACATGCAGGTAAATAACATTGTCATTACTGATATACAGCTGGTATAAAACCACTCATAGATATAAGTTTCAGGCTGATCAGGTCATATTTTGTTTCTCACTAATCATTGTCCTTCTAGAACCTTCAGACAGCAAAGTCGCAGTGTATATACAGTACAGAGGTCTTTTTCAAGCCTCATTTAGTAGGAAAGAGGTAAACCTGCAAAGAATGCAAAAGAAAAAAAGTCTTTGAAGCACTGACATGTTACTGTCAAATACATAATGTCTTGTACAGTAGTGCATAGATTCAGACCAGATCATTGAAAGAGGACTTCATATTGCATCATAGGCTTTATTTTATGTGTTTTGAAATATTCTTTGAAAGGTATATACTGTGATTAGGCCCATCACAGTATATGATCTTAATTTCTTTCAACTGAAATGACTTAAAAATCACTTTGTCAGCCTCCTCACTCACTGGTCTGAAGGTGTGTGTGTGTGTTTTTTTGTTTTGTTTTTAGCTCACCTGAGCACAACGTGCTCATGGTGAGCTATTGTGATCGCCTTTTGTCCGTCGTCCGTGCGTGCGTGCGTCCGTCGTCAACAATTTGCTTTAAACAACATCTCCTCATGAACCGCTGAAGGGATTTTGACCAAACTTCACAAGAATCATCCTTATGATGCCCTCTATCAAAGTTGTACAAATTATTCAGATTGGTTGAAAAAGTAGGTCACAGGAGCTAAAAATAGATTTTAAAAATGCAAACTTTGAAAATCTTCTTCTGCAAAACTGCAAGGCCTAGAGCTTAGATATTTGGTATGTAGCATCATCTTATGGGCCATTACCAAGATTGTACAAATCATAGCCCTACGGTCAGATAAATGCCCCCGCACCAGGGGTCACTTGTTTTACATAGAGTTATATAGGAAAATCTTTAAAAATCTTCTTCTATGAATCCATCAGGCCTAGAGCTTAGATATTTGGTATGTAGCATCATCTTATGGTTCATTACCAAGATTGTACAAATCATGACCCTATGGTAATAAATGCCCCCGCACCAGGGTCACTTGTTTTACTAGAGTTATATAGGAAAAACTTTAAAAATCTTCTTCTATGAATCCATAAGGCCTAGAGATTAGATATTTGGTATGTAGCATCATCTTATGGTTCATTACCAAAATTGTACAAATCATGACCTTATGGTGATAAATGCCCCCACACCAGGGGTCACTTGTTTTACATAGAGTTATATAGGAAAATCTTTAAAAATCTTCTCTATGAATCCATAAGGCCTAGATATTAGATTTTGGTATGTAGATCATCTATGGTTCATTACAAATTGTACAAATCATGACCTTATGGTGATAAATGCCCCCGCAATAGGGGTCACTTGTTTTACATAGAGTTATATAGGAAAATCTTTAAAAAAATCTTCTACTATGAATCCATAAGGCCTAGAGCTTAGATTTTTGGTATGTAGTATCATCTAATGGTTCATTATCAAGATTTTCAAAATGGTGGCCCTTTGGAGATAAATGACCCCGCACTAAGTCTTCTCCTCTGAAACCATAAGGCCCAGTGCTTATATATTTGGTGTATAATATTGTCAGGGCTAAAATGTTTAAGATTGAGTTATATCAGAATTCTTGTCTGTTTAAAAACCTTGTAATCAGTTGTAGCAATGGTACTCAGGTGAGCGTTTCAGGGCCATCATGGCCCTCTTGTTTCAGTAAGTTGTCTTCAACACTATTCTTTTTTGTTACCTGTATGATTTTTTCTGTTGATGGTGTTTGTATAGACACCATTAACACAGACTGATCACACCTACATAGTTTACGTCAAAGATATACATGTTTTATGTCAACATGCAATTGACATTGTTATTTATTAGAAAGATGCAGTTTGTGTATGATGTCATACTTGACATTCTCAGCTGTTTATTGATGATGTGATGCAGTTTGCATGGAAACATGTTTTCTGCAGTCTACCGGTAGCACATATGGCATATTTATGTACAGTGTCACTCATTGAGTCTCTAACTGCTATCTATAAGAAAAACGAGGAAAGTTTGGCATTGTTTTCCTGACTCGTCTTATCAGCTGACAGATGGGTCAGCTCATGGGGGAGAAAAGATAAAACAGATATAAAACATCCCAGCACAGTATCAAATGGGTAAGTTTACAAGTGGAACAATGTGTAATATGGTATGAAGCACACATGCATCTTACGCAATATTGTATTAATGATTGGAGAGTAGGCGGGGCGTGGGCCCAACCCCCACACCTGCCCTCCACAGCTGGCCCTTGTCTACTGAAACTTGGATGTTTACTAAGGCTGACAGAGGGACCACCAGTGAGTCTGGTGTGGCAATAGTCTAATAAGCCCACCTTCCTAATTATAGTTTATGGAATTAAGCTGATTAATATTATTGTGGATTATGATAGTGACATTGTTCTTAACAGAAATGGGGAAAAATAAAATGAATAAATCACTTATTTTAATCATAGAAAACCTAGCAGTTCATTCTCTTCTGTAGAGTCTGTATTTCAGGAGATATATTTGTTTTTAAAAGATATATACACATGTATTTCTTTTTCAGTCAAGCACTGAAACAAACAAGAGGGCCTTGATGGCCCTGAATGGCTTGCCTGAGAAACATTGTCCTCAATTAAGAGTCATACTGAATACATAATGTTTGCAGAAGTACAGCAAGATAATCTAAATTCAATACAAAAACTGTACCTGCCATCCAAACTTTGAAGGTCATAGCTCTAACAAGTCTAAATAAAATCAAGTGACTCATGGGGTGGTGTCAGTTTTGACACCTGCAGGGCCATGATTTGAACAAACTTGAATGAGGTCCACAAGTAAACATTTCAAACAACTCCAGGCTTGAAGATCTTTTGAAGGTTTTCTTATACAAGTCTATGTAAAATCAAGTGACCCCTAGGATGGGGCAAATTTTGACTCCAGGGCCAGTTATCAAATTGGTAATGTCCTCAGCCAGTTACTCACCAAATATCAAACTCTGGCCTTGTGGTCTCTGACAGAAGATTTTCTATGGGCGGTCGCAATTTGACCTCAGCCATGGTTAACAACTGGTGAGGTCACTATCCATGTTTCACACCAAATATCTAAACTCCAGGCCTTGTGGTTTCTGACAAGAAGATTTTTCTAGTTTTTCTTATATAAGTCTATGTAAAATCAAGTGACCCCTGGGGCATGGGCCAATTTCAACCCCAGGGTCATGATTTGAACAAACTTGGTAGTGGTCCATAAGACAATGTCACACACCAAATATCTAATGGTTTCTGACACGAAGATATTTTATTAGTTTTTCTTAAATAAGTCTGTGTAAAATCAAGTGACCCCTGGCCAATTCACCCCAGGGTCATGATTTGAATAAACTTGTTTATGGTCCATAAGACAATGCCACACACCAAATATCTAAGCTCTAGGCCTTGTGGTTTCGGAGTAGAAGATTTTTAAAGATTTCACTTTTTAAAATCTATTTTTAGCTCCTGTGACCCAGATATGCTGCAATGGACTGAAACCATTTTAACAACTTTGGTAGAGCTTTATACAAGGAACATCCCAGGGAAATTTCACCAAATTTTGCCAAGTGTACAAAACGCTTATATATTATGTTTAAAATGTCTAGATGTGTACATAGATAAAAAAAAAAAAAAAAAAAAATTGGCCAAGTGGTGTAGGAGGAGATGTTGTTTAAAGAAAATAGTTGACGCTGGACAAAAGGCAATTACAATAACTCACCATGAGCACATTGTGCTCAGATGAGCTAAAAATGTATATTTCAAAAGCATGATTTCATGTACAAAGTACTGTTCCAACCCAGAAACTGCCAATAATGTTCTTTCTAAAGTTTATTATAAGAACATGATGTTGCACATTTGATTAAAGGAAATGAAATGATTTCCCATATAATTAGTTCACATTTTTGTAGCTGCATGGTTACCAAAAGATTTGCTAGTCAGTGAACATTAGCTGAAGTGGATAAGTTATAACCTGAAAAAACCTTTATGATGGAAAAATATGTTACGTGATGTAAGACTCTAGACAAGAGTTGATCAAAAAGTATACAATATGTTGCTGCCCTTTGAATCAACATATACTGGTGCCAATCCAACCAACAGGTGCTAATTCTTAATTTTTGTGCTCCGACCACTTCAGTATGGATTTATCATAAAGTAATTCATTGTTATTCTATACCGTTTATGTTCTTGCAAAAACATCTTTTTGTAGAGAAAGGAATCTCGTATGTACGGCACAATTAATTAGGTATACATTTTTAGCTCACATGAGCACAACGTGCTCAAGGTGAGCTTTTCTGATCGCCTTTTGTCCGTCGTCCGTCGTCCGTGCGTCCGTGCGTTTCGTCCGTGCGTCCGCGTCAACAATTGCTTCAAACAATTTCTCTCTAAACGGCTTGGCCAATTTGAAATATTTTGCAGAATGTTCCTGGATAAAAGCTTACTTAAGTTGTATAAATGTTCTGGTCCATCGCATAATTAGGTCACACGGAGCTAAAAAGATTTAAAAAGAATTAAAATCTTCTTCTCTGAACAAAGGCCTAGCTTTGATTTTTGGTATTAGCTGATCTTATGACTCTCTACCGATGTACAAATATGACCTGGGTCAAAATTGCCGCCCCAGGAGCTACTTGTTTCACTAGGCTAATTTAGGAAAACTTGATAAAATCTTCTTCTCCGAAACCACAAGGCTAACCTTTGATTTTGGTATGTGCATCATCTTATGCCACTACCAAGATTGCAAATCATAGCCTATGGGATAAATGACCCGCACAGGGTCACTTGTTTTACATTGATTATATAGAAAAATCTTAAAAAATCTTTCTATGAATCCATAAGGCTAGACTTAGATATTTGGTATTGCATCATCTTATGGCACTACCAAAATGTACAAATCATAGCCTATGTGATAAATGACCCGCACCAGGTCACTTGTTTTACATAGAGTTAAATAGAAAAATCTTAAAAAATCTTCTCTATGAATCCATAAGGCCTAGAGCTTAGATATTTGGTATGAAGCATCATCTTATGGCCACTACCAAGATGTACAAATCATAGCCCATATGTGATAATGACCCCGCACAGGGTCACTTGTTTTACAAGAGATAATTTGAAAATCTTAAAAAATCTTCTTCTATGAATCCATAAGGCCTAGAGCTTAGATATTTGGTATGTAGCTCATCTTATTGCCACTACCAAGATTGTACAAATCTAGCCCTATGGGATAAATGACCCGCACCAGGGTCACTTGTTTTACATAGAGTTATAAGGAAAACTTAAAAAATTCTTCATGAATGCATAAGGCCTAGAGCTTAGATATTTGGTATGTAGTAGCATCTAATGGTTCATTACAAAGATTTTCAAAGTCTTGGCCCTACGGTGATAAATGACCCTGCGCCCAAGTCTTCTCTGAAACCATATAGCCCATTGCTTAGATATTTGGTGTGTAGTATTGTCAGGGGTAAAATGTTTTAGATTAAGTTATATCAGAATCCTTGTCTGTTTAAAAACCTTGACATCAGTTGAAGCAATGGTACTCAGGTGAGCGATCCAGGGCCATCATGGCCCTCTTGTTAGGTGTAAAAGGTTTGGTAGAAAAGTTCTGAAGGTTTTTCATCAAAAACAAAAGGGCACTTTGGTTTGTGTCACTCCAGACTTCTTCGTTTCATGTTCTGCATTATGATTGTTTTCATTTTTTTTCTTCTTGGAAGTTGCTTGATTTTTCATGCCATAATTAACATTCTTGTGCTGTATTTATATTTTTAGGTGTTCACCCCTGCTACAGGGCAAAAAGATACTGTTCTTCTTCAGATTTGTTATTTGTCTTTTAGCCGCTTTTTTGCATGACTTTGAGGCCAATTGAGGAAAGCTATAGTTCTGAAATTTTAGAAATGCAGTAACATGTATCTGAACCTAACAGTGAACAATTTCAATTTTGTTTCAAGTTTTTGCCATTGGGCACTTTGCATGAAATCACTGTTTTTCTTATTACTGAAAAAAAAATGTGGATTTTAGAATTCTGTTTCTTGTTGACAAGCCAATACAATATGATAGGTAATACAGTATTGTTTACCAAAAGTTTTTGCAATGCAAAAAATGTTGTATATAAGTTATTTAAGCAAACTGGGTTCACACACTTATACTGTGATGTAATTATTACAACAAATTATTGAGATTCAGTTAATCAACAGAGGAATACATTGTTTTTTCTCCATGTTTGACCTATATGATGACCAAATGCAGTTTAAGCTCTTTAGTTTCCTGCCATTGTCAATATTTACTTGTTTTCAGGCTTGACAGGTTGAGGAAAAATCAAGAGAAATTAAAGAAATTCATTGTAACATCTGGTAACATCACAAAATTTTGGTATATATTTTGCTGCACAATGAAAAGCTACAGATTCATTTGGCTCACTTTCACGCATCTTGTGCTCATTGTGTGCTATAAGGATTACCGTCCATCGTTTGTGCATCCCTCATCAACTATATCCTTTATACACCATCTCCTTGTAAACTGATGAACTGACTTTGACCAAACTTCATAGGATTGATTATGAGGCCCTCTATCAAAATTGTTCAAATGATTGGTTTAAAAAGTAAGTCAGAAGAGCTTATGATAGATTTTCAAAAATTGCTTAACTTAAAATTGTTTCCTGCAAAACTGCGGGGCCTACAGCTTAGATATTTGTTGTGTAGCATTGTCTAGTGGACCGCTACCAAGTTTATGCAAATCATGGCCCTGGAGTCAAAATTGACCCCACCCCTGGGGTCACTTAATTTTATATAAATATAAAATTGAAATACTATAAAAAAATCTTCTTGTCAGAACTACAAGGCTTTGAATTAGGTATTCGGTATATAATTATAAACATGGCTTAATGGACATCTACCAAGCTTGATGATAACAACATGGCCTTTGGGTCAAAATTGGCCTTGCAGCAGGGTCACTTGATAACCTTGACTTATATAGAAAACTTTCAAAGATCTTCTTGTCAGAAACCAAAGGCCAAGAATTAAAATGTTAAATGTGTAACATGACCTAGTGAACCTCTACCAAGTTTGTTCAAATCATGGCCCTGGGGTCAAAATTGACCCCGCCCCAGGCGTCTCTTAGTTTTATATAGACTTAACCCATCTTCCTTATATCTAAAAAAAATGTTCTGATCCCCACTCCTAAACCATATATGTTCTTGTTCCTTATGATGAGACAGATTGAATGGTACTATTTTGGTGTCCCCCGAGGTCAACCATGGGTCAGGCCCCACCCCCTCAATTTTACCTATGACCTTATTTCTCAAAAAACATTCGTGTATGATTGTCTAAGGAGAAACTTTGTTTTGGAGACTTAGTAACAGTTCACTGTTTCAATTATTACTCGTTTACCAATTATTTTTTTTTATGGCTTTGAGGCGGTCAAATTAGTTTTTCTGCCCCGGTGTAACAGCCTAGATTTTCCCCCCAGTCAGTTTTTTCTGCGGGGAAGAAACTGGCTAGTCATGTTTTTCCCCACCCAGTCAGTTTCCCCCCCCCCCCCCCTCTATTTTTAAGGTTTTAGAGGTGGGGAAATTTCCCAAACATCATGCACAATATATTGGATAGGGGGGGAAAAACTGACTGGTCCAGAATTTCCCCACCATAACGAACAATCTAAATGACAGGGGAGAAAAAACTGACTAGGCCAGAATTTCCCCCACAATCTGGTACATTATATTAGATAGGGGGCGAAAAAACTGACTAGTCCAGACTTTCCCCACCATCACGAACAATCTAAATGAAAGGGAGGGGAAAGAACTGACTGGTCCAGAATTTCCCCACCATCTCCACAATATATTAGATAGGGGGGGAAAAACTGACTGGTCCAGAATTTCCCCACCTCAGAAACCTTAAAAAAATTAGGGGGGAAAAAACCTGACTAGTTAGTTTTTTCCCCGCGGAAAAATCTGACTAGTCAGTGTCTTCCCCGGGGAAAAACCTGACCAGCGGGGAAGAAACTGACTGGGGGAAAAACTTGACTGTTACACCCCCGGTTTACCTCTTTGTTCAAGCTTATTTTTCTATAAAGGTAACTTCACATCATCATGAAACTTCATACAAACATACATCATTATATATACTCTTAAAAATTCAAGCAAATATTTGGTTCTGACCATATCCTGGCAGGCCATTAGTGTCTCAGAGACACATTTTCTTGATTTATTCAACTTTTGGTCATTTGTACGTGGATTGGTTAGCATTTCTTTTACTTGCTCACATTTGACAGTTGATATTTCCACTTCAAAATTCATGGCATTCAGGAGCATCCCTGTCATCTGTATCAACATGTCTTGCTTTTATCAAGGTTAATTTTTGTCTCAGGCTTGTAATATTTTGAATATAAAAAACAACAAGATTATCACTTAGCCCCATCATGACAGTAAGTAGCTGATATC
>CM037778.1:42955367-42971316 GCA_021229015.1 Solen grandis | reverse complement strand
CTCACGAAATTGAGCCCCTCTTCAAATAGCTAAGGATCTTAATTTATTCAACTGATAGACTAAAACCTTGCATTTTTAGATACCTTATGAAGTTCTAAAGCTCATTTCAATATTCAATACACTTCATTTTTTTTTATTTCATTTTATTTTCTTTAATATTCTGACGCATGTTTATTTCTAATATTTTCTTACAAATTGAATGAAAAATCAACATATTATCTCGAAACATATGTTAAAAAACAAGATTTTCTCTAAAACAATGTTGAAATCTATGAAGCAGATATATTTGTGTTAGTATTTAACTTTGATTTGATAATCCTGCCACTTGTTTTCAAGGAAATCTATTTTTTATTGGTTTGTGTTAAATGAATCAATATAAATCTATTAAGAAATGTATCCCTCTCTTCAAACAGCTAAGGATCTATATTTATTTGATCTATATGCAAAAACAATGCATTTTTCGATACATTAGACATTTAAGCTAATTTCAGTGTTAAATACACTTTGTTTTTTGGTTTCATCTGATTTTCTTTAATTTTTCTGATGCATAAGTTCCTCTGATATTTTCTAACTAATCGAATGAGATGTCACAACACAGTCTTGACACAGGATGATAAAAATTTGTTTCTCTCTAAAATGAGGTACGGGAATTTCTAAATAAAACAAAATACTAAAACACACACACATATAGTTAATCGAACAAAACCCACCTTTCACAATATTTGTCTTCTAATGCTTCACATAACTGCAGATACTTTTTGTCATTTTTTTCCATTCTCATAGAAATTTTGGCACATTCACAAACACATACCGTAAACATTCATATATTGTGCGCATTCATGTATAGTGCGCATCCCAAATTTGAGGTTCAAAACCTTGATAAAAATCTATTTCCCTTCTATAATGCACACTCATTTTTTGTACATTGAGGAGGCCGCCATTTGGTTTAGCCGCAGGTGTTTTGCGGATATTCGATTGAACTACAGGTAACAAAAGTTCTACTGCTTCCTAAAGTCAGTCATGCGATGATCATAATTCACACCTGTAGTATCCACATTCAGCTTGCATTATTACATTAATGTTCATTATGGCCAATAGTTTGAGTAATTGCTTTCAAGCATTGACGCATTGTTGCTTGTTTGTCGCAAGTTCCTTTCCAAATGGCATTTATTTCACAATTATATTGAAAGAAATCACAAACAGACAACAATTTTCTGGCAAGTATATACGATAGAGCTTTAATATCAATTTAAAATATGAATACAATTCATATAGACTTCGCTGATAAATGATATGGCTTCCTAGTGGGTGGGGTAAAGTTCGGAAATACGAAGGAAAAACTGAATTCTCATGTATTGTGCACACCCATTCTCAGAAATTGAAGTCATAGAAATGCGCACAATACATGAGTGTTTACGGTATATAGCCGATATATAACTTCAGTTTTAATAACTTCAGAACTCTTATAAACTGAGAAAAAAAATGAAGCATATGGCTATTTTCCTGCAATTTTCCCTCTGAATTTTCAAATATTATAGATTAACACCAAATCAATTAGGGGAACATGTTTCGGGCTCAGGCCCATGTATTTAGCCATTTACCATGATCCAGGCATAGTCGACAAAATTTCTAGTTTTTTTCTATAAGTCTATGTAAAATCAAGTAACCCCTGAGGCTGAGGCCAATTTTGACCACAAGGCCATGATTTGAACAAACTTGTGATCACTAGGCCATTACACAGATCACTTGTGGTTCGACAACATCCATGAATTATGTAAAATCAGTAACCCTGGGCTGGCATTTACCAGGCCAGATGATTTGTTAAATCACTTCTAAAATTTTTAGGTTCTATCCGTACCAATGATCACCATTGTACAACATATATCTAAACTCTATGCTAGAAACAGTTCAAGGCAAGTTCATAAAATTTGCCAGATTTTTCAGAGGAAATGTTGTTTGAACAATTGTGACAAGTCTCATTGTCCAGATGACGACATCCATGGATCCTAAAAGCTCAATGAGCACATTGTGCTACAATGAGCTAAAAAAGCAAGACAGTGTGTTTGGTGTTTGGAAATTATTACACTTCTGTCCTCACAACTATTTGAATATTCTAAGTTACAAAAACAAGACTTGTGTTGATTATTCCTTGACAAAAAAGTTGAAAAGATTGGTTAGCAAATTATTTATTCTAAATAAGGAGGGTTTGAGGATTTGGTTCCTGACTAACTGTGGTATTCTTAGAACAAGAGGGCAAAGATGGCCTTGAAGTTGCTCAACTGAAAAATATTGCCTTCATTGCCTGACTGCTCAACAAATGAATATGTTAGGGTGTAAAACAGCAAATTTGTGTGATGTTCTGATATTTCAAGGGCCTAAAATGTAGATCTATCTGTAAAATACCAGCCATAATCGAACTCAACTGAGATACTTTATCATTGTGTATAATTTAAATGATTACGGGACTTAATAATTACAGATGCTAGCGTGCAAACAAGTACAAGTCTGGCATTATTTTGTAATTCAAGGCCCATACCTCCTAACCAAATTGGAAATTATCAAACTTGGCTGAGAGATTATGGCCATTAACATTTTCATTAAGTATGAAGATGACTGCTTCAGAAATGAAGATGCTAGAGAGTAAACAAAGTAAAATCTTGCATTTTTGCTGATATCAGAAATACTTAAGTTGGCCAAGAGATCAAGAGATTATGACTATAAAGATTGTCACCAAGTTTGAAGATGATTAAGAAATGAAGATGCAAATAAAGTGAAATCTCGCATTTTTTTTTATTTTACTTCAAAAGATGGATAACTCTTGAAGGTGATTTCTTAAGAAATCTAGTTGCTAGGGTGTAAACTAACTGTCGACAACAGACCGACAGACAATGGATGTTGGACATTCAATGATCCTCAAATAGCTCATTCTAAGAACATGTGCTCAGATAAGCTAAAATGGGATCAACTACTATTACCTCCACATAAAAAAATGATGGAAACAGAACTGTGCAGCTGTCAAGGTTCAAACAGGTGTGTATTTTGTAAACTTACATCATAACAATCAACAGGTAAGATCAGGTCACCAGAGGGAACCTGCATCACAGACACCATGTGTGGCTGGCTCATCAGTTACTACATTCTTGGTATGCTTGTGGCAAAAGCCAATATATACACTTTCCACCATAGGTGAAAATATTTACATTCATTCAGAACATTGTATGACTACATAGGCTTGGATTACAAAATCAGGATGCCTGTTCTTATGAACTTGATATGATCCCTGTAAGATGGTTTTTATATACCTTAGAAAACCTGTTGGAAAAAATAATTACCCATGTAGCAGTGTAACTTGCAACTCTTGAAGACTAAGATGTCACTGGCAACTCTCATGATATTTTCAGCTGTTTTTTTTGTTTTTTGTTTTTTTCTCCCATTTACTTACCACTATTCAGACAAAGGGAAATAACTCCAGTAACAGAAAAGAAAAAAACAATACAGAGTTATATTTTGTGTTCATAAGACAGGGAACATTTATTAAGAAATAGTTAATCAACATAATACAATACATTTACACTGACATTGAATGTATATGTATCATTATGCAAACAGTGTTTAACTCTCCTCTTCATCCATTTTATCATTTAATTAAAAAAACATATATCTTTATAGGAAATTTTAGATAAATCATCTGATAAAAATTACTGTGCAAGATCGGGCTAGGAAAATATACATTATTCTTATCTTTTTTAGTAACATTCAAAAAATGCTGTAAAAATAGAATATAAAGAATTTAAATTCATCGTAAAATCAATATAAGCAGGAAATCTATCAGTATTAATCATTCCTTTCTATTAAAACACACACAGACATAAAATTTTTTTTTTGAAAGGGACCCATGGATCTATAGCAAAAATTTACCATTATTTTTCTTTTTTTTTATATTTCAAAATTAAATGTAAATGATTTATCCTAATCTGGTTAGAAAAGCAATTTGTATATCATCTTAAATTTCCATCTCCTCAATCTTCTTCATATTCTGCATATGCCTTATACTATCAACACACACAGACATAAATGTTTTTTATTATCAAGATAATAGCTAAAACATCACACATGATTGGGTCTTCTGAACATCCATATTATGTTATGCATGCCTCACTTTGTGATTCAGTAAGCAACAGTGCTAAGACTTTCGCTAGTCCTGATTCTTTTCTACCCATATTATATCTTTGTTTATAGTGTACTCCCTTAAAGCATTACCTCGGTTAGTAGAAACAGCTTTTCTAGTCCCAACAGGCATTTTCAGTTGTAATTTTAATGTTTATCGCAGACTGTTAAAATGGATTCCATCTTATCTACTTGACAAGCTTGATTGGCACAAAGAAACATGGCAACACTGATCAAGCATGATATGTTGAAGCAAGTAATTGATTAGTAGTTCTTTTATGTGTCTGAAGAATAAAAGTCTCCATTATTATCTTGAAATAATATCTTTTCTTTTTTCTTCCCCTTCCCATAAGATATTTACCTACCAAGTACGAAAACTGTATCTCAATTCTACCAGGAGATATTCTACAGAAACATGTTTGACAACCATCAACCCACCAACCCACCTTACCACCTTTCTAAAAACCAGGATTTTCAGTGAAAACCTGGTTAATAAATATTAAATTATTTAAACTTAGGATTTACTTAAAAAATTATGATAATCAGAATAAATAACAATTCTATCTATCCACTCATTGAGCATTTCAGCTTTTTGCTATTGAATACTGTTCGTTATATAGGTCCTTTATTAAATATCTATTCCTTATATTAGTTCAAGAACTTTGGATATAGCAAAAAAAAAATAATGGTCTCCACGAGTTGCCACAACAGAGTTTTACTATATTCCTAAACCTAGCATGATGTAGCTGACAATGTTTGTGTAATAATTCTGCTGTAGCTGAAGTTTACTATCGCACAACAGTATTTCAGTCATACAGAAACGTCCAGCTAATTACAGGTCACTGATGTACCACTGTTTAGGTGGAGGACTTCCTGACATGAAATATTTGAGGGACCAGCTCTCAGGGTTGTGATACTTTTGTGTATAATAACTATGCTAGCTTATCACTGCAAAACTTATTTCTACTAATCTTTGCCATTTTATACCATTAAACAGAAAAGCATAAATTGAGAGAAATGATTGAGCCCAACAGGTTTTACAGCACTTTCTTCTTGTCTCTCAGATAAAGAGATGTAGCAAACAATGTTAAACGCAATTAGCCTGCCCTGCTTTCATACTGCAGGTGTCATGTGTCATTTTTTTATCTCATGTGGACTAGTACCAAATTACATGATAATCTCATTCTTCCTCTTCAAGATAACATCATTCATCCTGTTCAAGATAATCTTACCCTTGCTGATCAAAACAGAAGCAAATGACAGGTCAAGGGTTATAACCATAAAGTGTATACTGCATGTGAACAAGGGTTCACTAACTCACCTTCCTGGGTCGGGATATCCCCATGTGCTTCTTATGGTTAATACTTATCTTCCATCTACAAAGGATACACAATAAATGAAACAATATCAAACCTGCAAGATATAGCAAGGCTTTATCATAAAAAAAATATAGATGTCATTGGTATTAAATCACATTTCACATGTGGCATACACACTGTTGATACACGTATAATGGATATTGCAGGGAAATCAAGCAAAAGTATCAATGTTATGGTATCATGCCACATGTCTACAGCATGATACTGCAGTGTGGTAGCACTATATCTGTCTCAAGTAGACATAGTCTCCAAATGGCTGAAATACTGTTTGTGAGATGTTAAACCAAACAAACACATTATTATGTGATGAAATGTTTTACTATACAAAACAAGAGGGCCATGATGGCCCTGAAACGCTCCCCTGAGTACCATTGCTACAACTGATTACAAGGTTTTTAAACAGACAAGAATTCTGATATAACTCAATCTTAAACATTTTAGCCCTGACAATACTACACACCAAATATATAAGCACTGGGCCTTATGGTTTCAGAGGAGAAGACTTAGTGCGGGGTCATTTATCTCCAAGGGCCCCTTTTTTGATAATGAACCATTAGATGATGCTACATACCAAAAATCTAAGCTATAGGCCTTATGGATTCATAGTAGAAGATTTTTTTTAAAGATTTTCCTATATAACTCTATGTAAAACAAGTGACCCCTGGTGCGGGGGCATTTATCACCATAAGGTCATGATTTGTACAATCTTGGTAATGAACCATAAGATGATGCTACATACCAAATATCTAATCTCTAGGCCTTATGGATTCATAGAAGATGATTTTTAAAGATTTTCCTATATAACTCTATGTAAAACAAGTGACCCCTGGTGCGGGGGCATTTATCACCGTAGGGCTATGATTTGAACAATCTAGGTAATGGCCCATAAGATGATGCTACATACCAAATAACTAAGCTCTAGGCCTTGCAGTTTTGCAGAAGAAGATTTTCAAAGTTTGCATTTTTAAAATCTATTTTTAGCTCCTGTGACCTACTTTTTTAACCAATCTGAATAATTTGTACCACTTTGATAGAGGGCATCATAAGGATAATTCCTGTGAAGTTTGGTCAAAATCCCTTCAGCGGTTCATGAGGAGATGTTGTTTAAAGCAAATTGTTGACGACGGACGCACGCATGCACGGACGACGGACAAAAGGCGATCACAAAAGCTCACCATGAGCACGTTGTGCTCAGGTGAGCTAAAAAAAGGGATATAACATTTTTTATTCATAGTCATTTTTAAACAAATAAAATTGGAAAACTTATCACTAGGTCACATTTTCTTTACTCTAAGTTCCTCATAAATACATGTATAGCAATATCCGGTATTCCAGTACATGTATAAACAAAGACACAGTGCAGCTGAATTACAACACTATATACAGTGGTCTAATTCTAGATAACTGCACAATATATGATAATTCACCTTAACGTTTTACCTCATGAATATTCATGTGCAAATTTATAACTCAATGAATATTAATTTACTGAAATTTAAATGGTATTTGAAACAATGGTTTTTCTTTGCTGTGCAGACTGTGTAGAATCTTTTATAGCTCATAGAAGAAGCTGTCCAATCTGGATCTGCTCTTTTTGCCAAGGTTTCAAAACACATCTATATGAGATAAATGGTCAGGTCAATTTCAACAAAAATAAAAGTAAATATTTGGGATCCATTTGTTGGATAGTTTTATAATGGACATTTTGTGTTACAATGGGGTGCATTATAATGAAGGTATCTGCTGGAAAAGGTTATACTGTTGATATTGATTGCTTTGTTGTATTGTAGCTTACCATTGCCATGACATTTTTATAGTCATACAATAGCTACGCATGCGGGCGCTATGAGACTCGTCTGTTTTTGCTAACGTTACATATTTTTGTTAAATTTAAAAAAGTTGACTTTGAAAATCACAATTAAAACTGTAAGCCTTTAAATGCAAAGTTGAAGTATCATACCCTTTAAATTTGACCTTTGACCTTGAAGGATGACCTTCCGGAATAGAATGTATACAACACAAAGACGTAAAATATGCAAAAAAACATCACAACTGCTAATCCATTGAGTTTCTGACAATCAACACAAAACTGTCAAAAATAAAAATCTCTTTTTTATCTGCCTAAAGATCATGACCAAAAAAAAAATCACACCTGCACAGGTTCATATGATGACAATCCAGTATACAAAGTTTAAAAAAAATTAAAGATGTTCTGAATAACCTTGTCAAGATGAATATCTACCAAAATAAAAATGATGTCAAATAGTAGAAAGTGATGGCAAACATTAAAGTTTTTTGTTAAACATTTCAAAATAGGTCAAAGTTCAAAGGTCAAAGTGAAAAGTCCAAAAGCGTAACATTGAAGGAAAGGTCTTGCCACAAGGAATTCACATGTGAAATATCAGTGCCCTGTTGGTAACGGTTCTGAAATGACAGGCATATTAAAGTTTTCAGAACATACATCAGAATAAGTCAAAGGTCAAGGTCGATAGATGAAATATTGAGGTATGTCTGAATAGCCCTTGCAAAGATGAATATGCATACCAAAAATAAAAGTTGTATGTCAAATAGTAAAGAAGTTATGGCCAACGTTTAAGTTTTTTGTGAAACATTTCAAATATTGGTCAATGTTCAAAGGTCAAGATCAAAAATCCAAAAGAGTAACATTGATGGAAAGGTCTTGCCACAAGGAATTCACATGTGTAATATCAGTGCCCTGTTGGCAACAGTACTGAAATTACAGGCATTTTAAAGCTTTCAAAAGTTACAGCAAAAATAGGTCAAAGGTGAAGGTGAAGGTCGATAGATGAAATGTTGAGATATATCTTAGTAGCCCTTGCAAAGATGAATATGCATACCAAAAATAAAAGTTGTATATTGAATAGTAGAGAAGTTATGGCCAACGTTAAGGTTCTGGACGAGGACGACACCTGACGACAACGACAACGCAGACGAAGGAGTTACGACAATAGCTCATATTTTTTTCTTCAAAAAACAGACGAGCTAATAAACTAATATTAGTGGGGAGACAACCTCAAGAACAAAAATGAATAATCAGTCAACTTCACACCAGCTGGTGGGCTTCTTCACATGAAATATTCAAGTGGTCAGACTGTGACTTGAACCAACAGCAATGAGGAGCTGACTGTCAGTAAGTCAGTAACTACAACCAGTCACCAATGAAGCCCTGTAAGTAATTCACATGACTAACTTAACAGTATCTCAACTAACAAAATGGATAGTAACATAAGAAAATAAATCACCTTAAATGGATAGTGACTGATCCCACTAAATGTACAGTAACTCACCTGTCTAAATGAACAGGCTGGGCTGATATAATTTGATCTACCACCTCGTTTACAGCAATATCTGGGTCATGTCCTTCACCCCAACCAAGGACACGGGCAAGGTCATTCCCTGTCCCCAGGGGCAGTATACCAACTTCAGGAGGAGTCTGAAAAAATATTCAGTTAAACATAAAGAAGTTTCACATGACAGTTCTTAAAGTCAACAGCAACACTTTTGATTAATTTACAAACAAGTTGATGCCCAGAAAATGTCATGGCAGAATGACAACTCCCAGGGTTCACACACATCACATCTCAACCTAATTCATCATATGTCTTCAAATCCATTACTGACAACTTCATAAAACAGATCCCCTGATGATGTTAATACAAATTAATGAAGACTTTTTAATCTTAAATATTTTAAAATGTTGTTACATAAAAGCTAATCCTGTCACTTTAGTAGTTGACAATTATCATTGATTTCTGAATATCTGATACTTTCAATGTTTTTAAATTCATCAGGAGATCACTCAAGGGACAACAGCAACAGCAACGGGAGGTGCATTATAGATCCAGAACTGACTTCACTAAATGGATTCCCAGACTTAAAGACAGGAAATTAAAACTGATTTAAGCTGATTGTAACTACACCTGCAGTGGCATGTAAATATCTGTGGATGCCAGGATCTGTGATATGTATTCCAGCCCACAGTTCGTGATAATACTGAATATAATACTTATACTCTAACTGAACCCTTTCCCTCATATAGACTCATTTTGACGCACTCAATAGGTATCACATAAAGCCTGATCTGCAGAAAACCACAGTTAAACCTTACCAAATTTAATCACAAAATCCTCATTTCCAGACCACTGAGGAGCAGCGAACAGCATAAAACCTGATCAGCCTGCGAGTTACTCGCAGGCTGATCTGGTTTTATGTTGTTCGCATAGGTCTTTTCATGGTTTCCTCTATGAGGGAAAGGGTTAAATATGATCATTATGCTCAAATAAGTTTGATCTACAAGCCATTACCAAGTCTTTAAAGCACATTCTCAGGTAAGTCAAATTCAGTACTCAATTCAATGCTTGAGACAGTGTTTGAGAACACTCCAACATACTCAAACATAAGCTTGAGCAAGATTTATCAGTGAGATTTGGTATATCATGGCTGTTGGGGATCAAAGTCGGACTCTCTAACTACTCATCCACTGGGGCCAGATTTTATTCTAACTTTATACTCACTGAAACAACATGTACAGAGCAATTTTATGAAAGACAAAGTTAATCACTGACTTAAGCATAGCATAAATTTCAGAACATAATAACTGTAATTTAGATTTTTCAGAAATTAAAAGCCAGTATGGCTGCATCTAAACCACATGCAGTGCAGTATTTATTTCCTCTACACTGCAATTAATTGCTTAACCAGTATCAGGGCTCTTAATGATTCTAGTTTAGCATCTTTGACTCACAATCTCATGATTTCCTGAGCAGTTCCTGCATAGATATATATAGGAAGGACTACAACGTTAAGTCAAATCTTTCATGGTAAAGGACTCTAGTTTCCAGAGTCCTAGCAAGAACCCTGAGTATACCAATTCACCATCACGACTTGACTTTAATCAGCCAATCACAACCAGCGTACCTTAAGTTTTAGGTTTTCTATTGCACTCAGGACCCAGCCCACTGACCCGTCTCCACCGCAAACAAGGATTCGGAATGTGATGTCCGGCAAAAGATGGCACCATTCCAGCGCATTTTCTGGCTTCATGTCATGCAAATCTATCACCTGAATTACAAACATAGCATTTTTAACCTTTACCTCATGAATATTCATGTACAAATTTATGACTTGATGAAATTCAATTTATGGAACTTTGAATGGTACATGTATAAAAGTCAAAGGCAAAATATTTATTGGCAAATACAAGTCATGTACATCTCCAAAACCAAACATAGTTAATCTTTGGCATAACAAGAAATAATAGGATAATGAAATAACAAATATGTGTATATGACACAATGGTTTGTGCAGACTACATTGAATCTGAACCACAATATTGAATAAGCAAACAGAAGGGACCCTGATCAGACAGCTCCTGAAAGAGTCTGCACTGTTGGCCAAGGCTACAAGACATGTCTATATCCTTTGCGCACCTGTAACCTAGTGAAAAGGGTAAAAAAAAAACATTGCCCAGAAATGGGCCAATCTAGACAGTGAATGCCTGTCACATACCTAGTGAAACGAACAAAAAAATTGTTGCCTCAGATACAGGCCAATCTTTACAGTGAATGCCTGTAACATATTTAAACAGGTAAAATATTTTCTCTTCAAAACCTGACCCAATTTTAGTGTAGGAACCCTGACAATAATTAATTTTATAGAAATAATTGCCAAATTGATGTATTTAATTTTATTAAAATGACTTAAAATGTAATTTGATATTCAAGTTATATTTATACCTGTAAGCGTTTCCATTTGTTAATTTAAAGTTTCAATTTTCTGGTGATATAGAATATATTGATTTTAATCAGAAAAAAAAAATCAATAAAATGTAAATTTGCATATTTTGATCAATAATTCAAATTACATAAAAAAAAATTAATTGAATAAAATCTTTTTTAGCATGTTTGAATGTTTATTTTTATGATTGCTGTGTGTTATCAAATGACAGATCATTAGAATAAGGTATTTAAATTAATTGATTATATTATCTTTGAATTATTAATCATTATTGATTATCTCATTTTACCCATTTTTACACTACAGGTGTTTTGATATTTAACAACAAGGGTCACAGGACTGCCACAAAATACGCCAGTCACAGTATGGGGACTCTCAGAAATAGCTCAGAGAAACAAGCTATTGTCTCCTAAATCCCATTAGTTAATGAATGTTACTTATTAAAACAATCATGTTGAAACATTTCCATTAATTTGAAGGAAAATGTCTCTTTTGACTTATTCAAGTGTTCAAGTCCAAATTACATGATTTTGCTAGGTATTGAACTTAGCCAATATTTTACAACTATTCACATTTCTTGCAATTTTGGTCAAGATCAGAAAAGAATGCCTAAAACTGGATGGTGTTGTCAGATCTGTAAAAAATTTCAAAGAGTTGGTCTATGAATACATGTAGCTAATCTTTTCTTAAAGTTAAGTTACATGCTTAATTTTGGTTCATAAACAAGAACAGTTTAGGGGACAAATAATGAAGACAAAGACCAGAGAGCTGTAATAGGAGTGATTGGATTCTGCAATGTTGCTGAAAAGATAAAAAATCTTGATTTTTCAAAAAGTATTTTTGAAAAATCATCTTTGAAATGCTATTCTACTGATATGGATTGTTCCTGTGAAGAAAATGGAAGGTGCTTTTATTTTTACAGGCTTAAATGGCTTCTGCAATGGAATGTCATTCACGTGATAATGCTGAATATCGAACTCATCCGCGATTTTATTGCCATGCCAATGTGTGGAAAGTTTGAAAAGGATTGGTCTAACGGTATTGAAGTTAGAGCCCAGACAATCACAATTTCAAGTATTTTGTGTACGTCAAGGGCCATAACTTCAAAGTCATTCACGCGATAATGCTGGATATTGAACTCATCCGCGATATTATGGCCATGCACATGTGTGAAAACTTTGAAAAGAAATGGGCAAACTGTATTGAAGTTAGAGCCCGGACAATCACAATTTCAAGTATTTTGTGTACGTCAAGGGCCATAACTTTTAAGTCATTCACGCGATAATGCTGGATATCGAACTCATCCGTGATATTATGGCCATGCACATGTGTGAAAAGTTTGAAAAGGATTGGGCTAACGGTATTGAAGTTAGGGCCTGGACAATCACAATTTCAAGTATTTTGTGTATGTCAAGGGCCATAACTTGTAAGTCATTCACGCGATAATGCTGGATATCGAACTCATCCGAGATATTATGGCCATGCACATGTGTGAATACTTTGAAAAGAAATGGGCAAACTGTATTGAAGTTAGAGCCCGGACAATCACAATTTCAAGTATTTTGTGTATGTCAAGGGCCATAACTTTTAAGTCATTCAGGTGATAATGCTGGATATCGAACTCATCCGTGATATTATGGCCATGCACATGTGTGAAAAGTTTGAAAAGGATTGGGCTAACGGTATTGAAGTGAAGGCCGACAATCACAATTTCAAGTATTTTGTGTACGTCAAGGGCCATAACTTTTAAGTCATTCACGCGATAATGCTGGATATCGAACTCATCCGCGATATTATGGTCATGCACATGTGTGAAACGTTTGAAAAGGATTGGACTAACGGTATTGAAGTTAGAGCCCAGACAATCACAATTTCAAGTATTTTGTGTACGTCAAGGGCCATAACTTCTAAGTCATTCAGGCGATAATGCTGGATATTCACATAATACACCCCATCTTAAGATGGGCATATAAAAACTGATTACATGCTTTACTGAACTACACACCTGTAATGTTAAAAAATGTATTTTTAACCATGTCCAACATTTATCTTATGTTATACTAAAATATTTAACATTCGTAAGTGTCCTGTATGGTGCATAATAGCCTTTACATGTTTTCACATGCTTCAGTAGTTCCATTGTGTCCACAAATGAAGGTTGAGTCCAGTGCTGAAAAACAGCAACAACCAAAAGAAAAACGTATTTCAGTTAATTTCAACGTTGTTCAACATACTTTTTACTAACAAGAGGGCCAAGATGGCCCTGTGTCGCTCACCTGATTAAGATGGCTGTGTTAGGCAAAATGACAAAAAATCTGGCATCTAAAGTGTTTTTCTAACATTTGACTAAGTGGCCTACTTTTTGACCCTATGTTGCCCAGTTTTAAATTCATCCGAGATTTGATGTAAACAAACATTCTGACCAAGTTACATTAAGACTGGGCCAAAACTGTTGCCTCTAGAGTGTTAACAAGGTTTTTCTAAGATTTGACCTAGTGACCTAGTTTTTGACCCAACATGACCCAATTTCAAACTTATCCGACATAGCATAAAGACAAACATTCTAGCAAAGTTTCGTGAAGATTGAGCCAAAAATGCGGCCTCAAGTATGTTCACAAGATTTTCCTAATATTTGACCTGGTGACCTAGTTTTTGACCCCACGTGACTTATTATTGAACTCATCCAATATATCATTTAGACAAACATCCTGACCAAATCTATTGAAGATTTGGCTAAAACTGTGGCCTCTAGAGAGTTCACAAGGTTTTTACCTAGTTTTTGACCCCACATGACCCAATTTAAAACTCATCTGAGATATCATGTAGACAAACATCCTGACCAAGTTTCACGACGGACAAAAGGCGATCACAAAAGCTCACCCGAGCACAAGTGCTCAGGTGAGCTAAAAAAAACGCCAATTCACGTGTTCCGTTTTAAACCTGCAAAAAAGGCACCAGTCTCATAACGTTGCAGGGAAACTGCTGTTAAGATTAGCCCATTTCTGAGGCTGATTGGAAACTATTTTCACATTCGAGGTCACTGTGACCTTGACCTTTGACCAAGTGACCCCAAAATCAAAAGGGGTCATCTACTAGTTAAGGCCAATCACCCTATAAAGTTTGAGGAATGTGGGCCCATGCGTTCTTCAGTTATTGAAGTGGTCTACTGATGGACCAACCGGCCATCCAATCGACCTACCGACCGACATTTGCAAAACAAGATGCCCCCTCTTCTTTGAAGGGGGGGCATAAAAATATGACAGTCTGACCACATTTCATTGTAATCTACCCATATCAATGGCACAAAACGAGTCACCTTCCAGGTTCACTTGGGGATGGGGAGATTTTCTCCACCTCATGCAGGGTCTTAAGTTGCTTGCCAAACAATGTAAGCTGTGCATATTTTTGCACATATACCAGTGGTTTGCTTTCTGATTGAACTGCTCTCGAAAATTGATTTACAGTTGAAGAATCTTATTTAAAATCTGCATTTGAAAATTCATAAACCTACAATTAATAAGTCAAGTGATGGAATTCAAGAAATCAAGTCAGGCTTGGCAAGACAATAGTCATTAATTTGTACTAAAACATTTTGAAATCTGGCCAGTAGTTTTGAAGGAGACGATTTTTAAAGTTTTCTTTTTTTTCTTTCTGTTGCCATGGCAACCAGAGTTCTACATGGATCAAGTTTATTTTAGCAACTTTTGTGAAAGTTCACCTAAAGATCATCCCTGTCAAGTTAAATCAAATTCTGTCCAGCAGTTTTAGAGAAGATATCGTTTAAAGCAAATTGCTGATGATGGATGACAGAAGACAACGGATGAAGGGTGATCACAATAGCTCACCTTGAGCATTTCATGCTCAGGTGAGCTAAAAATATGTTATTTTTAAAAGAAAAAAGTATACTTCAACTTTAATTTTTCAGTATAGTTCATTTAACAGTTACTTGGTGCAAACCTAGATCATTATTGACAAGGAATATCTTTTAAACAAGAAATCTGCGGACAGCCCTGTTGCATCTGCATGGTAAAGCAGTTAGCCAAGGAGAATGAGGTATTATGGGACAGGACTTGTTCAGTATGCTTAATAAGGAAAGAAATTTCTTCAGTAATACCCATTAAAACAGTCGCACCTGTCATAAAACTTCCTCAAATTTGGTAGGTAGGTTGGTAGCATATAGAACTTTTATTTTGCAACTGAAGTGCCTTCCCTTTAAGGGTGCATACAAGTTCATGGTATGTATCGAAGACCGGTATCAAACGAATATCAATACAAAACTGAAACAGATGTCCTTCATTTTCTAAAAGTGAAAATTAGTAAAAACATTTGATTCTTTCAGCGAAAAAGCTCTTCCTTCCTTGATGTTTATTTGCAGATTAAAAACTTTCCTGAGTACTTTCCCTTGTTAAATATGTATGCGTAAATTACTGGACTGGCGTTCGGGACACATATGGGAGACTACTCCACTTGTCGCACTTCAAAGGCCATAACTCCAGGCCTAAAAGGTGGATATCAGGCATAATCGAACTTGGATGAGAGGTTATGGCCATAAACATTGTCATAAAGTTTGAAGAAGATTTGTTTAGAAATGAAGAAGCTAGAGCATTCATACACAAAGTGAAATCTGGCATTTTTTATTATTCAAG
>CM037778.1:42926510-42955267 GCA_021229015.1 Solen grandis | reverse complement strand
GACTAGATTTGACTTTAAACACAGTTAAGTTGAACTTAAAAGTGTACAGTCACTCTTTCGCACATAGAATATTGAAATATTGAAAAAGAAACCTCAACTTAAAGAACTTAAATCTCTTCACCATCTTAAATGTTCAGTAAGTCAGCATTCTTGAACAACAACCATTACAAACCGCCATTACAAACTACGTTTGCCACCGTTAATTTACTTAGAATAATAGGCCCAAACTTTGGCATTTTTCGTACGGTTTCCAACACCGACCATTTCGGTCGTGAAAAATCGTAAACTCTTATGTATTGTGCGAATTTCTATGACTTCAATTTCAATTTTGGAGAAGGGGTGCACAATACACGAGCTTTTAGTTTTTTCGTAGTTTTTCCAGCTTTACCCTACCCACTAAGAAGTCATATCGGCGTTCGGCGAAGTCTGTACGAGTGTACAATTTTATAATTTAAATCGGTATTAAAGCTTCATCGTATATTTCCCTCCCAGAAATGTGTTGTCTGGTTGTGATTTCTATAACATAATCGTGAAATAAATGCTATCGAAATTATTGTTCCCGTATTCATATTCATAATATGATTACATTGTTGTGACCCTCCCGGAACTACTTAATAATTAATTGACGACAGCCAAATGTGTTGTTCGCATCGTCATGACTGAGACCAACAATGACTGCCATCATGTTATGATTATATTGTTGTTGTTTTTTATTATATTCAGACGATATTCTAGCTGTTTATAGTTTCACTTTAGACAGAACTGTTCGGTTTAATAAAAGTGTGTCCTTCAAATTCTAATTGGAAAGGGACTTGCGACAAGCAAACAACAAAGTGTTTCTCAAACAATTGGTTAATAATTAAAATCAGCGTAACAAGGCAAATTAAATGTTGATACTAGAGGTGTGAATAATATTTTTTTTATTTGATTGACTTGCGGAAGCAGTAGAACTTTTTTTACCTGTAGTTCTATCGAACGTCCGCAAAACACCCGCTTCTAAACAAAAATAGCGGCCTGCTCGAGTGCGCATTATCATTATTTTAAAAAGTGCAATAAATACTTTTTTTTTTTAATTTTAGGACTAATTGTCAATCCTTCGTCAATAAGTATTTAATAAATGAAAATGTTTATTTGTGAAATTAGAATTGTCCTATGACTTGATCTATATGTCAGTCAGGGCTTCTGTAACACGCTATGGATCCTTATATTTTGTTCACGGTTAGTAATCTGTGTTTTAAGACCATTTTTAAAGTCATTTGTTTACAGTTTTACGTTTTACGACTTTTTTATTGACACAATTACAGAAGTATCGAAACCAGGCACCGGTATTTTAGGAAACGGTATATACCTGTAACTATTCGGTATTGGACCGATACCGGGAATCGGTGTCCAGCCCTTACCATTACTTTGCGTCATAGAGAAGGTTTTGAAATATGTTCGACTCATTCCGACTTATCTTCAGAATAACACCACAGGACCATGTAGCCCGTTTATGAAGCCGTTCTGATGCCGCAATAAAGCCCGGTTTGCGTGGGTGAAAACCAGTAATCCTAGTTACTAGAATACAGAAAAATAATATATACTAGTTGTTTTACTTTATACATTAAGGTGAAAAAACATATAAGGGCGTAGCTAGGACGTTCTGGATGTTACGCACTTTTTGGCTGGGGTCGAGGTGCCACGTGGGACCTTGGTGGGAACAGGCTGTTTTATCTAGGCATATTACTCAGCTGTCGACCCGACTACATTGAGAAGTGTAGGGAGACAGTAGTACATTTTTTGGTGGGTGTGGGGGTGGGGGGTTGGATATGGTACCTGAGCCAAAAATGGTGGTCACCGATGAAAATTTATGATACCTAGAAGGCATCAGGATCGAAACTCTATGGTACCTAGAAGGCATCGAGATTGTATGGCACCTTATCACCATAAGTATGGTGATTGACAATTGTGAATGTCCTTTCAAGACATTTGGGTTGGCCCTAAATAGGGCCGTTTTTCTTTTTGTTTCACATCATCTGAGTAGTTGTTACTTTTGACTGTTTCTTCAGTAGATATTCAACATGTTCTATAATGATAAAATTTGCTTCGATTATATATAAGATATGATCGTAGTTATTTCAGTACAATAACATTCGCTCAATTTTGCTACGATACTCCTGAATGTTTTGGGTTTTTCCCCGTGTACGTAGATATCCCTCCTGTAATCTGTCCATGTTAGTTATGTGTAGCTTATCCATCAGATGGGGTGGTAACTAATGACATGAAGTCATTTAGTATTATACTATTATTACTTATGACGGCAAAAAAAAATGGTTTGACAATTATAAATGTCCTTTCGAGAGATAGGGTTGGCCATGAAAAGGGTCTTTGTTTTTGACTTATCTTCTCTGCTACATACTCTTCTTGCTATTTTGTTTATCTTTACAATGGGCACCAAGTCCATTGCTAGAATAGGATCCACTGTGAATCGGGCGTTTGGTGGATGATTCCGCTTTTTCTGGTATAAAAGTAATAGACACCATAAGTTTTCCTGTCTTCAATTTTGATACGGCATTCCACTTCTTCCATACTATGTGGAAGTTTGATGAGGTTGTTCACTTCTTTGAGTTCCCTCAGAATAGATTGCGCAACGTTTTTCAGTGGCTGCGATTGCTGCGATGTCGATTGATTTTGTATTGGTTGTTGTTGTACCGGTTGTTGTTTCTGCTGTTGCTGCTATGGTGGTTGAAGTTGGTACGTTGGTTGATAGCTGGGTTGATACACCGTAGTGTATGACGCCGATGGTTGGTTAGTAGCTGTCGTCAGCTTATACAAATCAGCAACCTGTATGGCGTTGTAAATGAGATCAGAAGTTCGTAGCTTTCCTTTGCAGTGCAGTGAGAATAAGACAGGATGCTTGTTGCGGTGCGCTTTCTACTGTGTGTTGGCGCACACAAATCAGTTTAATCAAATTCTGTCCAGAGGTTTCAGGGGAGATGTCGTTAAAAGCAAATTATTGACGACGCACGAAGGACGACGACGGACGATGGACGCAGGGTGATCCTAATAGCTCACCATGAGCACATTGTGCTGAGGTAAGCTAAAAAAGCTGAAATGGAAAGGTAAACCTAAGGCAGAAGAATCATTTTACAATGTTCATTCAACCATGAAATGAAGGTCACAGCCATAAATCTCATGAATGTTAAATAGATCTTATCATGATGTACATATGTACCTAGTTTCATAAAAATGTGAAATCATCTCCATAGAAAAAAAAAGCTTAAACGCAAAGGTAAACCTGGGCCAGGACAACCATTTTTTATTATTCATTCAACTGTGAAATAATGGTTACAACTATACATTTGCATAAATATTACATATCATGGCATACATGTGTACCTAGTTTCATAAAGTTGTGAAGTCATCTTTATAGAAAACTAGGAATGTGTCCAGGGGACACAGATGCCCCCACCCTTCGCATTTTCCAAAACCAAGGCCAACACCCAGGAGCGCAAGTCATGTCCTGAGTAATATATCCATGAAGTTTAAAGTCTATAGCACAAATACCTTCGGAGTTACCTGTGTCACAGTTTTGGGATGGACGGGCGGACAAAGGCAACTCTATGTGCCTCATGCTTTGGTGGGGGGACATAAAAATAACCAGGTGCACAAGTTCATGCCCTGAAAAATATATTCATGAAGTTTCAAGTCTGTAAACAAATACTTTAAAAGTTACATGCGTCACAAGCATAAAATTCCATATTTAAAAAAAAACAAAGGCCCACATCTCTGTCAACTTAAATAAAGGTTCAATAAAAAAAATACCCAGGTGCACAAGTACATGTCCTGAATAATATATCCATGATGTTTCAAGTCGGTAGTACAAATACTTTCAGTTACGTGAGTCACAAGCATAAAATTCCATACTTTTCAAAAACAAAGGCCCATAACTCTGTCAAATTCAACGGCGTTTCGATGAAAATACTCAGGTGTGCAAGTTCATGTCCTGAATAATATATCCATAAAGTATCAAGTCTGTAGTACAAATACTTTCAGAGTTATGCGTGTCACAAGGTTTCGGGACAGACGTACGGACAAAGGCAAATCTATATGACCCCCTCCCATTTTTGGTGGGGGTGTAACGTTGTAAACAGACCCCCATAGAATAATGACCCCCCGGTCATTAAATTATATAAAATAGTGACTCCTCGGTCATAATATTATGACCGGGGGTCATAATATTATGACTCCACCACACGTAGAAAAACGACCCACACGTATAATTGTGACCCCCTATAGAATAACGACCCCTATCCCAAATCTATATCCATGTAATGTATATTTATTACATAGGCATCGGAGGAGAATATGGTAATGTCACCAGTCTGTACGTGCGTATGCTCAACAGTATTTTGTGACCACAACTAATCATTCATTACTGGACGGAATTGATTTAAACTTTCAGGGATTAGGCCTACTACTACCGATGCCCAATTGTGCACAAAGAAAAAATGAATTTGCTCCACATATTCGAGAGTTATATAGCCCTTAAATTCGAACAACATCTTATTGCCATGTGCGTCCCAGTTCATAAAACATAGGAATTCCCCACAACCGATTTACAAATGTATGCCTTATATTCATATAATAATAATTTTATTCTTTAAACTATACTTTTCTTAGTATAGATAATACAGCTTTCTTGCTTGCTTCATATTGTTTAGGTAAATGACGCATTGCCGTTGAAAATTAAAGCAGAGTAAATAATTATTGCTAGTTCCGATTATCGGTGGTTCGGGAGTCTAAAGGCTAATATTCGGTAAATAAGACCCCAAATTATTATGAGCAAGATTTATGCATAAAAAAGGCTGATTTTATAGAACGAAAGAATTTTTTATTTGAAACTGTATGGAGTACAACTGTAATAAGAAGTCCCTGGGTGTTTGCTTTGGTAAAACATCACATCGCATCATCTGTTTAGATATTAGGCTATCTAGCAGTAATTCACACAACTTTTTTTAAGCACGACGAAGATGCTGTTTTAAACAAAATTCAGCATAAATTGTTTAGTTATTTCAGTAGAATAACATACAGAAAAATGATTATTGTCAAATATAAAGATATTTGGTTGATATTTTCAGAAATATTTTCAATTTTATGGGAAAAAAACACATGAATTTCATGTATTTCAGTGTTACATGTAAAAATGGCCGTGGCATTATTTACCAGAGTTGCAAGCGAAGGCGAAATTATTAAAATAAAGGAAATTCTTGCTGAAAAATCATTTGCGAAGACAAATGGTTGTAGAATTTGGGTTGGCGAGTTAGATAGAGACAATTATGGAATAACACGCCTAACATTGAGTGGCCGGAGAATTCGGTTTTCTGTCCATCGCTTGGCATACTTCGTTTCGCTAGAGTGTCAAAGTTTGCCTTTACATAACATTTTCATGAATATTATGCATTTAAAATAGATTTTATAATGTGCTGAATTAAGAAAAACATCATTTTATGTCCCACGGCAATGCAATCTGCTGTATTTTGTGTCTTTTAGGTTGTATTTAAGTCTATAATGCCATATTTTCTTAACATGTTTGACCATTTATTGAATATTCCATTCCTATCATGTGTCATAATCACATATTAGTGTAATATAATTGTATAGGTGGTAAAGGATCCAGATCTTGCACATTTTTACTGGGTATACTTTCATTCTTTGCATATACTGTATAAAGAAAATGGAGTGCTGAAAATGCCAAAAAATGGTATAGTTCATTTAAGGCATGAATAAAAAAAGGAAACAATATTCAGTAACAAAATCTCATATTTTGTATTAAGATATGTATAAACTTGCAGAAAAAATGCATATAAAGTACAACAATCAACATTAAGGCGCTCCTTAAGGTAGCACACCACACTAAATGTAGCCACAGCTTCGAATGGCCAGGGAGGATTTCTTGAATAGGGTAAATATTCTGGATTTAAATGGCTGTTTGTCTTTTAAATGCTTTTTTAGCATCAAATTTGTTCTTGTGACTTCTAATATGAACTCTGGCAAATTCGAAAACAGGGCCAAGAATCATTTGTTCATGCACGAGAATGTCAAGGACGCCATTTTCTGTAAACAGTGCATTTCGACTGCATGGTGGTAAATATCAAGTCATTTTACAAGGGGGTACAAACTTTTAGCAATTGCCAAAAATATTCATGCGTGAGCACCACATTTTTGGGGATAGTTTGCAAGTATAGGGAGTTGCTAAAGCAGAAACACTTTGTTTTAAGCCCTTCTATTTGCAGATATTTTTTGCCAGAGTGACAAAATGTGGTGTTTGTGGTCTCGGCCCACAGTAGATTTTTGCCTTCAACAGGATGAATCACAGCTTCTTGTACTGCCTGACCACTGTAAATGTCACAATTTTATTGCAGATTTGCAATGCAATGACTAATATGTTATCAATAAATGGTGTCTTTTTTTTCAGGTTTTTTATTTTGGAGTCAGGAATTTTGGACATCTTGCTTGCGGGACGTGGACAACAAAAAGTTGGATTTTAGTGTGGAGTGCTACCTTAACAGAAAACCAGTACTTCATCAAAATAGCTAAAATGGCCGATAAAATGGCGGACTTCGATAACACGTGACTTCAGACTGGATCCTGTCTCATCTAAGAATCATAAAGCACACATAATACTGAGCGGGCAAACATCGCATCAGGTGCTAATCTTATATACGACAACATTATAGGACTTATTTTTCTATGCTGATTCGTAAATATTTCTATCATATTTCTTCCTTAAAATTTTGCCGAATGTCGTCAGATATCGCACCGGTACAGATTCTTGGCTAAATTATGCGGATACCCAAACGATTCTAGAATCCGGATACGCCATGCTAGCCAACGCCATGCTAGCCAATCAATATCAAACCCTTTTTGGGGTATGAAATTTTACCAAATACATTAAAGAGACTATGGTTGTATGAAATTTCATGCAGTACGTAGTAGAATCGCAGTTGAATCACCATGGACGCCGTGGGGACATGACGGGTACACTAAGGACGCAGGCCGACGGCGAGTATTACGTAGGATAGTACGCCGGGAACCAGACTAGAATTTGGCAAACTCCACGCAGTAGTTACCTCCCCTTACATTTGGTAGTTAGTCTGGTTCCCGGGGCATCGTCGATGGTTCCCGGCGTACTATCCTGCGTAATAGTACTATCCCGGAGTCATGGGTTTTCACGCACTTATGTATTTAGCTTGTTGCGGATATTATTTTAATTGAAATTAACTGTTTAACTACCTTGGCTGCAACTAGATGTATTTGCTCTCTTTCAACGAAATATCATAAGTCTACGTCGTATTTTCACGCAATCTCCACGCAGTTATCTCCCCTTCATTCTTCGGCATAGATCTCTGCCACCACGGATTGCCTTTATCAGGATTTCTGATATATATATTTTTTAAATTGTTAAAAAAGCTGTTTCTATGTATCAGCTTAGTTTTCTCTAGTTCAAATATGATGAAATAAATAAAAAATTATAATAAATAAAAATATTTCATTTTTTTTTAAATAACCGTTAATTTAATCTTTTTTTTTTTTCAAATTCTTTTTATTTTACAGCGAGTGGCATTTTCCTAAGTATATTTCTTTAGTAAACATCATTTATCGCCTTGTGGTAAAAAAATAGTCTCTGCATGAAGATCTATAAATAGCAAATCTTCGCCATTTTGTAAGCCTACCATCATCACGTGACATTTGTGACGGCAGTTATACTTTTTGCTTAGTGAGCGTGCAAGGGAGATCACTGTGTGGAGTTTGATTTTCACAAAGTAGCAGACATTTTTAGGGGATACCCCAAACGTAGTTAACTTGTGTATTACGTCATATGTTTTCGCGCACTACATACCATGCTAAAAATAAGGGTTTTTTCTGGCGTTCAGCATTGTTGAATATTGTTTCCAATACTATAATTATCTCAGTTATATGTTAAGTATTAAATCACACAAATATTAAGTTTATTCACACTGTTTGAGGTCATATTAGGTATCCTTTCAAAATAAAAAAAAAGAATTTCCTCTACTCTAAACATGGCATATGTCAAGTGGGCTATGCCACGTGATCTTGTAAATAAAAATGGAGAAAAAAAAGTTCCGATAAAGTGACATTACAGAGTAAATTAATATTATAAAAAAATTCACGTAGGATTGGAAACATTTTTTTCCAGCTAATACTGATGTTACCACCTAGAGTATGTCAAAAGCATAAAAACATGTAAGAAATAATCCTAATATTTAAGCTTGTTACTTTCAAAAAACGCAACAGTACTAGTATACCATATGACAATCACATGACCGGTTTGACAGATTGCGGTAACCAGACGATAAAAATATGGAGGGAAATGCATTCATTAAAAATTTTAGGGGATAAATAATAAACTGCTTTAAAAGTATTAAGTTTTTTTTTCTTTAAAACAAACTATTCCTCTAATCTTTTTAATTTTTACTCTTGACAACTGTATTTTCCACACATCTAATTATCTGTCTAAAGTTGAAAATCAGATAAATAAAGTACCGAGGCTAATGACGTAATCATAGCTTGTGTTAATAGGAATTCCGGAAATTACGATACTGCGCGAAAACGTATGTGTAGATTATTGTATTTTTCCCCTAAAAGAAGATAATGCATTATACTGTCTATTTAATATTATATGTTTAGTTTTAAGATTAAAAATATACTTAAGAGATAAAATGGTATTTCATTGCATATAATCACGGACGTATACTAGATGTAATGTACACCCATGCTAAAATCAAATACTTCTGAAACATATCATTTGATGATGTGTAATTATGTTAATATAAGTATGATCATTTCTAAATATATTTAAGGATTTTGTAAGTCTTGAATGAATCAAATATATGTACATGATGCACACACTACAGGCTAGTAAACAGTGGTTAAATAGTAAAATTTAGGATTTCTTAATCATTTATGTATCTAAAAATATTTATGTTAATAATATTTATATTTTTATCGTATTGTTGCAGTCTAGAGATTTTAGTGTCTTTTTCTTGACAGCTTGTTAATTTGTATAATAAAGTTATGCACAAAAAGATGATTTACATGAACCCACTTTCGTTAGACTTTTGCCTCAACATTTTACATCTAAACTTCACTAATTAATCGTGAACATCTTCTAAATGCTGATGAATGATGTATAATGGTAAACACTGGGCATATCAAATAAAAATATCACTGAATTTGGTCTACAACACTTGTGGTTATGCCAGAATGAATGTGTCATAAATTTAGGAAATATTGAAAATAAAATTTTAAATGTATATAAACAAAACTGGTTTTCTTGCGTAAATACCGGTAATTCAAATGGATTAGAAACATATAATTTTTTTAGTATGACTTTTGTTTGGAAGAATACTTACGGAAAATTCATATAAATAAATTTAGAATAACCTTAACAAAATTTAGAATACCTTCGCACGACCTAGCAACAGAAAAAGGCAGACACAATGGAATTGCGAGAGAGACAGAAAATGTACTATAAAAAGTAAATTCTTATTTTGCTGACACGGGGACCAATAAGAATAAGAGATGGTTCAATGACGAATGCAAAAGAAAATATATGTTATATATTAATTCATTACAGATGTTTAATTTAAATAAGAATGAATAAGAATGATATAAATAGACAAAATCTGCACAAACACAAGAAAGATTATAAGTATTGCTGTCGTAAATCTAAAAGAAAATTCTTTTTACATGAGGCAGCAAAACTAAATGAGCTGAAAACTAAATCAGCAAGAGACTTTTGGAAGAAATTTAAACATAAAAAATTATCAGGAATGGGTGAAAATATTGATCCTTTTGATTTTTATGAACATTTTAAAAAACTTAGCTCGGATATTGAGATTGAAGAAGATGAGGATGTAGTTAATTTTTTATCCAATTTTGATTCGGGGGAACATAATTATGATATATCATACGATGAATCAGACGTGCCTTTTACATTGGATGAAATCTTATCGTCTATTAAATTAAGGCATGTTCATATGATAATATAATTAACGAATATTTTAAAGAAACTGGGAACGTGTTGATTGAACCGTTAAAGCTTTTATTTAATTATATATTGAGTAAAAAATCATTTCCCAAATCTTGGTCTAAAGGAGTTGTGATACCGGTTTACAAAAAGGGTGATTCTTGTAATCCTAATAATTATAGAGGTATTACACTAGTCAGCTGTTTCGAGAAGCTTTTTACCGTATGTATAAACCAGCGGCTTAAAAAATGGACTGAGAAATACAATATACTAACGAACGCTCAGTTTGGATTTAAAGCAAATCATAGTACGATTGACGCGATATTCCTTCTGAAGAATTTCATTGATATGCAATTTAAAGATAAAAAGAAACTGTTTGTATGTTACGTTGATCTATTTAAATGTTTTGACTCTATCTATAGAAATGGTCTATGGTTAAAACTTATCAAAACGTGCATGAATGGTCGTCTGTTTACAGTAATAAGATCATTGTATGATGATGTGAAGCTTTGTGTTAGACATTTAAACAGTCTATCAGACTTCTATAATTGTGATATTGGTTTATTGCAAGGAGAGATCGTCTCACTGATTCTATTTTCCTTATTCATCAATGATATAGAATCAGATTTACAATTAAATAATCCTGGTATTACTCTTGACCATCTCTCAATATATCTTTTATTATTTGCGGATGACGCAGTGCTGTTTTCAGAAACTGCAAATGGTTTACAAAAATCGCTGGATAATCTGTATAATTATTGTGAAGTGGAAATTAAGAGCTAACGTGGAGAAAACAAAAGTAATGATTTTCAAAAAAAGGTGGAAGGGTTGATCAAAATGTTCATTTTCATTACAACAATGCAAATTTAGAAATAGTTTCATCTTTAAATTATCTTGGTATAGTATTCACCAGTAGAGGATCTTTTGTAAATGCAACACATAGACTGGCGGATAAAGCCCTGAAATCTATGGGGTGTCTTTTTAAGATTATACGGGATCTAGAAGTACCCATCAAAATAATTTTAAACCTTTTCGACACATATGTTACGTCTATATTGACTTATGCCTGCCCGGTATGGGGATTTTTAAAAGCTGATAATATAGAAAGAGTGCATAGGAAATTTTTAAAACGGATATTTGGAGTTAAATTATCAAACATGTAATTCAGCTATATATGGAGAATTAGGATGATATCCATTATATATTGTAAGAAATACAAGAATTGTTCAATATTTTTTACGTCTATTTTCAATAAAAAAAATACAAATTCTTTGTTAAAATCTATGATAGTGACACTAAGGAATGACACGGAGAGGAATGTAACAGGTGATATCTGGACCAGTCAGGTCAAACATTTATTACAAACAACGGGATTCTTAGACGTGTGGATTTATCCAGAATCAGTAAATGCTAATATTTTCACAAAGGTATTCAAAAATAGAATGAGAGATATGTATGTTGGAAGTTGGTATAATGATATAGAATCAAGGAATTCATTGTATTTGTATACAGAAATAAAACCACATTTTGAATTATCACCTTATCTAGCTAAACTAAATTGTTACAAAGTTAGAAATATTATAGCAAGATTAAGGCTCTCATCCCATCAGCTGAACATAGAATCTGGTAGTTATAATAACATACAAAAAAAGAAAGGAAATGTATTTTATGTTCCACAAATGATGTAGAAGATGAATACCATTTTGTTATTCGCTGTTCATCTTACAATAATATAAGAATTACATATTTACCGAAGTATTATTATAAAAAAACTAAGTATGTTCAAATTTATTGAACTGATTAATACTAATACTTATAAGGTAAAATTGTTGTACAAGCTTAGTATGTTTTGTAAAAAAAGCATTTAACTTGCGTAAAGAATTGTTGACAAACCATTCGCATTTTACGGAAAATTAAAATTATAACTTAAAATTTGTATTGATCTGTTGTATTCTGTCATGTTATCTTCACTCTCGCATTGCCGTTTCGTGCATGTATATTTATGTGTCTCTGTATAACGATGAACGAATGTTGTTCAAGTTATATACAATAAAAGTATGTTCTGTTCTGTTCTGTATAAATGTAGTAGGAACGAATCCCATTTTTTCACTAGCAATAATTAATAACTTATTAATAATATCATATCAATAGTATCTTTAGTAAGTTTTACAAAAATTCGACTGTCTCACCCCAAAAGTATAATGTATTGGCTAAAAATGTCTATTGTACAATTTTATGCCAAATAAAGAATATGTTACGTAATGTTAAAAAAGTGTAAAAGTGTATTGGCTATAAACATGTGTAATATGTTTCATACTGTCTTGACTTGACTATTTGAGTTTACCGTCACTTCGACAGTATTTCAGTCATATAGCGACATCCAGCTAATTACAGGCGGGGGAAGACCCCGAATCCGGGTAGAACCACCGACCTACCGCAAGCCATCTGGAAGGCTTCCTGACATGAAAATCCGAACGACCCTGCCGGGATTGTTTCATGCTGAATAAACATATAAAAGTGTTAATTGTGTATTTAAAGCTGGTAAGTATATGGTACTATTCATTAAATAATTGCTAACCTGATGTGTTTATTGGCCACACTTAACGGCATGTGTCAATTAACTGCTACTGTGTATAGTGGAGTCATTCAGCCAACATGCTTAATGATACACTATCGCACCAGGTGCATGTCCATAATTATGTAATCGAATACAATCCCTTTTTTAACCTTTATAATAAGCATTTATATTTAATTCAAAGTTTATTGGCATATTATCATATATTTCGATTTTTAAATTATGGGAAGATAATATTATACTTGGAAAATATGTAAATTATCATTTCTTATATAGGGATACTGTCAGTGCTATTTAACAATGTAAATAAAGACAGAAACATGAAATTAAATCATAAATTAACAACGAATCTTTAAATAATCACACTTTTGCACTTATCAAGTTAAAGGTAATTATTATTTTTTTTAACAATTTAGTAAATTCAGTAAAAACAACTTACCATAATTCAAATAACAATCTATAAAAATATTGAATACTCTTTAAATAATTTAGGATAATATAAAGTAATTCAATCAAATGCTTAAATAAAATAACGGAGGGGAGGAAACAACCTGTTATATCTCAAATATAATTTGGGGGTGAAACGTCTTGGGAGGAAACCACTAGGGAGGAAACGGTTCGCACTATTGTTATTTTGGTGGATTTGAATGAAATAATATTTAAATGTTTGTGTATTCGGTTGTATTATTTCATGCATGTATGTTTGAATGAGTATGTATTCATATTTCATTTATCATATTTAGTCATTTCTGTGGGTTATTTTTTATCTAGCAAATTTAGACGTATGCTATTTGTTATTAAATTTATCAAATAGATAGATAGATAGATAGATAGATAGCGTCTTTCTGTCTTTAGTATCAAGATAAAACAAAAGTAGGATAAAGTCAATATTTTATTTACATGTCGACATATCTTTCACGGCGTAAAAAAGTACATTATTTACACGTTATTTACATTTATATACATTTATGATACACTAAACCCCAATACAACAACAACATTCATGATACATTTATACTCAGTCCATGTTGGGTCTGTACAATCTGGACACTTCCTTCAGGAATTCGGCTGACTTTAACACTCACTCAGCCACTCACCGCGTGGCTGAACGTCGCTATATGACTGAAATACTGTCGAAGCGACGTTAAACCCAAATAGTCAAGTCAGGAATCCGGTGGTTGACAGATCTCGACATGTTTGCAAAATGCACAAATATAAAATTATCACCTGTATTGCAAAGTCGGTGCTGCCATCGGCTGCAGATATCACAAGATACGGCATGTTGACGTGGTCGGACTTCTGTTGCACAAGCAATACATAAAGAATTTTAAACGTCCATCTCGGAATGACAGTTTCAAAATTTTTTGCATCTTATATACCCTAACATTGGCGGTGTATTTATTATAATTAAAGAAATAGATAAATTCACTGTTTGATTCGTTTTTAGCCCTTATTTTTTTCATTCCCATCCCTACTTATCATAAACGAAACAGACCGGGTGTAAAAATAAGTATGTTAAATGAGACAACGCCGAAAATACTGTAGTTTGTACATAATTAACTAATTATCTGCAAAATTGCTATAAATTGACAACATATTTATGAAAGAACTATGCAAACTGATTAAATAATTGCTTTGATTACCAATTATTTCTATAATTAGTATGTGTATGTATCAGTATGTGTTTGCAAAGTAAGTCTTTTGATCTGATCAAGTAACTGTTAAAATCAAATAAGAATATATCTAATCATGATTAATAAAACGTGTTTCCTCGTGTATATTTTTTCCTTACAAAATATCATCAAACATCTTAAAACTTTTGTTTCTTTAATTATTCATTTGTCGCTGTGTATTTTGAGTACATATTATGACACACACTTTTGACGCTTGTCAATTACATCTAACCCTGGTCTGGCATATGTTCACACCTACGGCACGTGTGTGTTTTCAGAAGGAAGATGTCACCTTTAATATAATCATTACACCTATATACTTTGTACTTTAAACCTATACTTGTTGCATTAATAAAATTAAGCACATTATTCACTCAATTACAAATAAGTACCAAATCACCATTTGTAATATCCATTTTGTTTATTAATATAATTTTACTAGGGCGAATGAACCCACTACGTAGGGCGAATGAACCCACATTGTAGGGCGAACTGACTCGGGCGAAAGTGTACTTGGGGCGAATGAACCCGATACCGATACCGGAAAGAGTGAAACGTCAACCGAAAACGAAACATATGACTCGACGATATTCTTAATTTTAAGAATGATGGGTATTTCCAACCCTTTCATGTTACCAATAGGAAAAAATCGACAAAGGTAAGAACATTTACAACTTAAAGTCTCTGCAATACAAAAAGCAACAATGATTTTAATAAATTTTGATAAATGATAAATTTTATGCATGGTCACTTTGTGTATGGATCTATTAGAATCTGAATCAAAATCGTTGTAGATCCCAATACTGGGTTTTACACAACGGAAGGAGAGCTCCGCACTATTGGCGGTGGCTATTTAAGGTATTTTTTAATGCCTCAACAGAGCCAGCATGCACTATATTATCAGTGAATCACAGTGTTCACAAAGAATGAAATTTCATATTGTTGTAGCATTCGCTACGGGTCAGTCCCGTCATTACTTTGCGTCATTTGCATATTTCCCAGTTGGGATGTGCGCATGCGTGTGTTGAGTGTTCGGCGGGAAGCAGCAGGCGAGGTAAGACGGCAAGTCCGAAGAGAGCAGAGATTTTTCTAATTTTTACATCGTTACAGGTAACCCCAATTAATTTAATAGTATTCCCCACGAGCAACAACATTGGCGTTGTCGGCAAACACCTTTGGTTAATGTTTGAATGCGGGGGGAGGGGTTTTAAGTCCCAAAAAGTTGTTTGGAGAATTTAGCGTTCCTGCATTGACTCAATGGTGGTCAGGACCTGAGTGGAATTTAGATTTGACGGGGTTAATTGTTGTTTTATTTTTTATAATTTTCGCATATGTTTAGGATCAATTGGTTTATAAAATGCAGGCAGAAACATCGAATTTGCAATGTTTTTAAATTAAATTAAAAAAAAAAAAAAAAAAAAGTCGTCTTCGGAGGCTGAGCGTGGTGGATTTGGCGCGATAATTTCGTGTCCAAAACCGATCGTCTTATATTTGTAATTTGTTCATTTTCAGTGATATTTTAATTATATGTAATTGAATATTGGTGTTCTATTGGGCGTAATTCCTTCTTGAAATATTATTTGATGATTTATCCTTCATTTTTTAATTTAGCTTTCCAAAAAGCTGCATCATTTTTTTTTTTTTTTTTTAATTAAAAGCAAAAGTAAAATTTTTTTTAATCTAATTTTTTTTTTTTTTTATTTTTCAAAATTTTGAGATTAAATTTGAGATAATTTGAGTCCTTACTGAAAAGAATTAAATTATGAGTCAATCACCAACAACACCAAAGTCGGGAAAGTTGCAACATGCGTTGCACGGAGTGGCTCAAGGGTCCTTGGGGCTCGGCAGAGGACTCGGCACAGTGAGAGGAGCCACCGGAGGGTGGGAGTTGGGGGGTGGTGGGCCCACAGGTACAGTAGTAAAGGAGCCTGGCAGTATTTCTGCCAGGAAAATCAAAATAAACTTTGTACCATGGGAGGATCTGAAAGAAATCAAGGGTGTTGGCAATACTTTTGCCAAGAAGATGCACACCCTAAGAATGACGAAAGGAAATCTGACCTTGGACCGGGTGAAGGATTATTTTGGAAAAAAGATCCCTGAGCCATCCTTGGATCAAATGGACTTTGAACCGAATGACATGCTGGAACAACCCCTTCAACCGAGAACACTGGAAAGTCGGTTTAGTGACCTTTCATTATCGGAGGATGAAAGCAGGCAGGACAGCAGGCGTTCGAGGAAAAGCAAAAGAAGTGCGGGTGCACGTGAAAAGTGCCTTAAGAAGAAATATGTTGCAGAGGAGAATTCTGACAGTGAAGAAGAATACTCTCCAAGTCATAGGAAGAAAGTGTCCCTCAAGAAAACCCAAAGAAGAAGACAATAGACATGTCCTTCCTAGATGAATCAGAGGAAGTTTCAAGCGAAGGCGAGGAGGAGGATGAAGATGGTGATACTTTCACCATGGGCTCACTCAGCAAAATGCCCCGAGGGTACGACAGAAAGCTGAGTTACAATGGAGACAATGAGGGTAAAGGGGACGACTTTCAAACCTTTAAATTCAAATTTAAAAGCTATGCAAAGGCTTTTGAATGGACGGAAGAAGAGTGCCGTTACTGTCTGTGCTGGAGTTTGACAGGAGATGCAGCCAGACATCACACCCTTATATCATCAGGCCGGGGCCCCCTCACATTTAGAGAGCTAATGAGGAGCCTGGAGAAGCGGTTTGGGGGAAAGGAGCTCATGGAGACGGCGCAGGCTCGCTTCAATCAGGCATACCAGGAACCTCGAGAGACTTTGGAAGTGTGGGCCGACAGAGTCCAGCGTTTGGCTTTCAGAGCGTTCAGAAAGCTGCCGGAATCGTATGCTACCTCACAAGCGGTGTCACGTTTTTGTATGGGGCTGGAGGACAGGGAGGCCTCAAAAGATGCTTGCCTAAAGCGCTTCAAAACCATCGATGAAGCAAAAGATTACGTCTACTATTATTTACATGTAGCAAGCAGCACCAGCAGACCAAAACCCCCACGGCGTACTTCGTCGCGAGAATCAGAGGAGGCTGTCAATGTTTATGAAAGTAGCATCAACAGAATCCAAGCCCATTTTGATGACCAGATGAAGAAGTTGCAAGATCAATTTAGCCAGCAGCTGGCTTTAGACCGGAGGGGCGACAAGCCAAATGACAATGGGCCTGAGAGAAGGAATTACCCGAGCCAGCAAGGTGGCGGGGGAGGGGCACAGCAGTACCCCACACAATCACATAGGGGAGGCTACTCCAAGAATCGGGGAAGCCGTCCTGGAAGGGGAAGGGGTGATAGGCAGAGGGAGTGGAGTGGTCAAGGACAAATGGGGAGAGGTCACAACGATTGTTTCTTCTGTGGCGAGACTGGACACATCAGGGCAGATTGCAGAAAATGGCTTGCCACACAGGAATGCTTTAGGTGCCACCAACTTGGGCATCGAAAGGCAGATTGCCCAGAACGACAGACCAGAGAGCAGGATTTAAACCGGCAGGGGTCGGGCATGGGGGCCAACCCCGACCTATAAAGGCGGGCCCATGTGTTAATGAGTTTGGGGGAGGTACTTCCTTTCCCAAACAGGAGTTGTGGACAAATGTGGCAGGAGGTTACCCTAGCAGCAAAGGGGAGGAATCCACAAAGAAAGATAAAAGCAGTTTTGTCGGGACATCTCAGGGCAAATTAGTAGGGGGTGGGGGGAGTGATAACTTTACCAATCCAACAGAAAATAGGCCATCATTGACTTTGAAAGGGAAAAGCCATGGAATAAGTGTTCAACATCATGTGAGTGCAGGGACACAAACAGAAGACAGCTCTGATTCAGGAGAGGATCTGAAGATCAAAACTCAAAAACTCCCACAAACTAACAAAACAGATGTTATGGCAGGAATTTCAAGCCAATCGGGAAGAGACAATGCTGAAACGATAGAGGTCAATCAGTTATCCTCCGTGTCAAAATACAAAGTACCACTGGAGCTAAATGGTAAACCAATAGAGGCTGTGGTAGACACCGGCGCGGACGTCACTATAATTTCAGAAGAAATATTCCAGAGTTTGAAAAGAAAACCTAACATCATAAAGAGAGTGACTCTGCATGCTGCGGGGAAAGCAATGAAAATGAGCGGGAAAGTGGTCGGACCTGTTAAGCTGAAGATAGGAGCTCGAGTCTATGAAGAGACCATTCATGTGGCTCCCATTTCACAGGACATGCTGCTGGGTTTCGACTTCATACAGGGAAAGTCAGTGCTAGACTATGTGAATGACACTCTCTGGATTGGGGGGAGGAAATAACTATGAATGTGACTTCAGCTGGCACTATACCGGATGTGGCCAGGGTAACAGTAAGCGAGCGGAGTGTGATTCCCCCAAATTCAGTCAAGAGGGTACACTGCAAGACAAGCTGTGAACTGCCTGAGTTTATGGTAGAAGGTGACGAAGGGTTGAATGTCTTAGTGCCGAAGACTCTACACGAAGGAGGGAAACAGGCCACAATCTGTGTTGTGAACATCACCGACAGATTCCATGTCCTTAAGAAGGGAAAGTGTGTTGGGAAAGCGTTTCCTGTGGAGAGAGTCGAGTTAGAGACTGAAGACACGGAAAACCCTGAAGAAGGTTTTGAAGAGGGAAGCCCCTGGTCTGTGAGCAATGTGAATCTGGAGGATGAAGTGCCCGCTCACCTACGTGATACGCTAAAAGAGTCAAGTAGAGATCTGACAGAAGAGCAAAGGGGGAAACTTGCAAATCTCCTTGTTACTTACGAGGATGTATTTGCCCGGAGTGAATTTGATTTAGGGACGTTCAGTGAAATTGAACACTCTATTGATACAGGAGAGGCTAGACCAATCAAGCAACGGATGCGGAGAACTCCAGCTTGTTTTGTGGGGGAAGAAGAGGCACATCTAAAGAAGATGCTTGATGCAGGGGTTATCCAGGAATCAGTTTCGGAGTGGGCGTCAGCACCAGTGTTGATCCGAAAACGGGACAAGTCAGTCAGATGGTGTATTGATTATCGAGCGCTGAATAATGTGACAATCAAGGATACTTTCCCATTGCCACTTGTGGATGATTGCCTTGACACTTTAGCTGGAAACTGCTGGTTTTCAAAGCTGGACGCCAATTCGGCTTATTGGCAAGTGAGGATAAAAGAAGAAGATCGGCATAAAACTGCGTTTGTGACCAAGTATGGCTTGTTCGAGCATGTCAAGATGGGATTTGGGTTGTGCAATGCCCCAGCAACATTTTCCCGTGTCATCAATCTCGTACTTCGAGGTTTGAACTGGAAGACTGTGCTGGCGTTCTTGGACGACATCCTAGTGCTAGGAAAGACGTTTGACGAACATTTGAAATCCCTTGCAGAGGCTCTGGAGCGATTTCGGAAGTATGGGCTTAAACTTAAGCCTAAGAAGTGTCTGTTCTTTCAACATAAAGTAGACTTCTTGGGAAGAGTTGTAGGAGGTGACCAGCTTGAGATGGCAGAAGCTGATGTGAAAGTGGTAAAAGAATGGCCGAGACCAAGGAATGCTAAAGACGTGCAAAGGTTTCTGGGTCTGGCAAATTATCATCGTGCCTTTGTACCAGATTTTGCAGAGATAAGTGCAGATTTGTATCAGGTGGTGGGGAAGCACAAATTCAAGTGGGAGGAGAAGCAACAGCAAGCTTTTGACAAATTGAAATTAGCCTTATCACAGCCGCCAGTCCTAGCTCTACCTAACACCGCTGATGAGTTCATCCTAGACACGGATGCGTCCAATATTGCTGTTTCTGGAGAGCTTTTGCAAGTACAAAATGGACAAGAAAGGGTGATTAGCTATGGAAGCTTTGTGTTGACATCGGAACAGAGAAATTATTGCGTGACCAGGAGGGAACTGCTTGCAGTTGTGAGGTTCACAAGACAATACAGGCACTACCTGCTGGGACGGCCGTTCGTACTTCGAACGGATCATTCCAGTTTGACCTGGTTGATGAATTTTAAAGAGCCACAAGGACAGCTAGCTCGTTGGATGGAGGAACTATCGCAATACAACATCATCTTGAAGCATAGGGCAGGGAAGAAGCATCAAAATGCAGACGCATTGTCAAGACCACCGATGCCAGACAAGATATGCAGCAATTACGTGACGGGGGGCAAGCTGGAGGATCTGCCATGCTACAAAGATAACTGCTTCTATTGTAAGAAGGCTCATGAGCAGTGGGCGAGGTTCACAGAGGAGGTAGATGATGCAATCCCACTGGGGTTTGGCGATCAAGCTTCAAAGACCGCGGGAGGTATTCAATGCGCACACGTCAATTTGGATAAGGAGGGGAACACCAGGGTGGACAAAAATCGGTGTCTCTCTGAAGATCTGTCCAGGGTGGATGACAACGGTGCGTCTAAGACACCAGGAAGGGCCAACCATGGAGGCCAGGTGCAAAACTCTGATGGTGGTCGCATGCGGCTCAGGGAGGAGCAACAAAATTCCATCAGATTGTCAATTAACTGATGGTGGTGGAAAATTTAGAGTCGCCTCATACGGCTCTGGGTGGAACTATAAAAATCCATCAGGCGGTCTTTTGTTGTGCGAAACAGGGGAAGCTGTGGAACCACACATTGAGCTCATAAGGGCAGGGGGGGAGCAGAAAATTTTCGGCACAGGCATAGAGGATCAAATCGAAGATCTGGCCAAGGGACAAGGCGGGTTTGAGGATACCAAAAAGAGTGAGTCAGGCCATTGGGGTATTTCCATTCAAGAATTGGTGGCAGAACAGAGTAAGGACCCTGATTTTGGTATCCTGTTAAGGTGGCTGAGGAGCAAGGAGGAGCCATCACAGAAGAATTTGTATCTTGAGAGCAATGCTTCCAAAACCTATTGGGTCAACCGAGAAGCTTTCGAACTGATAGAAGGTGTGTTGTATGTCAATGAGGGAGATGACAAGAAGCTGGTACTTCCAGTCGGATTGAGGCAGAGAGCACTTTTGCTTAACCATGATATTCCGTCGGCAGCCCACCAGGGGATTGATCGTACCAAAGCAAAGATGAAAGAAAAGTTCTACTGGCATACTTTGTCAGCAGATGTGAGAGATTTTGTTAGTTCCTGTGAGAAGTGCAACCGCAATAAGAAGGCCGATCGCTATGGGAGATGCCCTCTCACAGAGTTCCAAGCAGGGGCCCCGATGGAAAGAGTGCACCTGGACTTTATGGGACCACTGCCTAAGACTTCTCGGGGGAACGAACACATTCTGATGATGGTGGATCAGTTCACGAAGTGGGTGGAGTGCGTACCTCTTCCATCTCAGTCTGCAGAGGTCACGGCAAGAGCAGCCGTCAACACCTTCTTCTCTAGGTTTGGCTGTCCGTTCCAAATTCACACAGATCAGGGCCGAAACTTTGAAGGAAAGCTCTTTACAGCCCTATGCAAGGCACTGGAGATCCACAAGACTAGGACTACACCATATCGCCCGGCGTCCAATGGTCAAGTAGAGAGGTATAACCGGACACTGATGGATGCGGTAAGGTGTTACATTGAGGGGAAACAGACCAACTGGGACCTACACTTGCCTCAGATAGCTGGAGCACTTCGAGCGTCAGTTAACCGCAGCACAGGGTTCACGGCGAACAGGCTGATGTTGGGGAGGGAAGTCACCACGCCGGCTAAGTTAGCATTCCCGATGGTTAGGGGCAAGGAATGTGAGTCTGTGGAGGAGTATGTGGCGAACTTGGAGCAGGAGATAACCCATGCCCATGAGGTAGCCCGAAAGAAACTGAAGACAACCCTGAAAAAGATGAAACGGAACTATGACCTGAGGATCCTTTCAAGGACATATGAGGAGGGAGATGCTGTGTATGTGTTGGACACAGCGGTGCTTAAGGGCCAATGCAAGAAGCTGTCACCACCCTGGAAAGGCCCGGGGTTATTGTACAGAAAATCTCCGCGTTTGTTTACAGGGTCAAGTTGAGAAACACCGTTTTCGTCACCAACCATGACAGGCTCAAGCCTTGCCGAGATCGCCAACTCCCAAGATGGATCCTTGATTGGAGGCTGAACCCTAAGGACCCGGAAGAAAACCAACCGGAGGAGGTTTACTGCACATGCCGCCAGCCATGGAACAACAGATTCATGATCGCTTGTGACTACTGCGATGAATGGTTTCATGGTGCATGCGTGAACATTTCACCGACTGAGGCCTTAGGAATAGATAAGTACAAATGTACGCGGTGCATGAAGGGAGCCCAATAGAATGCCAATATTCGGCACCGGAATGTGATGGAGGCACCACGCTACCTGCGTCGGTGACACTCCTGATTCGTTGTTGTCTGCGAATCCATGTGATGGCGGTATTGGGAGGGGTGCCTGGCTAGGGCGGGGAGTTTCCATCCAGACTGGTGCCACATTACTTATGTGTGCAACCAGGTTTTCATTCTTCTTTTTCAGGTGAGAAAAGCTTCAAACTACACGATTTCAATTTGAATAAGAGAAATTAAGAATAAGCTATGAGTTCCACAAGTGGATTAAGACACATCTTTCGTGCGTCGGAAGAGGGTCGACTTTTGGACCCAGAGGGCTTGGTAGAGGACATTTTTCTTAGTGAGGCCTCAGATTCGACCCAGAAATATGCCCTATTATCACAGGTACGAGAGGCCAGGAGGATTGGAGCACACCAATGGCTGGTGGAGGTGGCTGGTCTATCGTATGCCACAGGATTCACATGGATGGAGGAATCATGGATCGAGTCCAAGATTGGGCCGATCCCACGTTGGGCACGCCCAACCCTCGTGGTGGACCCCACGGGAGGCTCAGGCTGCGCTGGAGCGAGCAGTTCCTCACCCCGTCCGAGTACTTCTCGGGCGGCAGAGGCCCCAAGTGTATCTCAGGAGCGAGAGGATGTAGTGTTTGCAAGGCCAGCTAAGCGAGCACGGCACACGCCACCATGGTCGCGGGAGAAAACCAGGAAACTAGCTAGGAAGAGCTGTTTGAAATGTGGGCAACAGGGGCATTGGAAGGAGGAATGCCCTAACCGCTATCAGTGCCATGTATGTTGGAAGGAGGGCCACATTGCCAAGGATTGTCCCAACAGACACCCAGGATCATTGCCGAGTCAGCAAGGGGCTCATGCAAGTAATTCTTTGCAGGGAGCCAGTGGGAGAGACTCACCTAACAGGAGGATGGGTGTGAAACAGGACGCCCGTGGAGAACCCAGGGTTGATGGAGAGCGAGAGGTTGGTGGGGAGCCTGAGGGTGACGGGGAAAACATGGTTAGTGGACCCCAAGTGGCTGGAGAACGTCTAGTTGTCGAAGAGCACCAGGTTGTCGGAGAACCCCAGGGTGCTGGTGCAGAGAGGGGGCCGAAGTTTAAAAAATGCCCGGTACCTTGGTGTGGTGGGAACTTCAACTACAAGAAGGGCCACATCTTCGGATATCACTATCCAACAGCCCTGGCTATGGAGGAGGGGGACCGCGGTTTTTCCGTTGGTAACAGGACCCCTATCAGGGTTGAGGCCCTCGGATATCTGGCCCGCCATATTGTGGGGGAAGGAGCGACTGTTGAGGAGTTGGTGGCCTTCCTCAACAGGTCTGGTTGTTTAAAGGATAGGGTGAACTGCCTGGTCGACGACTGGACAAGACGGGTTGCGGTTGAGATCGCCGAGGAGATGGGAGTGCCGGTCCCGCAGGAATTCTCGTGCTGCCCGATCAACGCGGCTGGAATACTTTTCCAGCACAAGGTGATGCTGGCAGTTGTGGGATTGTTAGGCGAGGACAGGCATGCAGAATTCCTGAGGCTGTTCTCGGTCGACCAGTGGGTAAAGGTGAACGAGGAGTCGGAAGAAGTGGATTCCAGCAGTAATTCTGTTGGTACCATTGAAGCGGAGGATGACCAGGTGGTGGAGATATGCCCGGAACCGGTTGAGGAGGGGGATGTAAGCAGTACTTCTGCTGAGACCCAGTCCCCCCAGAGGCCCTGGTTGCCCAGCCATAGTCCGGTGCCGAGCATAAGCAGCATGGAGGTGGTAGATGAGGTGGGAGGAGATGAAGAGGAGGAAGTGGTGTTGCCTGCCAGGAGGGTTGTACTCAAGCCCCGGTGTCAGTTTGAATGTGTGGATTCACATTTTCATCTGGACCGGCTCTGCCACAGGATTGGTGTCCATCTGGTGGACTACAGGAAGGCTATGTCTGCTGTCCAGCCCGCAAGTGCAGGAGAGACGTTGGTGGACGCAGCGGTTGCCGTGTGGTGTGACCCCAAGACCTACCCAACCAAACGGCAGGTAGCACGACTGAGGGAGGACAACGTGGTTTCTGTTGTCGGTATACATCCAGGAAAGGTGCAGGAGGCTGACCTTGGCAAGCTGTCCAGCATTCTCGATACTTTCGAGGTGGTTGGACTAGGAGAGGTAGGGTTGGATGGCACCAAGACAGACCCTCAGCTGCAGAGGAGAGTTTTGGATGACGCCTTGGGGCTGCTGAAGGATCGTCCTCAGCTTGTCTTGGTGTTGCACAGTCGCCCGGGAAAGAAGGAAAATGCCGACAGCAGTTACTATGAACTCTTCTATAGGTGTAAGGGCGTACTTCGTCCGGAGCAGAAGATTCATCTTCACTGCTTCAACGGTAGTATGGAGGTGGTGAGTTTGTGGCTGGGGTACTTCCCCAACACCTACTTTGGATATAGCCTGATGGTGGAGCGAGAGAGTTTTGGGCCAGACAGCAGGTTGGCGTTGGAGAGGTTGGAGGGGTCCAGGATATTGCTGGAAACGGACGCGCCCTACTTTCCACACAGGGGGGGAGAGCTGTCATCACCATCTCTGGTTGTGGTGACAGCGGAGCAGGTGGCTAGGATCCGTGGCCGTCCAGTGAAGGAGGTGCTGAGGCAGACTGCAGAGAATGCCCAGAGGCTGTACTGGCAGTAAGGTGGAGGGCAGTACAGACGCCATACGCTATGCAAAAAAGAGGTGTGGGGCAGGACGTACTTCGTGCTGACCAAAAAATTACTGGAGGGTGTGTAGCCGTACTTCGGCTCGCATCTGGAGGCTGTAAAGCAGGTTTGTAATAAATTTAGTGTTTTTAAGTAGGGCGGCCAAAAGTTTTTTTGGGGGGTTGGCGGGTGGATTTTTAGAAATAACATTTAGGTAGGGGGCACCGCCTCATAGGATAAGGTTGGGGGGAGTGTAGCATTCGCTACGGGTCAGTCCCGTCATTACTTTGCGTCATTTGCATATTTCCCAGTTGGGATGTGCGCATGCGTGTGTTGAGTGTTCGGCGGGAAGCAGCAGGCGAGGTAAGACGGCAAGTCCGAAGAGAGCAGAGATTTTTCTAATTTTTACATCGTTACAGGTAACCCCAATTAATTTAATAGTATTCCCCACGAGCAACAACATTGTTTAGAGTTTGATGATGGTATTTCCAGACCCTTTGAATTTTTTGCAAATGCGTTTTCTAATATATTTGATGTTTTGCAGCCATTAATTTTTTTGTTTTGTTTTCATTGTCCTTTAGGTCTGGTGAATTTCACAAAATCTGATGTTGGCAGTGCTGGAACTAACCCCTCAACCACCTTGTACATTAATATTAATCTGAGGCTTAGGCATCTGTCTTGAAATGTTTCTAATTCAAGTTCTTGTTTCATTTTTTATATTGTCCCTGGTGTTCTGCTTGTATAATCTCTTTTTATGAATCTTACCACCCTGTTTTGGATTCTTTCTAGTTTGTCTATATTGTCTTTCTGGTAGGGGTTCCAGATGGTAGCCCCAAATTCCACAGGGGCTCGAAGTTGCATGGGGCAAATCATTTGGTACATATCATACTTGGGAGGACACTATTTTCGGCTATTTTATGAATATCGCATTTTCGGCAAATAACGATCAATAAAATGGTTCATATGCATTTGAAATAAATGGAAATATAGAATTGTGTCATTTCCCGTGTTGTTTTAACTCTTAAAAACGACTAACAAATGTTTTTAATGTCCCAGTCGAGCTTGACAACAGCCGGGACCGCCTACTTCCGGTTTCTTTTCTAATGAATAAAATGTAAGCGCTCATTGGTCAATATATTTAAATCAAATACTGTGAAATCAGGAATGACTTCCCTGTATCTTCTAGTCTGACAATGATTACAATGCGCCCATTTTCGATCATGTTGTTTATGCTATTCTAGACCTCCATAACTTAATGAAGTTTTCCCGCGAAATGTCAGTTTCGTTTACATTTTGATTGACCAATAAAAACTAACCTTTGTATTCACTTCTAAAGAAACCGAAAATAGGTTTCATCGGCAGTTGTCAAGCTCGATTGTAACAATAAATTAACGATATTATCATACAAGAAAAAACTACCTTATTTACATTTAGGATTTTCTGAATTTATTCATTTAAAACATAACCTGGTCCATTTTCAATGTTGAATTTCGTTATAAATGTGTTTTTCCAAATTTGGTCTCAAACAGTGTCCTCCCTTCTTTTTTAGCTCACCTGAGCACTTGTGCTCAGGGTGAGCTTTTGTGATCGCCTTTTGTCCGTCATCCGTCGTCCTGCGTCATCCGTTTGTACTTCCTGCATTATGTGGTTATTCAGTTGATAAAATCTGTTGTTGTTTTTGTTGTTGATTGACATGATAAAGCATTTTTTTTTCGTTGAATTTCATGCCCCAGTTTGTTGCCCATGTTTCGTGGCTATTTAGGTCCTGTTGTAATTGGAGGTGATCTTATTCTGATTTTATCGTTCTATATAGTAGGCAGTCATCTGCAAATAGTTGGACTGAGGATTTTACACTTTCTGGCAGGTCATTTATGTGGCCCAAGAATAGGATTGGTCCTAGTTCTGTGCCTTGGGGTACTCCTGAGTCTACCTTCTACTATTGTCTTCATGGTTCTATTTGTTAGGAAATTTGTTAAGCAAGTGTGAAGACTTCCCTTAATTCCGTAGCTGTCAAGTTTGTGTAGGAGTTTGTCATGTGGTACTGTGTCGAAGGCTTTAGAAAAGTCTAATATAATATGGCAATATCTATTTGTTGACCTTTGTCGTGATCTAATAGGGAGTCATTTAAAGTTGTGATCAGTTGTGTTTCACAAGAGTACCGAGACCTAAATCCATGATTTAAGTTTGCCATTATTTTGTTTTCTTCCAGGTGGTTAAGTAAGTGTCTACAAATAATATGTTCAAGAGTTTTGCATATGACTGAGGTTAGAGAGAAAGGTCTGTAGTTTTCTGGCAGGTGTTTGTTGCCTTTTTTGAAGATGCTTGAGATGTTTGCGTCTCTCCAGTCTTTTGGTAATTCTCTTGTGTCTATTGAGCACTGTAGGATTATTTTCAGGATTGGGGCTATTACTCATTTTATTACATGTTAAGTCTAAATTGGCTGTTTTATTGTTTAAAAAACATTGTTACTCTTATTTTTTTTTCGGTTGTTACTGATAGCAATTAAACTTTTATGAATGTACCGATAACACCCTTTAACTTTAAATGATCTATTTAATGTATTGATAATTATCTGTAATTAATTGCTGGTTAACCGCACAACGCAACAAACGATAATAATCATATTGCAAATATGATAATGACTATATAAAATAGAACAAAATAATTATACCCCCCACAAACGTAGTTTGGGGGGGTATATAGGAGTTACCATGTCCGTTGGTCCGTCCGTCTGTAGTTATTTTTTGTCCACGCTCTTTCTCAATAACTACTGGATGGATTTCAATCAAACTTCATAGGAAGCTTCACTGGTGAGCATAGATGTGCATATTATGAAATTGTTACGGTTGATTGACTTTCTTTTGAGTTATGGCCCTTTGCTGATTTTCTGGAGTTTTCTTTGTCCACGCTATTTCTCAATAACTACTGGATAGATTTCAAACAAACATCATAGGAAGCTTCAATATCAAGCACAGATTTGCATATTATGAAATGGTTACGGTTGACTGATTTTCTTTTGAGTTATGGCCCTTTGCTGATTTTCTGGAGTTTTCTTTGTCCACGCTATTTTTCAATAACTACTGGATGGATTTCAATCAAATTTCATAGGAAGCTTCACTAGCAAGCATAGATGTGCATATTGCGAAATGGTTACAGTTGACTGATTTTCTTTTGTGTTATTGCCCTTTGCTGATTTTCTTTGAATTATTTCCCAATATCTAATTTACTTTCTTTAGCTACAGTTTTCCTCATCTCATTTATCTGTTGATGAACTTAGAACTTTATTACATGTACAATTTTAAATTAGCTGGTCATTTAAATCTATTTTTTATTATCATTATTTATTTATTTATTTATTTATTTTATTTTATTTTTTATTTTATTTTATTTTATTTTATTTTTGCATGAGCATGCTGTTCAGACTAATTTGTTTACGGTGCCCTTACTGAATTGATGAATGTTGGAATTTTTTGTTAAAGACAGCCACTGAACATAAAAAAATATTCTTTTTTTATTAGTCTTGTATAATTTGTCACTTGAATTCATTAATTCAGTAAATGTGACTTACCTCCTATAGCTGGGCACTT
>CM037778.1:42876410-42926410 GCA_021229015.1 Solen grandis | reverse complement strand
ACAAATGATTGAACACTACCCTTTGGATTTATCGTGAACAGACAAGCTGCTCGGACACAAGTTATAAAATTAATGATAAGAGAACTACCGAGACGGTCTGAAGTGCATTTCGTTTCTCTCAATGCAAATATTTCTGAAAACTGTTGATATAGTTCATGCTTTTAGTGATCCTGTTCAACATTTTGATGAGATGTATTTGAGGTTAATCCAACTTCCAATGTCACTAATGGTTTTTCTTTTAACCTCTACCGTCATTCTTCCTCGTACACTGTTAATATTTCGGCAAAGGATCTAAGAATTTTACTCGTCACGAGTCCTGGAATTGCTTCCATAAGTCTATACATATCTCTAACGCATTATTTATTCAGCAATATTATAGTTGGCATTAAGCTGGCATGGAAAAGAAAACGATAGTATTATATACACTCTGTTATTTAGAACAAACTTGTGATTGCCCCGTGCTCCAGTGGTATCCTGATTGTCTCAAAGTCCAAAGACTGTGGGTTTTAATTCAACCCAGTTCAATAAACACGTTGTTCAGGCTATATTAAGGCTTAATTACAACCACTAGTAAAAAGTATTAAAAAATCCCATTGATGTAGAAAAAAATTTCCCGACCAAATGCTCTCTCGTAACAAAAGTGTCCTACGTCATGGAGATCCGACCAATCAGTGACTGGGGAAATTTTCAAATGCATGTTTCTTTCCCAATGATCATCGTATTAATGTTTACACCAGTATGTATATTAGGTGTTTGGGAAGTGCTCTTTGATTTCTCATTTCGAAGTGAAATAGTCATGACTATTAATTACGGAATTTTACTTACATGAGAATGAGCTTAAAAGACGTTGTGAACAGCGCCCATCGAACAAATTCAATCACCGACCATAAACGACATCCAACATTCAATCACCGACCATCCGCGACATCCATTCAATCGCCGACCGTCAGCGACATCCATCAACGACATCCAACATTCAATCGCCGACCATCAACGACATCCACCATTCGGTCACCGACCATCAACGACATCAACCATTTAATCACCGACCATCAACGACATCCAACATTCAATCACCGACCATCAGCGACATCCATCAACGACATCCAACATTTAATCACCGACCATCAGCGACATCCATCAACGACATCCAACATTAATACCGACCATCAACATCATCCACATCAAACACCGACCATCAGCGACATCCATCAACGAATCAAACATACCGACCATCAACGACATCACATCATCACGAGATCAACCATTCAATCACCGACCATCAACGACATCCAACATTCAAACACCGACCATCAACGACATCCAACATTCAAACACCGATCATCAACGACATCCAACATTCAGTCACCGACCATCAACGACATCCACCATTCAATCACCGACCATGAACGACATCAAACATTTAATACCAACCATCAACGACATCCAACATTCAATCAGCGACTATTCTATTACTTCTACTACTACATCTACTACTCCTGTGTGACAGTATGTTTAGGTTTAAACTATGTTGAGTCATGAAATGAAAATCTTTACCAACACATTAGACATCTTCACACGGAGACGAGGTGCCGACCTGTTGGTTCCCGGGTAATACATCTGGTATTCTATCCCGGTCTACTTCTGATTATATAGGCCCGACCTCCAGTCCCCCGTCATAGTCGAGAGACCCGATATCTCGCAGCATTGCCTTTTATCAAAACAACCTTTTTATAATATCATCTTATCAGGGATCGAGGCCCGGCTGTGGGAGAAAATCATATTTATTTGCTTATTCTATTCGTTTTCTTACTGCTTACAGCTTTTTGCATATGGAGGAAGACGCCCCCACTCCGAACTTAATTACATAACTTCAAGCACAGAGTAAAACCGGTTAGTACCACTGACCTACTGCAAGTTCTCTCACTTGAACATCCGAGGCGTTCTAGCCGGGATTCGAGCAATAAGAGTCGAGTGATTGTTAATGTCTTTATTGACCAGGTATTTATTAATACCTTTGTTGTTTTTGGTCACTTGAACTTCTGTTCAGTCATGTACGAGTAGTTTTCTTGGATTTTTGCTGCTTCTTTTTCATTAATTTTGAAGGTATCAGATTCGCAAAGGGCAATAAAAATTACCAACATACGCTCCCAACACGGTGGTGATATTCTTCTTGATTTGCGATTACACCGGAATATGTCACTCTATGCGTTTGTTTGAAAAATCCTGAATGTACTAGCTGGTGAGATTTCAGCTTAAATAATTCTTGCTCAAAAATCACAAGCCCCTTATCATGTACTGTTTCTATGTGTATATTGCTGATGTTGATGTTGTTTATATTGCTGCTGATGATTAAGAGTTTTCCATCACTGTGTCAGTATTTCAGTCCTATATCGACGACCAGCTTATTAAAGGTGGAAGAAGACCCCGGGTGTACAGAGGCAACTAGGAAGGTGGCTTCCGCACGTGAAAAATATCCATGTGGCCAGACTGGGACTTGAACACATCGTGGCTGGGACTTGAGGTCAACCATATAGGCCCCTGTATACACGTGTATCTATATTTCTGCTCTGTGCTTCTTATATGCACAGCCAAGACTGTCTTAAACGATCAGTCGATAAAGTGACAATGGCTGCTTAAGTGAGGTCGAAGATTTAATTGTAAGGTAAATTAAATAAAAGGAAGAAAGGACACTGTTTTAAGACGATACGTGATAAATGGCGTTTTACACACCTAATGCATTGTAAATGAACCAAATTGTGTTTTAAATGAAAGAGATAAAAAAACTAAACGTTATTGTGACGGGCTTTCCGCAAAATAATTTAATTATCAAATGCCATTCTTACTTTGTTTGCACTCTAATTAGCATCTTCATTTCTTTAGCAATTACCTTCAAACTCTGTGACAATGTTTATAGCTATGATCTCTCGGCCAAGGTCGATTATGGCTGATATCGGCTAATTAGGTCAGGAGTTATAGCCCTTTAATTATCAAAAATGTTATGTCATTTCTTAAGCAAACATTTTGAAGTATCATGACACTGCTAATGACCATCATCTCTCAACCAAGGTCGACTTCAAATTTTGACCACATGTACTATTTGGTTTGTAGAATTGGAATAATGCATTATTTATGTATTCATTGCAACTATGCTATAAAATAGTAACTTGTGCAAGAAAGGGAGGCAATATTTCTCAGGTAAGCGTCTTCAGGACCACCTTGGCCCCTTGTTTAAATGTTACCAATGTACGACATGTCACTTCGAGTCCCTGTGGTATGTATGTTTTGTAGAACAACGTAGACTTGCGCAGCATCATCTTATTATCCCACGTATTTTCAACGTGTTTATTCAGTTTTTTGTTTTTGTTGTTGTTGTTTTTTGTTTGTTTGTTTTGTAGTTTTTTTTTTTGTTATTGTCAAAGTAGTTTACATTTATTTCGTTGATCAGTGCAATTTATGTTCAACATCGTTCACTATTTCATGCTGATTGTTATGCGCTTTGATTATCTATTGTCCAGTTTATTGTTATTACTGCCGTATTTTGATAAAAAATTATCTTATATTTAAATTATCTATTTCATATCTACGTATTTTTGCAGCCCAGTTACAAAACATACTTATTCCTCTTCCTCTCCCATTTTCACTCCATCTTTGTACTTATTTTTCTTTCCATTCTTCTTCTTCTACTTCGTAATATTTACCGCAGGTATTTCGAAAATGCGAAGATACAAAGTCATGTATTCAGTATAGAATATGGAGTAGAACCTTGCCTTGTGATGTTAGGTAAATGGACATTTTCACGTGTAGGATAGATAAATTAAATCACATGTTTGTTTGGCAATTTTTAAATGTCCCATCGACAATATCTTACTTATTTTGGAGACATAAAATGCTGTCGTCAGTCAGTATAACTATATTCGGGAGCAGGTTTTGCGGTACAGTTCGTATTTGAAACATTTAATAAATTCAATACAAAACACAGAGAGAAAAATATTATATCTGCTCGAATATTAAATATTATTTTTATTAACGAAATTATGAACATATATTTAACATGGGAACACAGTAACTTCAGATGAATTAATGGCGAATCTGTGTTTATCATGATAAAATAGAAATAGAGAAAACACAATCACGTCAGATAAGTGAAAAAGAAATCAAGCATATTTCATTATGTTCTATGTTTGAACAAAGGTACGAGATATTATTTAATGACGGATATAAAATCAAAATATTGCGAGATACGAAAGACGACGTATTCCCCGTCACGGATGTCACCGTGTATTACCGACTTTGCCACTAGATGTATTGATAATAATATCAGTTGGTCCATGTTCACGTTTCTCTCAACTTCTATCGAAAATTTATCATTTATTTATAAGATTTTTGACGCTGTTTGAATTTGTGCTGATTTTCGAAAAATATCAAGGCATTTGTCAGGTTTATATAAAATGAATCTAGATTAAACAGTGTAAACCGCCAAAATAACTGACAAGTGTTGCCCATAAAAGAAATGTTTAAGATCGACAGACATATAACTATCACATCGTGTGATAGTGACTGTGTGTAATAAGACTGCATTCACAGTGAATATGGCACACGTTGCTTGTCCGTCTCGCGACATTGCACATTAGGAATGCAACATTTATTTCAGGTAGAAAGTTTAACTTTGAAAACAATTAAACACCCTTGCGTCACGGACGCCTTGAAAGATTTAAAAGTTGTAATACTGAAATACTAAATACTTAATTGTTACGCTGTATCAATGTTAATGTATTTGTTTCTTTCATGTTATGGCAAATGCAAAAAGATAATATTATATCAATTTTATGTAGCTAGCCATTTCAAATTTCAGAACAAGATCAACAATAAAGATAACCCCAGAAAAAATGCATGTAATTAATTCAATTTCAAAGAACAAATGTACTTCGCACCGATTTACGTTTATTGGGAAACCAGTTTTTACAAGTTATGCTATTAAATCCCCTTCTACTGTTCCTGGGTTGGACCAGTACTTTGCGCCTGGGTAAGCTATGAAGATTCCTTCCTCTAACGGGGTTCCAACCCACAACTGTCAGATCCACAGTCGGGTACGTTACCACTGAACCGCCACATTTCGTGAATTTTTAGCCAGTTCGGATGTTTCTCCCCTTTTAAACACAGTGTATATATAAAGAAATACAGTTGTTTAACCAGTTCCGATGCATCACCGGTGCCGAAGTATTCCGCTTGTTACCGCTCTAAAATACGGTCTTACAAACTGAAACGTTCACATTTTGTTTCCCCATATATTAACTTACTCATCAGTGCTATATGTTCAATAAATTTGTTTTGCAAGGTAAAATATTATCCATTATCTTCAAAGGGGGTGATTATATTTGCCCATTTTACGTAGGATTTTTTTTTCTTCACTTGCTTTTAATCGGAGTTAAAATGTCTAAACTACGTATACCCAGAATTTCATTTCTGTAAGCCAAGCTGTTTATTGAAACTTAATTATAACAGTTCCCAAGGACTCGTGATTCAGGTTTGCCTTTGAGGTATCATACGGTGAACAACTCATTATTTTTATAAAAATGTTTGGAAAACAGTTTGTATCGATTACAAGTTGTCTCGTTTCAGAAGAGAAAGTTTACAGGTTTACAGCTAGGTCACGTGTTCCCAGCCAGTGGATAGAGTCCATACTAAGGCTGCATTTTCTTCATGGACATTCGTATATTCTAGGTCTACCGTTAATGAGATTTAGGGCTATATCTTGAAACATTTGTATGTTCTAGGTCTACCGTTAATGAGATTTAGGGCTATATCTTGAAATGGTTAATAGTCTTTCATGTCACTGTTTTCAATATACTACTGAAACATGTTGGAAATATAAGAAGTTTGTACGTGTAGAACTCGGTTTATGTTGACACTGACACGTGAACAGTTTTTCCAATGGTACCACTGTTACCAAGAAGGGCTTAAATTACGATATCCACCGGAACCGGTGAACCGTTGGAACTGTAGAAATGTTGCGAATTTAAACAGATTTAAAATACAGCAAAACACGATGAAAGATTTCATTTCAAACTTTCAATATATAGCGTTGGAACTGGCTAACAACCTGTAGAATAGGGGCCGCCGTGGCCGAGCGGTTACAGTCGTGGACTACAAATCCCTCACCGCTGTGGGTTCGAATCCCGGTAGGGACTCCGGATTTTTCATGTGAGGAAGCCTTCCAGCTGGCTTGCGGTAGGTCGGTGGTTCTACCCGGGTACCTCTGTGTACTCGGGGTCTTCCTCCACCTGTAATTAGCTGGACGTCGCTATATGATTGAAATACTGTCGTAGCGACGGTAAACCTCAATACAACAACAACTTTAGAATAAGAAAAATCTTCCATTTTTGTATCTGAGCCTAAATATAGGCTAAGAGTATTGATGAATTATGACCCAGGGCAGAATTTAAGCACTGGTGACCGTTAACGCAAGTTGCGATTTCTTTTATCACCGATCTCACTCATATCTGGTGTGTGTCTTAGCATGTTTTACTCATTGACCCTACTTAAATTTGCTTTAATGCATGAACACTATTTTTCTTTCAAAATGTGATAAAATACGTCAAAAAATAAATGCAAAAGAGATAAGGCATATTGGAAATCAGATATTCTGATTGCAGATTCATTTTGTTGTTGTTGTTGTTTCTGGTTTGATTGTCACTGCTTCTTTCCTATTTCGACCATTAACAAACAACATACCACCAAAGGGGTTCGTAGTTGTAAGGAGCGAATCAGATCGTACACTATGGTAACATTGAGTCAAAGGACCGAGAGTCTCATTGTTGCGTTAAGTATAAGGATAAGGTAAAGTAGCTTGCAATTTAATACTGTTGATTTTCCACATCAAATAGATCTTGTAGGTAATTTGTCATTTTACTGTGAGGGAACAACATATTTCAATGAACGACACAATTGTACTTGCAATATACCTATAAAATTTACATGCCAGAGGTGCGTGAATTATCATTTGTTGTGTGCCGTGCCAACTTCTATAATGAAATGAAAAATAAATCATTTAAAGAATATTGTTGTGCATTTTATTCATGTCATATATGTAAAAACAAGAAATATCTTTAAAAAAGATACTCGGCCTTGGTAAACAGCTTGATGATTAGTGTCTGAATGGTTTAACATGTAATAGATTTTGTTGTTGGATTAATAGTTGTGTAATTCCTGTGTCAGTGCAGATCTTTGAAATACCACGGATCCAAATAATTTGTACAATCTTGGTAGACACTTACAGCCTTAACACATCTGCGCCTTAGACTTCGTCTGCGGGCTACAAAACGAAACCGGATGTTACGTTTTTGTTGAATATAGGATCTGTCAGGGTCGAACAATCAATTCCGAAATCTATGTGTTTCCTATTTTTTAGTGTTCTACTCTTTCAGTTTACCTTCAAAATGGTGCAGTGTCTTACAATTCGGGACACATCGTTCGCAGGGGAAGAAAACTTCAACTTTTAAAACAAACAGAGATCTAAAGAGCTCTTTTCCGCAACTCCTTTCTTTTCTTTTGACTAATTTTACAATGACCAATGGGTTTTTTAGCAAAGTATATAATAACCAATGAAAAGCCTAATTTTATTCCGCTTCATTACTGTGTGTTTCACAAGAAGTCAGGGTGAAAATAAATGGCCTAACGGCCGAAAAAAAAGAACAAAAAAAGGGAGGAATGTCAGTCTAAACAGAAGCTCATTATGCTAGCATATTCATATGTTGGTACGAGAAAACAGGTGCACCTTTAGATGCGCTAGATGGCATTGAATTTTGATATTCGGTGCGATCAGTTATAATGTTGAACATTGCAACACAAAAGGAAAGGGAGGGCACTGTTTTCAACTGACTTTTGACAACCACATTTATGTGCAAATATCGTCAAGTAACGTGGTTGAGTCACGTTCGAAATAAAGAATATAATCTGCTGTTTCAGTGTTGATTTCATTCTTTTAAATGTTAAATATGTGTTTTAATGTTCCTATCGAGCTTGACAACTTCCAGGACAAACAAAAGTTTTTAAATGGTCTAAATATTAAAAAATTGAAATTTGATAATACCGCGAAAATTTCAAATCGCGGACAAAAATGACATCATTATTAATGCAAACTGATTTAGATCCAGTGTGGTTCCTCGAAATCATTACTGATAACTCCCGGGAAATGCCAGTGTTATGTTAACAATGAAAACTTACCTTTAATGCACTGTGAAAGCATATCCCGACAGTTGTCAAGCTCGATAAAAATATACTTGATATCAAGATATTCTTGATATCAGAGAAAGCCCGTGCCGATAACATAAAGGATTGAATTTTTATTTCTTTTATTTTAAAAACAACTTGTTTCATTTTCAAAGTTATATTTGTTCCTATGTTTGGTCTCAAAACAGTGTCCTTTTTCAATGTTACCAATTATGTACCTTGCAACTTCGGATCCCTATGTATTCCAAAAAACTTTTGCATATTTTAAAAAGAGTTAATCATTGTTTTAATAATATTCTTCTTAATATAGGATTGAACACACATTATTTATCAAAGTATACAAGTCAAATGGTGTGACTCGACAGAAAGCCCCACCCCCCAAAAAATGGCGGTCAAATTGGTCAGGTCTAAGAAGTATAATAAAACTGCATTTTTTCTTGTTGAAATACATAATTCTGGCATACCTGTACAGATATTATGCTAAGTTAGAAATGGAGAGTTTCTGGAAGATGAGTGTCGCTTGTTCATGAGAGAGAGAGAGAGAGAGAGTTTAGGTGAGTGTATTCACGATCAGTGAAATATTATCGATGTAACAATGTAGACGTTTAGAAAAATAAAGACCTATTCTGTTCCTACGGTTTTTAACCATCTTGACGATCGCGACAGTTTAAAGATTTCATTTCCTGCTCCTTTCTAGTGTACGTAGTACGCCTCTTCATCAAAAAGGATCTTCATCTGACGCCATTTAACCCTCATGAGGCTATTCGGTCGTGAAAGTGATGTGCAAACAAAATAAATCTGATTAGTTAAATAGTTCTTGCGATTTAATTCAATGTTTAAATAGTTTGACAAATGTTGAAATCCTAAAAATCGTTAATTAATGTATTCTGTCACAGTGTTTGAACACGCATCTTAGTTTTTCTGTTGTCCATATCAGTTTATTTACATTTCAAAGCAGACAACAACATACGCGACAAGCGTTGTCAGGGTGATACGAGCAGACGACCGAACCACATATCTCATAAATAAACAGGAGATTGAAGAGTCACACACAAGTCACGTGTTCGACATCTATTTTATTACAAGTGGGATGCAAGAAAATGCCATTTAATAAACCCGAATGATTGATTGTAAAAACAGCAATTATTGTATTACGGCGACTCGCCACTCCCCCTGATAGAATCTTTCCCATAAAATGCAAATGTAATGCTTTGTTCGACACAAGTGTAATACTTTAAAAATAGGGTTTAGGAGTTACGGGCACCTTATGTTAACAGGTCCCGCATTGTAAGAAGGTCCCCTTTTTGTAGCGGCCCTGTAATTACAAGAACAGATATATTGTTGTTGCCGTAGTTCAGATGAAGTTTGTGTCTCCGCTTTAAAGTCCCAATTCCACAAGTCAATTTCTGTCCACTACATCCTTGCTATATTGTATAACGAACTAAAATTATTTGATGCGAAATACAAATCATTAAATTATAGGTGTACGGTGTACAAGCGCGTACGCTGAATTTTCTTTTCGATTAGCAATAGAAAAGTTTGATTTTATGTCTTTTGCTGTGTACAGTGCTCAAATGAATGCCAGATTGTACCTAAAATTTGTTCCATTGTACATACTTAAACCAGAATATATATATATGAAATTGCATCAGAAACAAAGTAACAGTTTGACTGTTCTACTCAGCAATCTTCGGCTGGCTCTTTTTGGAGGAACCACCGAGACTATCCAAAAGAAAACCAATAATATCTTTTTATAGCATACAATTAATCACCAGCATATAACTGTAGAAAGACGCGTATTTCCGTTCTGCAGGGGTCATATGATATTGTCCAAACAAATGCAATTGATGCACATCCGGTTAACAGATAAATTAGGTGTCAGCTTTAGGGGTACAAATTACAGAACAGCGCACCTCAAGCCTTTGATCGCTTCTTGTGCTATATAAATAATTAGATTTAAAGAAATACGTCCATTGTCCGCTCAAAAAAAGTTTAATTTTAATGAGTATTGACCACCAAATGTGAAATGAAATGACTACAATTGGCGCTAGGAACCATGTCGCACGACGTTCGTACGAATCGAAGGTACAATGGACACAGAATCAAATATACGTATATCGTCACGTGAACTGAACGTTTACAGTTAAGTGTATATATTATTGTAGTAGTAGTAATGTAAAAGTAATAGCCTGGTACCCTAGATTTGTAGTGTATTCTACAATTGCTTATAGCTGGCCAGACGATCTTATAAAGTTGTTCTGGCTCTCTCTATATATTTGAGAATCGTGGATGTACGCGAAGAAATGAACAAGTCAGCAAATAGTTGATGTCATTTAAGCCTGTGCTTTATGCTCATACTGAATAATAATCAGCATTATATAATTATTATAATCAGTTCACAGCTCTGTAACTTCCAATATCAAACCTGAAAATATTCATTTGCACAAAGGAAATATTCCGTGAATTGATTTCCTACAATATAGTTATAAAACGAAAATGGCGCACCAGTGAACCGTGACAAACTGTCAGTTAAATATTCAGGGTATTTACTCAACAGTAAAGTCTCTAAACTATATCAAAAAATATGTCAAGAACAGTCATCCATAACAACCCCTCCTTCTATTTCACCTTTTTCCATAATACTATTTTCCTTTTTTAGTTTTGTTTCAAGACATATGTTTGTTGTTGTTGTTTTGTTTGTTTATTTTCCTTTTTTGTTGTTGTTTTTTATACTTGGAAAAGACATGGGACACCACTTGACGTATTGTAACTAAAGAATGACTTTTTAATTATATAAAATATATCAATATGTCATAATTCGTAGGAATTTATGCATGGAAATGTGTCATTCTGTATGAACTGTTGTTCTGTTTGTCAAAATATGTTAAATGTATAAATGTGAAAATAAAAGAGAAAGAGAAAAAAGTCTCTAAATTGTAAAAGATAGTATCAAAAGTTGCTCAGACTCAATATTTATTGAATGCAAGCTTTCATGTAAATCTAATCACTGTTAATATTTCTTAGTGTTTAAACTAAATAGCAGACGGCATACTTTTACTCTAGAAATTATCTGAACGAAGTTGTCCGTCTGAATATATGATGTTGACTGAGCTCCCCTACCAAAACCCTGAGCCCTTTAATGGTAATCTACAATTTCAACCCCAAAATATTTGTTGGAAAGGTTGACAATATTTGTAACCAAAGTGAATCATTCAACCATAAAATATTGATAATATACTGGCTTACTGGTATTTTGTTTATACTGGTGTATACCTTGTTCTGTTTGAATGGTACAAAGTCTTGTAAGTACATCGTTGAATATAAAAATGTAGACCTGTAACCCTTAGCAACAGAGCAAAGGAAAAAAAACGTAATGCATTGCATAAAATGGCTGCCTACTGAAACAGAAAAAAGTAAACGCATGTTTACACGAAAAAAAAAATGGTTCATGAATGTGTGAATACATGGAATTAGATAAAGTTGTTTGTCAAAATAATGCACAAATACAATATATGGATAAGACATTGCAATAGGATTTATTAAAATGGAAATGAATAATAGTGTAAAGATCGTTCACAGAAGTTGAAAATGTACATGCATCGTGGAAACTGCACAAGTTAATACACTTTTATGAGGAAATACAAATACAATATATTAAAACTATTATGTAATCTGTATAACCTGATGAGTTTGTGGTTCGTCTTTCTAATGAAACAGATATGGTTGTGAATTTTATTGCTATTACCAGCAACAAAGTCATTCATGTAGACCAAGTAATATATATCAAGGTAAGAAGTTGAGCTCAGTTCTTTGTTAACCAATTGGGACTCTTCAATATCAACAGAATATCACATTTATTATCTTATTAATGATATAGAAAACTATGAGCATTCAAACGAGTTAAATCACCTTAGAAATTAAAACATTTAATGAATATGGAGTTTCGGTCACGAACTAAAAAATTTCAGAGTTAACCCCTCAGCTCATTGGATCTGCATAATAAATATGTTAGCTATGGTATTTCTGATGATGACCTCGTTTTCAAAAGATTTTGTCAGACCCGCGTGGACACCTGAGTATGAGGAAACCTTCTAAATGATATAAAGTATATATATAACGTATATAATATCATAGACTTACAAAAAGAGTGTTTATACGTCTCTGATAATATATAGCTGTACTCGATCCGTATTTTTATATGTTGTCCGATCCTTGGCATGGAAGCAAATATTAACTATATAGTGAGGACAGACGTGACGAGTTTGAAATTTAAGTGAACATCTAAAGGGCTTCTTCTTTATACCATTATCATAAAAAACCTTATGCTGCAGATTTTATTATCAACAGGTGGTTTTGTGTTACGTTATAAAATGGGAAATATATTCAGGACGTCCGCTATGACACCACGTGCCAAAAACTCGTGCACAGGATATCCGGTATGAATGACACCTGAAGCGTGGTTCGAGTGACACCCAACTACATGTATTATCAAATCAAACTAAATCACTTTGTATTCTTTCTGCTGCCTTGTCTACACAATGATTGAGTGTTCAACCGGCAGATTTCTGTCAGGCTCATGAGCTCTTCTATTTCATTTATTTTCATATATGTTTGAAAAATACAATCAGTGTTTTAGTTAAACTACCTTACTTGGCATTCCACTACTTCTTCTGTTCATGCGTACATTTAGCAGGTCCCAGTTTTCCACGAAAAACGTTTGTTCATTTAAGATGATTGCTTGATAGAATATTGTGTTGTGGGTTTATCCTCCAGCATAGCGAAATTTCTTCTTAAAAATGTTCTGCATGTATGCAGTTCTTTTTAATCACGATTAATCACTTTAAATTACTAAATTACTTTTTCTTCTACTACTCCTTTACTTATTTTTGAGATATTTTAATTCTCTTCATGATCAGTACTGTGGCGATAAGGAAATCAATAAAGTAAGCTGGGATTAATGGAGTTAAGCATCACGACTTAATGGACTTTTAAAATGGAAAAAAACATGTATGTTTATAGCAACAAAATCGTATTTACAATTTATATTTAAACCGTCAATAGAATTTTTTTTCTTTTTTGCACGATCAATGTAAGGTGTTGAGTTTTCAAAACTATTTATTTAAATGTAAATTTCTCACCAAAGTATCGCATTAAAGCCAAATTGTCTAATTCAGATGGCGCCTTTTGGTCAATCTGAAACTAAACCACTTTGTGTGTTTAAAATGCTGAAAAGTTTCGTTTGACAAGAAATTTAGGGGATTTTGATATTCAGGAATTATAGTACAACCACTATATCTGTCGATATCGTCTTCAAGTCTTCAATGGTTTTGCCAGTGACTCGTTCTTGGCTAATTAATAGATGATGCGAATTATAGCATATATGAAATAGTTGTCATGTCAATAATCATGTGAAAGAGTAAGAGTCGATGGCATGAATAGGAGCACTCCGTTTTTATCATGTGCCGTTTTTTACGATACATTATTCTGTTTACGGGTATTTAAATCCTATGACTTTCGGACATTGTGGGATGCAAATTCAAGCCGATTTCATAAATCTTCCTATTAATTAAGGCAAGTAAAGCAGAAATATTGGAGACATATATGTTGTAGCTTACCGCAAGTGTTTTTCAGAGCGTTTCCAACTCAATCATTTTTATTGAACCACATCCAATAGAGGGCGGATCTCCTGTAGAGAAAATGTCATGTGACAAGATTGGAAACGTCACTTCATAATGATCGCTTGTAAATAAGGAAGATACATCCCTATTGTACTTAAAGGTTTAAGGATCGAGATATGTGCAGATTATTCAAAAACGTATGCAAATTCGGATTGGTTTGGTTGTTATGGAAATGGCATCTCCACAGCCTCTAGGGTGTGTTAAAAGCATGCAGGCGAACGTAATGGGACGATTGATGTATGGGCAATGCAAACTGCCTTATGATTGGAAACAGTTGAAGAAAGAATACTAGATGCTGAATAAAGTATAAAATCAAATGAATTGTGTCATGTTTAGAATGTCATTGCGTTCGGGAAAAAAACTGTTACCGATGACATTTAGGCAACTTCGTTCTATGTTCATTCATTTTTGCAAATACACTACAAGAATTCTAAACATTTCTTATTTTTAAAAGCATTACATTTGACGAACGATGAAACCTTTTATTTTAAAGCAGTCGCTGAATCATCAAATACTGAAAATATATTTATACATGTACACATTTGCTGGTGTGCAATTTGGCTTCGGACACCTAGATATTTTGAAATAATTTATGATCTTTCTTCCTAGTCAATGTTGTAGTTTTCAGAGCATTTAGTATTAACTGGTTTCCTTAAACAACGACCTTGTCGCCAGTTTGAACTTACTTCTCAGTGAACTTGTTCTTTTCCCCAACAGTTCCTAAATGAACCGTCACAGATAAACATCACTACTTAACTTTTACACGCTTCAAATATGAGACTAATGTAATAAAGCATATTGGTCCAATTTTCCAATTACCACTCTCTGAAAAACAAAGCTTCTTAACAGAGCCTTTAAAACATGACTGAGTTAAGCAGGGTAATTGTGTGCTCAAGTTTGCAGAAAGGGTATAAGGGTAAATGATAAATGTCCTTTTAACTGACATTCAATCCTATTCTATCTTCCATGTCTAATAAAGTTTAAATGTCTATGAATGTGTAGATTTTACGATAAGAGTAATTGATCGTACATCCCAATTTAACGTTGTCTGTTTTTACCGTGAGTCGAAGCGAGGCTTAATTCTTCCCTGTTCGACTCCACTCAGCAAATCACCGTGTGGGATCGGGTTACGTTAGGGAAAATGGCTTCCGTGGATGAACCTAATTCAGATTCAAACCTGTCAAGTAAGTGACCATCAATTACATTTTGGATACAGATCCATTGTCAGAATATGTAATTAGACTGATCAGACGAATGACCATGGATACGTTGACAATATTCGAGGGTTTCCGATGACTACTTATTGTCACGTGATATCAACGGTAGCATGGCGACACGTGCGTACCACATCTGATGAATAGAAAAATGTAAAAATAAATTTGATCGTGTTGCGAGGTGCGTTGCTTGTGATGAATATAGTGCGATTTTTGCTTTTCATCAGCACCGAAATGTCTATGTAGGGTATCTTGTGTTGGGATGAATACATCAGTCTAGTCTTACACAATGCACTAGAGATTACATCTAGGTACATCTTCTACAGTGAGTGAGTGAGTAGTGAGTGAGTGAGTCAGTCAGTCAGTCAGTGAGTGAGTCAGTCAGTCAGTCAGTCAGTCAGTCAGTCAGTCAGTCAGTCCATCCATCCACATACTACCTACCTACCTACATACCTACCTACCTACATTCATACATACATACATACATTGATGGATGCATGCATGATTGCATGTATACCTTCTGTCTATCATATTCGTACATTCGCCTGGTTTCCCAACGAGTTGGTGTTGTGTGTGTGTGTGTGATTTTTAAAATACCAGTTCATTTCCACATGCTCCGGGACTAAAACAAAAACAGAAGGTATTTGGAGCTTACTGTCTTGAATTGACCACATTGATTAAGAATCCGTATAACACCTGCAGCTTTGTAATGTTCTATATCTACAGCAGAGAGGAATGCATATCTTTCAGAAACATCAATTAAACTTAACCTCTACATATCCCACTTCCGTTCACAAAAAAAAAAAAAAGCGGAAAACACTGACATAACGAGACGTATTGTAACGTTAGTTCAGCCATCTGCTGACTAAGGAAAATATAAGCAAAACATAAAGGGAAGTTTGATTTGATTTTCATTGTATGAACGGATTCATTGTACTGCGTGCATTTTATAGATTTACAGAGGGGAAAATAGCTTAACTAATTTATTTGTGCAGAATGTGTGATTAACTGCTTAAATATCTTTTTTTAATATGAACAAAAACTATTTTTCAAATTAGTTATTCGTACACAATACATCGTATTGACGGAAACATTCATTGTAAAATTTCACACTATCACCGGTAATCCAAATATAAGTTTTCGTTTTAAAAAAAATAATTGAAAGAACAAACAAACAAAGTTAACAAACAACGCTAGATGATCGGAAAAGGGTTGCTTCTTAGTGCAAAATATCCCCAATACCTATTGTACTGTATAAACTTAACATACCGACTGTCGTGACGCACATAAAAGAAGAATGTTTAATATTATTAAGGCAAAAAATATATAATAAATAAATTCTGTGTTTCGGGCAACGGTCTAAAAAATATATAAAAATTGGTTCGGAGGTCAAAAAATATCTAATAAATAATCTGTGTTTCGGGCAACGGTCTAAAAAATATATAATAAATAAATTCTGTGTTTCGGGCAACGGTCTAAAAAATATATAATAAATAAATTCTGTGTTTCGAGCAACGGTAAAAAAATATATAATAAATAAATTCTGTGTTTCGGGCAACGGTCTAAAAAAATATATAATAAATAAATTCTGTGTTTCGGGCAACGGTCTAAAAAAATATATAATAAATAAATTCTGTGTTTCGGGCAACGGTCTAAAAAATATATAATAAATAAATTCTGTGTTTCGAGCAACGGTAAAAAAATAGGTAGGGTCGTGACCGAGTTTAGTTAAGTCATAATAGTGAATGAATCACGGAAAACGACGGTCTCAAAATGGCCACTGAAAATGACTGCTAAAAACTTGAGGGTCGCGAGTTTTCGCTAGGTAGGGTCGGGTTGCCCGAAACACATTTTTTTAGGCCTAAGAGGAACAGAAGAAACTGCAGCGCTTACGCGTTATTCCTGTGTGAAATGCACACGGGATTTCGGTAGTAGGTCTACACTCCTATGAATATTTATATGAATGTTTTTTTGTCAATTCCGATGTTAAATCTCCCATAAGTAAATTCACATAATCTCCCATAAGTAAATCCCCCACCAACAAATTTAAAATGTCTATTCTTAAAGAATAAGCCTGGTGACCTGTTGTTTTTTAAGCTTTTATCAGATTGATAAGAAATAAGAAATGTCTGAAAGTCTGAATATTAGAAGATAAAGTTTAAAACAAAAACTGCTGGTTTGTACTTTTTTCCGAAATAAAGGTGTGTTTTAGCCGTAAAGCCACGGTATTTAATAATAAATATATGCAAAGAAAACGCTAAATTCATTATGTTTTATTAAATTTGATGTTTCACCTATATATATATATATATATATATATATATATATATATATAATTTCTATTGTAATCTACCTCTAAATAATAAGTGAATTTCTCATACATTTTCAACATCATATAAATAATGCATCTTTTTGATCAAAGTTAGCTGCATCTAACACATTTAATCAAGCTGCACTATGCATATGTGTAGAATACACGCGCGTGACGCGGAGTAATGTAATTCAGCCTAAAAGTTATATGTAACGTGCTAAATATAAGAAAATATGTAATGGTTATATGAAACCGGAAACAGCTGTTTGAGCATAATGACATAAGATATACTAATAAAAGTAATTAATTTGAAGAAAAAAAAGACATAGCTTTCATAGGTGAAATTTCATCCTAAACTGCAGCTATATACTTAGGGTAAACTGATAAAAACATTTTTTTTTTCTAAGGCTGGTGACACCCTGTTTTTATTTTATATTTTAGTAGACCATATAGATTTACTATCAATATACAAAGAATCATGGAATTATGAATGTTTTGAAAAAAATGATGATACTGCCGCGATTATCATTCTATAATATGGTTTAAAGCAAGACACAATATTGCTCATAAACTGAACACTGCATTACGAATGTTGTTGGTTACCATGACAGTATATCTGAAATAAGGCATTACCAACATGATATCACAGGTGGGTGAAGACCCGTCATCCACAGAACCACCAATCCACCGCAACCAACTGGAGGGTTTTGTCACAAGGCAAATTATGACAGTATTCTATATTTAAAATGTTTAATATTTAATAATTTACAGATATTAGTAATAAGTGTGCGTTATAGTTTGTTACTTAATTTCTTCATTTAAAACTTAGGTTAGACTATTGGTTATGAAACATTCTATAGACGTTATAACAGAGCTTGATGTTTATTTGCTTAATTTACCTTTCGTAACACTGTACTTTCTTTCTCCCTTAGACATCCTTAATCTTGTTTTCATAACAGTTTTCTATGTTTGATTATATGATTGTATTTGTGACACGTTATTTTAAGAACCAGCCGTTTATATACTAATTATCTGCTCAGTTATCCGTGTCACTTTGAGCATGATTTGGTTGCATGTGAGAGAGTCAGTTAGACATACGGAACCGCGTGTGAAACATCGTTAGAAAGAATCTCATTATTGTATATATAGTATATTCGTAGTACGAGTTGAATTAAGTAAAATAAAGAAGATAATATTATGCTGTCTATAGTCTTCGCTAATTCCCCAGTGCGGAGGAGAAGAGTGAAAGAAGAGAAACAAAGGGAGAAAGCGTTAAGTAACAGCGGGTGAATGTTGCACACTGTTACAATTTCTCCACATGAAAACTCCGCGTTACCAGACCATCTTGAACCCATCGTGTGGAGAGGAAAACTGATTGTAAGTCAGCCTCATTAAAGCACCTGGTGTTCTGTATTTTTGGTGGACCCAAGCAAAATGTATACCTCAATTTTATTTATTTATTTATTCATTTATATATTTATTTACTGTATTAATTGAATAAAACATAATATTTTCCCTGAACGTCTCATATCTCTGAAGCAAAGCGAAAGCGGTTTGCTCGACTTTATGTCATTTATTGAATTATTCTTATTTCTTTTTTGTAATAGGGTTTCCTGTGATATAGCGAATGACTTGACTTATGGTTGCCTGATCATTAATCACAGCGAAATGTCGTCTTCTAGGTGATTGATGACCACCATTTTCTCGCTCTTAACTCTACCCAGCACGCGCTACTGTTCTACAAAATTCGGTTTTATTGTAAGCATACGTCCACACGCGGCACGTCGGGTAGTTCAGCTTATTAATTTAGATTTAAGTAAAGGAAATAAGGAAATGTCAAAGACTATCATAAATCATCAACTCTATCATTCACAATATCATTATCGTCTCGTTCCCCCTTCTGTTGGTATAATTGGTCTCATGGTCAGAAGAAAGGCAATTATTTCCCGAGTGAAAATAAAGTACTTAGGCGATTTTTTAAAAATATATTCTTGTACGAATTATGTTTTAATATTCTTATACATTTATATCATATATATTTTAATGTATCCCATAATCTTAGTCATATTTCATGGTGCCGAGAAAAAAAGGGATAGATGTGTAGGTCGGCAGATAAAAATGATTTATTTGGCATTAGGCATGTTTTCCTATTCAAACACATGGATATAAAAATACACACTGTTTCAGTGTGTTGTGTTCATTCATTGAGCGAATACAAACTGTCAAGTTAAGAAAACGCGAGGCTGTGAAGAAAAGACAAACGTTTCTTGTTTGCATGTCTTGTCTTCCACTTTGCAAAGCAAAACTATAAATCATGCAACAGACAGACTAGTAAGTACGATGTTACTGCAAACGTGCAGAAAATTTAGAAGTAAAAGTAGAATGGAGCTCTTGTGTTATATCTACACGCCGTGTGATTCGCACCGAGTGATCTGTTGGTACAACATACCTTAATGACGGATCAATCGGTTATTGTGGATAAAACATCGAGTAACAAATGAGTAATTCAGCTACGGTGGTTTGTAATTAATGAACGCTGACGCCATTTAGAGAAGTTTTTTTATTAAGGCTTATTTAAAATAATCAATTACACGTTGTCTTCCATATGTATTTACATACTGCTGCAATGCGACAAATGATAACTTGCATGTACAGAAATAACCGACTTTGAAAAAAAAATGAAAAGAAGCGAATTTTATCCAAAGAAAAAAGAAAAAGCTATAGAAACACATACATTTTATCACGATTTTAATCACATACATTGCACGTTGACACAATATGCACTTTTTCACATACCTACTGAATGATTGTGTAACGCATTTCACATCTTTTCATTTCTCTCGGGGTTCGATTCTTAGTCACGCACACGAAAGATTGAAATGGTGCTACTTCTAGACAGGTGGTTTTTTTCGGGCATGACGGTTTCCTCCCACAATAATGTCCAGATTCCACTGAATGGGCTGTGTGCAAGCTTGTTATCGATGTAAAATAAACCAAGTATTTACCTAAAGACGTCTTTCTGTGTTTTCACGTCAATACTTGTATTGTATAAGGACCATATTATTGACTTAAAAGTCATTGTTACGAACTGAATTCCGAAATGCATCAAACTTGTTTGTTTATTAGTATTTCATTATCAAATGGTAATTGAAGAACAGACAAAAACATGTTTATATAATACAAGCTGCGGTGAAATCGAAAGCTGAACGTACAGTAAATACCTCTTGTTATGGCTTACCTGAGTGTAATGGTTTTAGTATCGACCTCGTGTGGGTAGGATCGCTGGTCCATGGAGAATATCCCACATTAAAATAAAATAAAAACATGAAAAAAGACAAAGGTCATTTGAATGCGAACATACAAATACCAAGTGTATATTTTAGCATGGATGAAAAAAAAAAATCAAGTGGTGAAACGTATTATACGTATATATGTCCCTTAACCGAAATGTTTATTTCAGTGCTTTCAGGAGATAACAGTTAGAATACTTTCTGGCTTCATTTCATTTACTACTGTTTAAAAGGGGAAATAAGTGAGGTCATAATTTAATAGTACAGCAAAGTCTCAGTTTCACTACCACTGACACGCACAATTATATTTAAGAGATTTGCGGTCAAGCTCATTATAAGCTCTCATTATTTGTGTAGGGTTTTGCAGGAATACCACCACCATACACCCTAGTAAAACTGTCACTCATACCCATTCGTCTCACGCCTTTTCGCCACCTTGACGTATAAAAAATAATCATTTCCAGGACATGGTCATAATTCCACGAGTCTGAAAAAAAGTATACGGTATCCATAACATTAATTCTTGTTCAGTTGGGTTAGTTTGGGTTGATACACTCCTAAATTGGAGGCGGAAGTAGTGATCAGTTACTGTCACGTCCGCGAATTCCTGTGAACTATTCTCGGACATAAATGTCCGCCTTAGAATCCAATGTAGTTGTCAGTTGCTAGTTTTCTCAAGGGTAGCGTTCACTTCATCTGTCAATTTAAGATGACTCCTATTGTAAGCAGCACTCATTGTTTTGTACGTCGGTACTCGGTAACAGTTGGAAATATACGACTTCCGGTAGACGAATACTGAGCAAATTCTACAAAGATAAAATAAATATGCAAAAGATTTAAAGAATTCTACAGAAACCTCTCCCTGTCAACTTGTTGTTTTCTTGCTATCTGGGGATGGTGAACTAATTTTAACAACTCGACCACACGTGAAAATCCTTGCAGTATGGGAGTGACATTTTAAATTTCTAAGGAATTTTGACGTTTACATCTTAATTGTAAGATGTATCAGCAAATCGGAATGGAGGGTTAAGCATACCACCGATTCAAAGTACAAGAAACGAAAATGCATTTATCTTTAACGACAGTCAAACAGTTATGAAATATATTTACCAATATGATGGGTCCACCAAAATGCTTTTATTACATTTGTATTTTTAATTTGAATTTGATGACGTGTAAAAATGAACTTCGTCAATTTAAATACACGTACATTAATATAGCTGTTTATATTTGCTTTCAGTTTAGTTTTTTTTACAACGCGATACTATTGAAACTTATTCAGCATCAAATTGTACAGTATATATACTCTTTCACCCAGTATATATAGTATTTCACCATTTGAAATGAAAACAAGATATTGAAATTTTCATAGCGACATATATCTAAGCTAATAATATTTGACAAATTACTGTTTAAAATAAATCCTTCTAATTGAAATAAATGTGTTTCACCGTCAAAAGGACGGGTGTCAAAGATAATATTTACATTTATGTTGGATCAAATGCTTCATCTTCATGGCCCTTTCGACGGCCAGACAAAATTTAACAAGATTGCAAATTTGGCGGGAAAAGGAGCTCCTTTTGCATAAGACTTGCTACGTTGGGCAAACAGATGCTGGCTCGGAGCAGACGAGTTTATTCAGTCAAGTGTTTACGCTATACCGTGTGAAACGGTTTTATCTAAAATGTATTTCAAGGTTAATTCATTAAAACAGAGCTGCGTAGAATCAGCCATTTCAGAACGATTACATGCCATAAAATTCTGGAAACTGAAAAATATGCACTCTCTTGCTTCCGCACACGAAATACAAGCTTACTAACCATCCAAATGCAACTGTATCTCATTCTGGTATTATCTTTTCTTTTACCATTTTATTCCATAAAGGCAGTTTAGAAACCGATACGATAAAAACAAGCAGAAGTCCAATACTAAATTCTGCATCATCTATTTCCCACTCATCACTATGACCATAACTATGTAAATTGCTTTGCGGGGGCTTCGCAGGACGGACAGTTAGTGTTCCAGGGGGCATTTTTATGATGTTTTCTATATCAAAACGTTGTGATGGTGAAAATAAACTTCAGATAACGGTGCGGAATTTGATAGGTTCTTGGATTTACTGCTCTCGGCGGGCGGGCAAAATATTACTTATGCTACTTTTTACATGACATAAATTTTATATTTGCCTGTGGTCAAGGTTGGTTTAGAGATTTACCACATGTGAAATAAATATAAGCGGGGATAAGGGTTATGTTTGTTTCAATAAATTCCAAATGGACTGTGCTGTCAATCGCAAGTTGTCATGCGTGTTGTTTTGATGTTTATATCAATTTTTGGACGGCCAGCGTAAATTGTTTTGACGTGTGGCATGAAATTGGCCAGAATTCCGAAAATGTTTTGCCATAGATCGCCAGTCAGACTGGTCAAACAATCAGATCTTGTTTTATTAATAGTGCCCACAGATTGAATGGGGCAGGTCTGGATACAGAAGTGTTTGTATATTAAGGAAAAATATGCATTGTGAAATATTTCATGAAACGGCAAAGAAGAATAATTTCATGAATTAAATGGATTGCGTCGAGGTTTTCACGTTACCATGTTAAGAAGTATAGAAATTTAATGGCGTTAAATTACATAAAAATCTAGTTGTTGAAAGAAGAGGATACTGATATGTTGAGAAAAAAATAGGGTATTATTTATTTATCGGCCATTGTGTTTTCGTTCAAAATTTGTATTACTTATAGTTCTTTTTTTTATATATATGGAATTTAACCCAAACGAGGCGAAGCCGAGCGCAGGGTCAAGTTCCCTATCTTATAAGAAATAACTATAAGTGGCATTCCGCTTTTTCACTTTTGTCACATAGGCCCAGCTGGTGGTCGAGCATGTGGCTAATGTAACCTTCAAAACAAACTTTTTTTTGAACGGCTACTTTTGCCACATGCTTTTTATTTTCAATTTTTGTAGGCAAAATACAAAAATACGTTACATACGTTGTTGTTTTTTTTCATTTGGACCGACAAAGAGCTATTTCATTGGCTTAAATAGTGGGACAAACGGTAATTTGCATGAAATAAATCGGGAGATATTGATATGGGGGGAAATGTGATATTGTATGGGGCCTACATGACTGGGTGGGCGGAGCTAGTTGCTACTGCTTACGTCATGTTTTGTTAGCTAAATTATGCATGTAAATAGGTTCAGTGACACCGACTCTGAACCCAGCTGACACTAAGCCGCATTTTTTTTTTTTTTTTTTCCCCTCTGGACTGTATATCAAAATTTGTAAGGAAAGGGCTCTGACATCACTTGATTACGAAGGCTGTAAATTTGGACAGATGTTTGCAACATTTATATCCTATGCACGGTTCGATCGATCTGTTACTAAATTAACACATGGTTTAACTTATCAATATCATAAGGCAACCTTAATGAAGTAATAACGCGAAAAATCAACTATTTGTTCACTCCACTACCAATTTTCTTTTTTTCTGGGCGATTTTGAAATTGACATCATATGAAATTGACATCGATACGAATTTTGAAGAAAAAAAGTTTTCTATAGACCATTTCACCAGGGTTCGGCAATACTCGGTATAATTCATTGATTTAAACTGACCAGTCAGTGACTGGAGAAAAGTTTCAAATGTATGTTTATTTCCAACTGAACAATGTGTGGAATATACAGGTAATAAATCAGGTAAATTAGGTGTTCGAAGATGCTCCTTGATTTACGTAAGTTTGCGTCTTATTTCGGAGCGAAATGGTCTATACATCACTTTTATACACAGTTCTAAACGAAAACCTGCAAGGCACGATGTGTCCGACATAAATTGTGTTAATTACTTGACATTTTAAACTTTTTCATAAATCCATTACTCACTTAGACAGTCAGTGAAAGAACAAGAAACTGTTGGATATTTTGTTAGGCGCATGGTCGGTTTACAGAATTTCTTACCACATTTCCTACCATTTTCTATATTGAATTTCGTTATAAATGCGTTTTTCTAAATTTGGTCTCAAAAGAGTGTCCTCCTTTCCAAATTTTAATGTTACCATTAAGTACGAAAAATTTCGCCCCATGGAACTTCGAGCCCAAGTGTTACTTACAACGTCATTCAACGTTTCAACAATCGAGTTAACTAAAATGTGTTCCCCGTACCCGCCTGGCAACATATAATGTATAAGTCCAAATATATTTTACCATTCACGTTAATACAAACATGAAGGTTCATAACAATAATGCCGTGATTATATGAAATAAATGGTTTGAAGAGAAAGCAATATGCTTATAAAACGTCTCTCCAACAAACCTGAATTTCAAATCTACCCACGTAACTGGTGGGAATTAAATGACTCATGTTTGTTTTGAAAATTGAAAACGTTATTCAACTATATTGCATTAAACCAAGCGTCGGAAACCTACAAACGATCATTCCGTTACTCCATACATCGCCCGTGGGATTTATTAGTTGCTCGTTATCGATTATTTGAAAAGCCGCGCCACTATACGCAGCCCCACTAGGTATTGCGGATTTTTGGACAAATAGAAACTCTCGTACTTACGGCACTTAGACAAACCTTTACCAACTTAGAGATAATAGATCTCCAAATGAAGATTACTCATTCATGTAAGCAGCATTTTGACTGGTCGACTTATTAAAAATCATTATTGTAACGATTTTGTAAGTGCTAGCCTGACAGATGTAAAAGAAAGCCGTGGGTATCCGATGCGATGTTAAACTACACACAATTGAAAAGGAAATGACAAAATCTTATACATGCATTTAGTCATTATATTATTTCGTTTGAAAAAAAATAAGAAGAAAAAAAAGTATGTATTGTTACCGATTCAAGCCTATTTTGACTGCAAATAGCATTTGACAGATTACGTAGAGGTTTTACCTCATCCAATCAAAACCGTGGAAAAAACAAACATCGGAAGTTGATAGAGGAGCAGATTTATAAAATTGCTAAAATTTTCAATATTTCGCGTTAATAATTCGTTAAGGTTACCCTTTGACAATGATTCGTTATACCTTGTGTTAAGTGGATGAAGCGTGCATAGAATATAAATGTATCATACTTTCGTCCAGATTTCAGATCCCGTTCCTATTCATGTTTAATATACAGTGCAGAGCGACAAATGTCAATCAAACGTGAGGCGCTTCCATAATGCGAGGTCAAAGGCAAAACTGTATGGCGTACGTGATAAACTGTTAAATATTATGAATATATCGCAGTGCTCCGCTTCGCGTCGCTTGCCATAAATTCAATAAAATCTAAAATATAAACGACAACTAATACTTATCTAAAATATAAACGACAACTAATACTTATCTAAAATATAAACGACAACTAATACTTATCTAAAATATAAACGACATAAATACAACTTATATTATTAATATATAAACGACAACTTATACTTATTTAATATATAAACGACAACTAATACTTATCTAATATTTAAACGACAACTTATACTTATCTAAAATATAAACGACAACTTATACTTATCTAAAATATAAACGACAACTAATACTTATCTAAAATATAAACGACAACTAATACTTATCTAATATATAAATGACAACTTATACTTATCTAATATATAAACGACAACTTATACTTATTTAAAATATAAACGACAACTAATACTTATCTAAAATATAAACGACAACTAATACTTATCTAATATATAAACGACAACTAATACTTATCTAATATATAAACGACAACTAATACTTATCTAATATATAAACGACAACTAATATTTATCTAATATATAAACGACAAACTTATACTTATCTAATATATAAACGACAACTTATACTTATCTAATATATAAACGACAACTAATACTTATCTAATATATAAACGACAACTAATACTTATCTAAAGTATAAACGACAACTTATACTTATCTAATATATAAACGACAACTTATACTTATCTAATATATAAACGACAACTTATACTTATCTAATATATAAACGACAACTAATACTTATCTAAAGTATAAACGACAACTAATACTTATCTAAAGTATAAACGACAACTTATACTTATCTAAAGTATAAACGACAACTTATACTTATCTAAATATAAACGACAACTTATACTTATCTAAAATATAAACGACAACTAATATTTATCTAAAATATAAACGAGAACTAATACTTATCTAAAATATAAACGACAACTAATACTTATCTAAAATATAAACGACAACTAATACTTATCTAAAGTATAAACGACATCTTATACTTATCTAAAGTATAAACGACAACTAATACTTATCTAAAGTATAAACGACAACTTATACTTATCTAATATATAAACGACAACTTATACTTATCTAATATATAAACGACAACTAATACTTATCTAAAGTATAAACGACAACTAATACTTATCTAAAGTATAACGGACAACTAATACTTATGTAAAATATAAACGACAACTAATACTTATCTAATATATAAATGACAACTTATACTTATGTAAAATATAAACGACAACTAATACTTATCTAAAGTATAAACGACAACTAATACTTATCTAAAGTATAAACGACAACTAATACTTATCTAAAATATAAACGACAACTAATATTTATCTAATATATAAACGACAACTAATACTTATCTAAAATATAAACGACAACTAATACTTATCTAAAATATAAACGACAACTAATACTTATCTAAAATATCAACGCCAACTAATATTTATCTAATATATAAACGACAACTAATACTTATCTAAAATATAAACGACAACTAATACTTATCTAAAATATAAACGACAACTAATACTTATCAAAAGTATAAACGACAACTTATACTTATCTAAAATATAAACGACAACTAATACTTATCTAAAATATAAACGACAACTAATACTTATCTAATATATAAACGACAACTAATACTTATCTAAAGTATAAACGACAACTAATACTTATCTAAAGTATAAACGACAACTAATACTTATCTGTTTACATAATTTATCCCGTCTTACACTCACTTTGCTATTTGTTATGACTGCTTTTATTTTGTCCCGCAGAGAATAAAATTTCAAAACGATTGGTACAGTAGCAAAGGGGTCTGGCACGAAAAAAGAGTCATAAAATATATCACAATATGTATTATATATAGAGAAATATGACCCAACTCACGTGCCAGACCCCTTTGTACAGTAGTTCTAGACATTTTAAACTATGAGGAAATCTGCTTTCATGGATTATCATTCATGATAGTGAGACCGCTTGCTATCATATTACGGCAATTTTGGAACTATTGCTGAATTTTGACCCTGTCGAATCCACTCTAATCATAATTTGTCTTCATTTCCTTTTATGAAATATGTTAGTATTACTTATGTTTATTAGGAAAAAAACATAATTACTAAATACAAAAATTAAATTTTTTGATTTTCACCGCAAACTTTCAATAGCTGAATTTTCCTTTTATGAATCTGTACTTGAGTCATCTGCATTCCTCCCTCCAGTCAGATGTGGTTTGGCATTTAAAAAATTGCAGAGGTCGCAAACTGACATTTCATCAAATTCGATATCGAGTGTGAAAAATGAGCGATAAAAACAGACATGTGAAACACAAAACGTCAAACATAATATTACTTTTTACCACAGCGTCGTTGAAAGCATTTTAAGCATTCAGTACAAGAAAAAGTTTATTCAAATACTTTTTATGACACTTTCCGAATATGTAGATGTGTAACAGCAACACGGAATGCAAACAAACAAAATATAGCCCGGACCCACGGGACTGAAGGGTATAATAATTAATTTTCGTAGGGGAAATAAATTCGTAGATTTCGCGGATGGCTTAGTCTACGAATAGCATTCCCCAAGAAAATAAATCCAGAACATACGTATATACCAACGAAACTGGCATTTTTTTTTTTTTACAGATTCCGCGTAATTCAATGTCGACGAAAAATAATGATTTTACTGTAGTACCGTAAGTCTGCGAGATGTTCTGGCTGGGCTGCGTCCACAAAGGTTTTGTCTAATCTATCAGACAAGGCTTACTTTCAGCCCCGGTCCTAACATGTACTAATCCTACCAGCCCTGGAGCAGTGGTCCCAGAGACTATAGCCCCGCGACTTCACGTCTCTGCAGTATCTCATTCTTCGAACGTAACCAGTCACCGGGGGCTATGATCTGCTTCATTAAAGGAAACCAACCAGAAAAAGGGTATACCTGATCTTGTCATAATCGTTTTCTCAGCAACTATGGCAACGGTATCCAGTATCCTGCCCTACGGTCCCGAGCATATGTTCTGGTAACAAAGCTGGAAACTCGTGACGGTCACTTTGATTTTATAGATCATTGCATGCCCTACTACTCACGTAACACGTAACGAGCCTGTTTCTTTCTTTTCATGTCAAATATATTGGCCTATTTTATGTCAGTATACATACACTTTGATGTTAAACATAACCAAAGCGTTGAAGCATGTGTCAAATAACATTTAAGGTAAATATTTTTCGGTGCCAGAAATGTCAGTCTGTTTGTGATAAGGAAATCTTCCAGTCAAAGTCTATTTCATCCTATCAGGTCTGTATATAACACAGCCACTCGTGCTATGGTTTCAAACTTCTTTAATCCCCATCAAAGCCATAAATTACAAACATATTGCAACAGTAAAAATAATAATGTAGATAAATTATACACATGGAATTTTTTCAGGATCTTATTTTTCACATGATCTTATCCAGACCTGTGCGTTATGGATTGTAACTGATAAGCGCATGAAATAATTTCATCAGATTCATTGCTACGTCAGGAAAATGAAATTGACTAAATAAACAAAATACAAATGTATAACCAAGGGCTTTACGTAAGGGGGGAAATGCAACCAAACAGAAATATCATGCATGAACTAGGTGTTCAACGATTAAAAAATCGGTACTTGAGTAGTGTATCTTCAACTGACTTAAACCGCATTAAAAAGGTGTTGCCTTTTTTTTTTTTAGCTCACCTGAGCACAATGTGCTCAAGGTGAGCTATTTAGGATAACCCTGCCTCCGTCGTCGTGCGTCGATTGCTTTAAACAACATCTCCTCTGAAACCAATGGACAGAATTTGACTTAATTTGGCAGGGATGATCCTTGGGGGCCCGTTCACAAAAGTTGCCAAAATAAACTTGATCCATGTAGAACTCTGATTGCCATGGCAATGGAAAAAAAGAAAACTTTAAAAATCATCTCATTCAAGATTATACTGGCAGATTTCAAAATGTTTTAGTACAGCTATTACTTGAGTAACCCTCTATCAAGATTGCTGAAATTATTACGATCCGTAAAGGGGCGGAGCTAGATTTGCCTTATATGTTTATAGTGAAAACTTTAAAAGACTTCTGCTCCAAAACTTCTGGCCAGATTTTGTAATGTTTTGGCACAGATGTTCTATACGTAAACCTCTACTAAGATTGCTCCTTTAGAGCAGTGATACTCAGGTAAGCGATATAGGGCCATCATGGCCCCCTCTTGTTTTTTCTTCTTCAAGACGAACGTTACGAAACGTTACGTTTCTTCTTCAATACAAACATTTTTCTCGTACATAGATAAACGGACCTAAATCATGTCCGGTAGAATTAAGTTATTGTAATATTAAAGAGTAGATTTTCGGAGGAATTCGCAGAATTTATAACAAATTTTGGTGCCTGGATAGCATAGTGGTAACGCACTTCGCTTCTCACCAATGCGACCCGGGTTCGATTCGTTGTCACTTAAGATAGAGGGTACAGTGGTAGCCCATCCAGACACATTTGTTTTCTCCGGGCTCCCCGGTTTCCTCCCACAATAATGACCACATACGCCGCCACCAGAGCCATCGAGAGTGATTAATTTAAGTTGGGAGAACTTGTTTCGTAATTGATGTAAAATAAATTAAGTCTAAATTCGTGTGATATACCAGCATATTATGAAATAAAACTGAACTTCTTATCTGTTTTATAATTTTAACTTTGAAGAATGGAAAAAAATAAGCAATCAGTCATGTTTGGTAAAGTAATAATCATTAAGACAATGTATCTACTCGTATCTGTATATTGGTAGTTCATCATCTCCACAAAATGGTTTGTGTCGGCTGCTATCGGTGTCGGATGTATATTAAATCCAAGTATAATGTTTGAACTGTCCAATCACGGGATGAGTTTTCTTATTCGAATTATCATATAATAAATCAGTTACATATGGGTTATTAATTACATAATTGAAGAAGAAAATTAGGAATTTAAACACGAAATAACTAAACACACTAGTGCAATACAAAAAACACACATCATACTCAGAAACGTGCGATATGAAACGCACGAATTGAGGAAATATTTCTCGAGTGTGTGTAACAGGATGAACAGATATCGGAAAGCCAAACAATAGTGACATGTAATTTGCCCAGGTACTTAAGGACAGGACCCTGTCTTTATCAATAAGAAAAAAAATCACGATAGTCTATACATAATAAACAAGGTTACCAACTTCAGCAGGATGCTGGAGGGCACCCATCGGGAATAAGTGTCAACAAATCAATGAAAATGCGCCCATCGATAATATTGGGGAATTCCCACTGTCAGCGGATAATTTTCCTTCATAACTGTTCACATGAAATACAGATATTATCATTTTGAATGCCTGAAATTTCTTATTTCAACCGATTGGAACCTTGATCAACGGAAGTGAACCCAAAATGACATCTATGACGTCATCGCCCACGAAGGTCAACTCAGACTGAGAAAAAGATGTTGCGATTGTATATGATAAAGAACGGAAAAGTAAGAGTCCTCCGAAAGTATTTGTAAACAAAATAACTTCGGAATACTCTTACCGTTCACTTCTGTACATAAACAAATCGCAGCGCTGATCGAGGTTCGATACCGTTCGAATGGAGTTAAATCACTAAATCCCCTCTCGAAATCTTGACATTTTAGACATTAGAAATAATTATATCTGTATTTCATGTGAACAGTTATGAAGGAAAATTATCCGTTGACAGTCGGAACTCGCCAATATTACCGATGGGCACATTTTTCATTTGGGTATATTTGGGAGTATTTGGGTATTTCGTGCTGCATCACCCTTTGGTTATATTTTTTTTAAATATTGTAATATACGACTAAATCACCATCATACATATTTCTTTTAGTGTATTGTGATATAGAAACGGAGTATTTGGGTATTTTGTGCTGCCGATATTTTGACACCAATTCCTGATGGGTGCTCTTCAGTATCCTGCTGAAGTTGGTTACCTTGTTGTTTTATATATAGTGATTTTTTTATTTATAAAGACATGGATAGTAAACGTTAGATTTATCTGGATGTGAATATTTTGATACATAAACTCAATGTAAATAGCGAATTAAAGTTGAAAACCGCTATATTCAAAGCGTTTCGGGGGTGGAAACTGCTGTTTGAAAACGATGTCATATGATAAATACAAATTACCACAAAATTATGAAACAGAGAGTTATTGTTCTTGGGCACTGCACATCCCCTCAATGATATCTATCCACATATGAATTTTCATCTTGATACTTTTATAATTACTCCAAAATTACACAACAGAGAGTATGGTTCTTGGTCAATGCACTCCTCATCAATGAGATCTATCCACATATGAAGTTTCATCCTGAAACCTTTTATACTTTCAGAGTTACAGCCCGAACATAAAATTATTAAAACTTACAAAGGCCAATAACTCCATTATTATTCAACAGAGAGTTATGATTCTTGGGCATTGCACTCCCCCTCAATTTTTTGGATGAAAATTTACAAAGGGCAATAACTCCAAAATAATGTAACAGAGAGTTATGGTTCTTGGGCACTGCAATCTCCCTCAATGAGATCTATCCACATATGAAATTTCATCTTGATACCTCTTATACTTTTGAGTTATGGACCGGAAAAAAAAATTCCCGTCAGACAGTCGGATGGACAGACAAGCTGAATTCAGTATCCCCCCTTACAACTTCATTGTGCAGGTGGTATATAAAAAAAAAAGATTTTAATTTGACATTGTTCCCATTCCAATACCTTCAAGCAAACCTAGCAACACATTGCCCCCTTCTGCAACCTTCCCTCATGTAAGATCAAATGAATTCTGGGTGAAAATGCTCCAGATTCTTGTCATTTTCCTTGTATCAAATGGTAATGGCTATGTTTAATCTCACTTCAAACATTAACTAGCTGTAATCAGAAGATAAGACACAACTTAAATGTTTGGTGTATACAATTATAAAACACTTGAATACTACAATTTAAACAGTCTTTTATACAGACAGAATGTAAACTTACACTCCCTCTTTTTTTATTAAGAAATCTATGTCAGCAGAAATTCTCCTGTGATGAGAGCATCCTGGGTCTGAATTAAACTTAACTTTACCTCTCCTAAATTACTATAGAATTTCTTATATCATTTGATTGTCCTTTTTGTAATTGTATGAAAAATAATTGAATTAACAATTCATTACAAGATATACAAATTTTATTCCATTTTGATGCATGTCATCCAACCAGCAGTGTAGCAGACACAGGTTTCACGTCATAAATGAGTGGCATGATACCACACTCAGTCTTATTACCCGGACATCTGAACAACACTTACATAATTATGACACCTGGAACTCCACATATATATGATGCTACTTGGAACTCCACCTGTGCACCTATGACTCCACCTATATTTGAAATCACTTGAGCACCTACTTACCCTGGAACTCTACCATTAAAATAACACCTCCCAAAACCGGAACCTACACACTTGCAACAACTAAATATGAAAACAACACCTATATATGACATTTGCAACAACACATATACATGTATATGATGAGACCTGCAACAACACCTATGTATGATGAGACCTGCAACAACACCTATATATGATGAGACCTGCAACAACACATATATATGATGAGACCTGCAACAACACCTATATATGAAGAGACCTGCAACAACACCTATGTATGATGAGTCCTGCAACAACACCTATGTATGATGAGACCTGCAACAAAACCTATATATGATGAGACATGCAACAACACCTATATATGATGAGACCTGCAACAACACCTATATATGATGACACCTGCAACAGCACCTATATATGATAAGACCTGCAACAACACCTATATATGACACCTGCAACAACACCTATATATGACACCTGCAACAGCACCTAGATATGATGAGACCTGCAACAACACCTATATATGGATGAGACCTGCAACAACACCTGCATATGATGACACCTGCAACAACACCCATATATGATGCAACCTGCAAAAACACCTATATATGGATGAGACCTGCAACAACACCTGCATATGATGACACCTGCAACAACACCTATATATGATGCAACCTGCAAAAACACCTATATATGATGAGACCTGCAACAACACCTATATATGGATGAGACCTGCAACAACACCTGCATATGATGACACCTGCAACAACACCTATATATGATGCAACCTGCAAAAACACCTATATATGGATGAGACCTGCAACAACACCTATAAATGTTGAGACCTGCAACAACACCTGCATATGATGACACCTGCAACAACACCTATATATGACACCTGCAACAACACCTATATATGACACCTGCAACAGCACCTATATATGATAAGACCTGCAACAACACCTATATATGACACCTGCTGCAACACCTATGTATGATGAGACCTGCAACAACACCTATGTATGATGAGACCTGCAACAACACCTGCAACAACACCTATATATGAAGAGACCTGCAACAACACCTATGTATGATGAGACCTGCAACAACACCTATATATGATGAGACCTGCAACAACACCTATATATGAAGAGACCTGCAACAACACCTATGTATGATGAGACCTGCAACAACACCTATAAATGATGACACCTGCAACAACACCTATGTATGATGAGTCCTGCAACAACACCTATGTATGATGAAACCTGCAGCAACACCTATATATGGATGAGACCTGCAACAAAACCTATATATGATGAGACATGCAACAACACCTATATATGGATGAGACCTGCAACAACACCTATATATGATGAGACCTGCAACAACACCTATATATGATGAGACCTGCAACAACACCTACATATGATGACACCTGCAACAACACCTATATATGATGCAACCTGCAAAAACACCTATATATGACACCTGAAACAACACCTATATATGACACCTGCAACAACACCTATATATGACACCTGCTACAGCACCTATATATGATAAGACCTGCAACAACACCTGCATATGTTGAGACCTGCAACAACACCTATATATGATGCAACCTGCAAAAACACCTATATACGACACCTGAAACAACAACTATATATGACACCTGCAACAACACCTATATATGGATGAGACCTGCAACAACACCTTTATATGATGAGACCTGCAACAACACCTATATATGACACCTACAACAGCACCTATATATAATGAGACCTGCAACAACACCTATATATGACACCTGCAACAGCACCTATATATGACACCTGCAACAGCACCTATATATGATGAGACCTGCAACATCACCTATATATGACACCTGCAACACACCTATATATGAAACCTGCAACAACACCTATATATATGAGACCTGCAACAGCACCTATATATGAGGAGACCTGCAAAAATAACTATATATGATGAGATCTGCAACAACACTTATAAATGGATGAGACCTGCAACACCTATATATGACACCTGCAACAACACCTGTATATGATGAGACCAGCAACAACACTTATAAATGGATGAGACCTGCAACAACACTTATAAATGGATGAGACCTGCAACAACACTTATAAATGGATGAGACTTGCAACAACACCTATATATGATGAGACCTGCAAATACACCTATACATGACACCTGAAACTACACCTTTATATGAGGAGACCTGCAAATAAAAATATATACGAGTACATGACAACAATTATAGGGATATCCAGGTACCATTTCAAAATTTTAAATATTGCTGTCAGGTACTGAACACACAGACTCTGCTCCAAAAGTAAATGCTAAAACCACTCTGCCACTGGGAGGAAGTACACCATTTCATTAAGTATATTTTCAAACAAAAATATGCTCTAGCAGGACAGCAGAGCAAGCCTTATGTCACTTTCTTTGAATGTTTTCACTCACTGAATTTCACCAGAACTTGCTGTTATTATGTATATGAGCAATAACAATTATGTATATGATCAAAAGTAATCAATGTCCAACAGGATGCCTGCAAATATGAAATAAATCAAAACAGGGTCATAATATAGTTTTACTTATTAATATTGAAATTCAATGCTGAATCGAGGTGTCTTTGAATGGATAATATTTTATATATCTTATATACTGTAATTGATATAATGTAAATATAACATTTTTAATATCGAAGAGAAATAATTCCAAGGTGATATGTTTGTTGGGTTTCTAACCAAGTAAAATCCTACTGCCCCGAGCTGGTATCGAACTCGGGACCCTCGGTATGCAAACCGGACACTCTACCACGTCGCAACAAAAGCTAGCTCAATGACAAGATAGTACAAGTGCCAATTTATACCTCTACTACAGGTTTAACATCCCACTGACAGTATTTCAGTCATTTTTAGATGATTTCTACTCGAGACAGATATGGTGCTGCCACACTGTGATATCATATTGCAGACATGTGATATGAAGCCACACCCAGTCACATTATCCTGACACTTGGCCAACCAGTCCTGGAACTACCCTTCTATTCTGAGCGCCAGTATTAGGGAGCTATACCAGAGCCAAAATGTATGACTTTGGCATATCACTGCTGGGGTTCAAACACACAGCTTGCTTCCAGGGTGGACACTCCAACCACAGGACCACCTGGAAAATATAGTCTTCTCCCTCATGTAGTACCAGCTTTATTACTGGTGATCAGAAAGATCAAGTGCTTTTTTAATGACTGAGAGAAATCTTTGTGCGGCAACAATCAAATATGCATACATAAGAATCCTGTACTTGAAGTTGAAAAGTTACTCAGCTAAGTGGCAGGTTCCATGATCAAAATACCACACACTAGCTGCCATCACCTAATGGAAGCATGTGGCTAATTGTCAGGCTTTGTCCTTAATTATAGTCAAATTGCTACTTTAAATTCCTCCCATTGAACACTTAATTGTCAAATCCTGCAGGATTGCTGCCAAGAAGCAGACCCAGAAGAGTAACAATGGAATAAATTTCACTGTAAAGACAAGTAAAACAAAAGAAAGAAGTGTAGAAAAAGGCAGGAACCTTCTCTGTAAGAGAGATATATATCAAAGCTGTTTCAAAACCTGTCGTTCACAAAAAATGAAAATAGCTCTTTGATTTGAAGGTTGAGTTATTCTTGTCAATACTAGAGGACCACTAATTAGAGGGTCCAACAAATTACTGCTCATTTAAGGGGGAAAACAATTTCATCTGAGGTTTTGTGTTACACAATTAGGGAGCACCTTTTTTTAGATCTTACAGATAAAAGGGGTTTTGTATGAGACAAAAGTCAAATAACATTTGCAAATGAGTTGGGTAACAGCATACAAGTTCAAGAGCGGCAGGTTGTGAAGTGTGCTTTGACATTGTGTGTCATGTTATGTGAAAGACTATCTTCCTCATCTGAAGACAGGATGTAACTGAGATAAGAATAACAAGTCTTTGGAAAACAATTATCCATGAATCAGAATACAACACTTAAATATTACATTACACTTGTTCCCAGCATGGTGAGAAGTTTGAAGAGGCTGCTGGGGAACCATTCCATTTTAATAGAGCCATAAATGCAGTTATTAATAAATATAGTGGATGGAAAAAGGGCATAAATCAAAACTAAAATCATAATTTGATGCCTTCAGTTAGTTAGTTCAAATGATCACTGTGCTTCAGGCATGTATTAAAAACATTATAGGATATTGACACATGAAATGGATATAAAATAGAAAAAATAACACCAAAAAACAGATATAAATTATTAATAAAAATTGACATACATTATTATTATATCTAATATACAATATCTACTCTCCCACAAATAAGGGGGAAATACCTGTTATAGTTCAGCAGTTCTCTTCTCTGTCTTCACAATGTATTTCATCTTCATGAAGACAGCTAGTGACATTTTAGCAGATTGTAACATTCAAATTCAATTGATAGTACAGTATCAGATGGAGATAAAACTGAAGCCAACAAATATATCAACCAGAAACACTGTGCTGGAACAGTTGAACTTGTGTTTTGGGTGGGGGTCATCTGTATTATAAAGCCAGGTATCAGGTTTGACTGTGGTATAAACAGCTGGTGAATAATTTCTTGAACTTTTACTGTATACTTAACCTGTATATTTGGTCTGCATGTCACTACATGTATTTGTGTGAAGTAGTGTAATACAATAATACATAATTATATACACATGTACTTTTGTTTTAAAAAACAGATTCTTTTGCCATTTATATGCCATAATAACCCATTGAAAAGTCAGATCAAACATAAAAATCAATTTTTCAGTCTGAACAAGTTTGACTGTGTTAACTCTGAATGTCAAAGGAACTCTGGTCAATTGTGAGCCTGCAAGGTATAAGCTGACCTGGCTTTTATATCATGAGTCACATAAGGTCATTACATAATACCTCTCATGTGGTATATAAGTATTGAGGGATTAAAGTGACAAAATGATTCATAAATTGAAATTAAAAAAATGTAACCCAACCCCAATTAACAACCACAACCCAATAATATCAGGTTACATGGACAAGGATAAGTTTCTACTGAGACCTGGCTTTTTGGCCCACTTACAGGAAAGCAGTTTAATGTTATCGCTCCCCTTTCCCCAAACAAAAAATGAGCAAAAAGTTAAATTAGCCCCTGTAAATTTATTGTTAAACAGCAGCATAATTTTTGCAGCACCATCATTAGAGGGCAATCTAAACCCTTTGAATGAAGATTGACTATTGATTTTGCTTGATTATGGGTGCATTTTTCTTTTGCCTTGTTTCACTTGCTTGTATTTTCACACAAGGCAGATTTGAAATTTCAACTTGTAAATGTACATGTATTTAATCCCAGAATATAGTTAGAGGAACAAAAGATTCTAGAGATGTCTGTTCAACACTATCAATGATATGCCCCAAATAAAAATATCAATTCATGAATTGAACAAGTCTTAGAAAGTTTCAAATCAACATTTGAATTATTATATATAATGTCACATATTTACAAAAAAATACAGGAATTATTTCTATTCATTTATATTTTTTTTTAGAGAAAAAAAAAAATAGAAATAAGAAGGTAAAATGGTCTGCGTATGAATATGGGAAACAGCTTAAAATTTTAAATACATTGATGTATTGACAGAACATAGGTGATTACATGTAACATGCATAAGTATACATTCATAAGTTAAGATGATGACATTGTATATTTATTTCAATTACAAGAGCGCTTTTGAATATTTCTATCATGTATCTACCGCAGAACGCTTTTTAAGTGGAGTCCCAATAGAGACACCATCAAACAGAGTGTGGCAGAAATGTCCAAGACTCTCAATAACCCCTGCTGGGGGAGAATTGGTGCAATACACACTTGTGATTAATGATAATGTTTCAAAGGAATATTTTATGCATTTCTTGACCCAGAAAATCTAATTTAGGTATATCAGTATATGGAACCTTTTAAAAAATGAAGATGTTAGAATGTAAAAAACAGCAAATATGTGTGATGTGTTGATATGTCAATTATGGGCCTAAAATGTTGTTCAATCAGTCAAATATGTGCCATAATCGAACTCAACTGAGATATTGTTGTCATTATCATTGAGTTTAAGATAAATGATGATTGCTTAATAATCACAGATTCTAGAGTGTAAACAAAGGGAAATTCTGGCATACATGTATTTCATGATTCAAGGCCCATAATTCCTGACTGCAACAAGCATAATCAAAATTGGCCATAAAAATTGTCATGAAGTTATAAGTGATTGATTTTGCTAAAGAAATGAAAATGCAATAGTATGAACAAAGTGAACTTTTCAGGAATTTTCCTTGGGTGGTCCTCCTCTTAAGTTGTTCAAAGAATTAAATTCCATGCAAAAATTTGGTTGTCATGGCAACTAAAAGGGGAAAAAATTGTGAAAACTTAAAATTCTTCTAGTCCAAAAGTACTGACTGGATTTTTAAATATTTTTGCACAGATATTCCTTTGGTCACTCTCCACTAAGACTAAAAAAATAATTTGGTTATAAAACATGGCAACCAGGGGCAGAGCCCGTTTTCCTTATATGTATATAGAACAAATTTGAAAAATCTTTGTGTCCAAAATTTCAAAGTTTTTTGGCACACTAGATGTCCCTTGGGTCACTATCAAGATTGTTAAAATTATTTGGATCTGCTGAAAGACATGACCGCAAGGGGGCGGACCCCGTTTTCCTTATATGTATAAAGTTCAAATTTGAAAAATCTTGTCAAAAAGCACTCATTGGATTTCAAAGTTATTTAGCAAGTATGTTTCTTAGGTGACTTGCAGAAAGATTATGGCTATAAACATTGTCATGAAGTTTGAAGATAATTGCTTAAGAAATGAAGATGCTAGAGTGTAAACAACTAATTGGTTTTGGAAGACAGACAGACAGCTGACCCTAATAGCTCATCCTGTGCACAGGTGTTCAGGTGAGCTAAAAAATTTCCAAAATACTGATAAAATGTTATACATTAGAGAAAAGAATAAGGACAGTCAAAACATGCTGAGAAATCCAGAATGTTATAACTGACAATGTCAACATAAGGAGTCTCACCTGTAGTTATAATGCTGTACTATATAATGCTATATTTTTACTTGGACCTCACATTGAAGAAAGCTGCATTTTTGAACAGTAATGGTCATTTTATGACTATACATTTTTAATATCTCCATCAAGAAGATCATTAAACTTTAACGATATCTTTGGTGAAGACTTAGAAATATCAATTAATAATAATGATAATAATTTCAGCAATGTCCCACTCTGGAATAAGGTATCAAAAAGAGAAGTGCGACATCATTATTCATTAGATGTCCTGAAGACACCGAGGCAGTAAAGCATATGAACCAAAGATTTACCTCTCTTACCCCCACCCACCACATTCAATCTAAAAGAGAAAATTAGGAACACTATCTTTAATATAAAATATTCATTCTTTATCATATCAGTTCATTTTAAACTGAATTCTATATGGAGACTTTCAGCTCAAGCTGGAGCATTCAAAGGACAGCATGCTCGACATTCCAGTACATTGATTATTGAATCCTTATCATGATCTGCAGGTTCAAATTGTAAATGGATTCACCTTAACAATTTAAACATAATCGTAGTATGCTAAAAAAAAAATCATGAAATTTAACCAGCATTTCTTTTCCCCTATAGTAATGTAAATGCCAAAAACTGGATAGGTCAGCATTAAGGTTCTTTTTCACCGCACTTACCATTATCATCATTCATGTATATGTCAAGTTTCAAGTCAATATCTTGTATATTATTTTAAGAAATTCTATAGACAAAAACTCATAATAAATAAAATAAAGGGAAATAATCAAAGAGACAAGGAAGAGTCATGCTTCTTGATCACTGCATTTTTCCAAGTCGCCATCTATGTATATTTAAAGTTTCAAGTCAATACCTTGTATATTTTTTTCTAATAAATATTCATTTTAAAGAAAAAAAAAGAGAATTAATAATAAATGGCAACAGATAGAGTAATGGTTTTTAGTCACTACACTTCTCCTAGTCACCATAGTTTTAGTTGTGTGTGACATCAGTCACACCAACTATAGTACCTACATTCTGGGCATCCGTTTCTCTACTTTGAAACTGAATAACCTCTCAATATTGAAAATATGATCAAACAATTACATAAAACTTACAACATTGGTATGCTGAGATTAAGCAAAAGTGTTGAAAAATAAATTTTGTGTCAAAAATAAATATTTACGGGACATAATTATAACTGTCTGTGGCATTAAGCACAAAAGAACTTATTTCCCTATGATGTTGCACAACTAACACAGTTTCTTTTATTCACTTGACCATGCAGAGGAATATAGTTTGTTTTGATGCAAAGGTGGCTCGTAAATAATTTTTGATAGTAAAAATGCAGGTTTTGGTCATTTCATGGTGTTACAATAACCCATGTAGAAAACTTTGATACAAATCCTTGTAACATACTTAAAATCATATCAAGCTATCAACCTCAGATACGTCCTGGGGTTATTTGTTACACTATAAAAGGACCAAAACCTGTATATCTATTATCTGAAATTAATTCTGAGCCACCCACTGATTTTTAGAGCAAACCTTTTGCCTAATTACTTCAATCTATAAACAGAGACTTTAACATCACATTCTGATTACAAATCAAAGCGCTGAAAGCGCTTAGAGAACAGGATTATCACATTTCTTTTGTTTATCAAAGTAAATTTAATAAATGGGAATCATTATAATTTTCAAGCCATGCCAATAAACACAATGTTATGAACCCGCTTTAACCTTGCATTAACAAGGATGTTACAAGAAAAGATGAACACACCATTAGTTTCAATTGACTACTTACAATCAGCACATAGCCTCTCTTACTCTCCCTATTTCTCTTGCCTACAGTTTATAAGGTTTATATCAATATGCATATCTAAATCAAAAGAAAGCAAAACTTAAACAAAAATATTTCATTATTTTATTAAAGTTTGGTATCTGGCAAAAATTAAGTTACTCAGCAGATCTGCAGTTTGTCAAACCCTCTTTTACTTGAGACACACACAACTTCAGTGCCTTCAGCGCTTTGATTGACAAACGCTCTGGACAAAAATTCATTATAAAATAAATAAAATGGAGATAATTAAAAATTGGATCAGGAAGAGTTATGGTTCTTGGTCCCTGTACTTTTCCTAGTCACCATCTATGTATAGTTAAAATTTCAAGTCAATACCTTGCATAGTTTTGGAGTTATACTCTGGACAAAAAATCATTATAAAATAAAATAAAAGAAAATAATTCATAAATGAAACTAGGTAGAGTAATGGTTCTTTGTCACTGCACTTCCTCTCACTGACTTATGTTCTTGCCAACCCTGACAAAAGGATGATCGCAATAGCCGGGACTATTCTATGAATAGTCCACCTAAAAACCATCACTTAAGAAAATTTGTTCCCCTATATATTGCACTATGAAAGTTAAAGTGACAAATTTGTTCCTTGCACTTTGACAAGGGCAATCAAAATAATAGCTGGATCCCTTTGGGAAACGGAATCATTTATCAACTTCTAAATAAAAATCTGAATAACAACCATGAATGATAAAAGGATAAATTTCAGGAATTTCCTGTATGTGAGTCAAATGTTTGACCTCAAATTGTGACCTTGACCTTGAGGTGGTGCATCCAAAATGTGGGCTCTGCATGTTGTCTTGCTTAGGTGAACATCTGACCCAAAGTTTCATAAACATCCTTCAAGAGGTTTAGGAGATATGAAGAGGACAGGATATATATATCAATCTTTTGACCTTGACCTTGAAGTGGTGCAACCCGAATATTGGTTCTGCAAGTTGTCTTAATAAAGGGAACATCTGATCCAAGTTTCATGAGTATCCTTTTAGGGATTTAGGAGCAGACATGATTTTGTAAAGGATGAAAGAATGGATGGAAGGACAAAGACTATTCTTTTAATCCCTTTGCCTTTCAGGGAGGATTAATAACAGGTGGGAAATGACTCCTTTTGAAATAATTATGTAACGCTTCATCAGTATCCTTTTTTCCTTATATTACTTTTCAATATCCTGCACATAGATGTACACTAGGCATCTCACTCATTCAATCCTTCATCTATACCTTCCTCGTCATTCCTTTGATTTGTGATGCACCAATATTTCACACAGAAATAATAATATCCAAATATTTACAACTTATATAAATCTCACTGCATAAAAACTAGTCTGACACACTGAAAGAAATGAGGACATAACCCATACTGTATGAACACAGGAACGTCTAATAATGAAAAAAAAATCAAATTTTCAACCTGACACTCATAAACGAATAAAACATTTTTTCTCAACACTAGAATGGTGCATCATTTCTAATAAAAAGAAAGGCGTGTCCATTGACAAATCAAGAAATGTTTAAAATTATATAAACAGTTACAGTGCAGGGATATGATTTTTATTTATTTATTTTTTGTTTCAAAACAAGATATATATATTTTAAACAGATATAATGCATAAACACATTTCAAAGATGAATCTAACATATTTGGAATGTTATCTTAATGATTTTCTTAAAATATATCAAAACATTTCTCCTCTTGAAAAATCAGTTTTAATAGTGTTATTCATGACTCAAACCTCTCTACAACCTTGATACAGTGCAGATGCCCCTCACAATGCTCCCACTATAACCTAAAGTTTGAATCCTGAATCTACTAACTTTTTACCATTAAGTTTTGTTAGTCATAAGGGTTCACAAAGGTCCACAATAATGTGGTATCTAGGTCTGGATCCAAACTACACTGATATAACAGATCTACATTGTTATCTGGTACAGACAACCAGACCTGCTGGGTGTCTTGGGCTGGTCATTCTTCAAGCTTGCTTGCAGTAGGCCGTAGTTCTATCCTGGATAATTTTTGAGTTATGCTCTGGACAAAAATGTGGGATGGAAGGACGGACAGACATGACCATTAACAACCAATCATTAAATAGACAATAAAATTATGAACATTCACATATTAATCTCAATTCTATACCAAAATGTGGATTGGAGACAAAGAAACATTGATAAAGAATGTGATAGAAAGATCCCTTGATCAAAACAGATCTCCAAAATAAAACTTAGTATTTATACAAGATACACTAGTAGCAACAAACCAAATGAATTGCAAAAAAAAATTCAGTATTACTGAGGGAAAAAAAAAAAAGGTTCCAAAATAATCAGATGATGGAATTGTACAAAATGAAAAACTGAGCACATTAGATTACAAATAGTGCAAGAGATTACATAAATATAATAAATAATATCACATTATGATATCTAGCTTTTTCTTGCCTATTATTTCTCTGAAATGACTTAAAAAAAAGTCACTGGCTTTATCAAGGGATGCAACTTTTAAATCAAAGCCTGTTCTCTCCCATTTTGATTCTGGTTATCTGCCGGAGGCAGTCTGGTTCCCAGTATCAGCCTCAGGCTAGTATCCTGCCTCACAGTTCCTGTGGGGTTCGAGCCAGCACCAGGGCCTTCTTGTGGTGCTGGATGGTGATCTCAGCTGGGTGCTGCTCCCATGGTTCACCATCAACCTGCATCGGAGCGTTCCCTCCACTTAGCGTTATCTGTCAAATACAAGTGGAGAGATATCATAATTAAAAATATCAGAATATCTCACCGAGATAATAATTTCTTTTTTCATTTGATAGGCAGATTTATGTTAACTTTCACTAAGGAATGTTATTTCTCATATTTAAATATGTTTTATTTAGATAAAATATGTTTAGTTAGGCATTTTTCCATCAGATGAAATATATATTTAGTTTAAGATTTAGCTATTTCATACTCTCAAAATTAAGACTCATGGCAATGAACTGCAAGTGATATTTATCATTTACATGTAAAATACACACTCAGAGTCCTTTTTCATCCACTTATTCCTTATAATGGAAACAAACAGTGACAATATACAGATGTTGGAAATGTATCAGTTTTTTCAACACATCCACCTTGTTTTTTTTCATTTTTACCAAGAAACCATATACCTGTATCTGGTAGAGGATTTAATAATCCTGTCTCCAGGGAAGTTCAACGCAATCTACCCTGTATGTCAGCCTGCCTTGCATCAAGATTACCATCTGACATGACATACTCGAGACAGCTTACTGGTATCACAATTAAAATTGAAATCTTAAATGTTTAACATTTAACTGTCAAACCTCAATGTACATCAGTAAACATCTACAACTGGATTATACAGTAACAACCCTAGCAATCAACAGCTATGTAAAAAAAGGAACAGTCCTTAACCCTCATAAATATTTATGTATATTTTATTTTATCACTTGATGAATATTAATTCATTTTTTTTTAAATGTTACATGGAACAATGTATTTTCTTTGTCAAGCAGACTGTGAAGAATCAGGGCTAAAATATTGTATGAGTGAACTGAGGAGACTCTGTTTACCAGAGGTGTATGAGAGGTAAGTGATTCGAGTCCCTGATTTACAAAGTTCTTGCAACATTGTTTATTGAAGTTTCCTAGTGCACAGAGGCACCTGGGTTGAACCACCTACTGCAAGCTGACTGGAAGACTTTCCACATGAACAATTCACTTTACAACATGGTTCAAACCCTCCACCCCTAACCTATGGTCAAATACAGTATGATTAGATCCTACATACAGCATTACAAAGGAACTGCACTGTAAAACTTAGGACTGACCTTGACATTTCTGGCCTGCCCGAGGGTCAGTGGTTCAGCCATACCGATCTGGAGTTGGGCGATGTGGAACGAGGAATATAGCGCCATCACCTCTAGCAGTCCATCATCATACCTGCAATGAACACATATCAACTGCAATGAACACATATCAACTGCAATGAACACATATCAACTGCAAGGAATTTTACAACAAGAATTTCTCCAAGTGACAGGGGCATAAAAACATTACTTTTCAACCTAGTGGCTGGGATAAACTGAAATGTCAGGTCTCAAATATGAAGAAGTCAAGATGTTATTCAGATAGTCATTTGCATTAGAGTCAGACAAACATCCAGATGTCATGTCATGTTGTCATGGATGCAGTTAAGTGCATCCCATTTATAATTTTCAGCAAACATTATAAATGCATGTCATCACTTTGGATAAAATCTCTGATGTAGATTATCAAGACGTTCATTTAATCCCAAGTGACATTTGGTCTAGGATTCACAGATCTCATTTTAGTATACAGCCACTGAAACATATTTGAAAAAAAACAACATGACCAGAAGCATGTGTTTATAAGCAGATGTTTCCTCTTTCTATTCCCATCTTGTATCAGTTTTTCCCCTATCCATCTGAATCAAATCTTACAACAGAGAAATAAAATTAGACAAATACTACTTATATTTTATCATACATATCATACAAAAGAAACATATAAACCTCTTTATAATAGATCACAGGAAGGGAACAATGACAATCAAAGTTAACCAGATGAACAAGTCTGCAATGTACATTACAGAAATCTTGAATGTTCTGTCCAATAGCAGACTCCATCCATCAAGTTGCCAACAATCATACAACCACCACTTCACCAGACCTCAACTCTTAGCTAATAATCAAGGGTGAAACTGTAACACAAATGATCCTGTTACCCCTCAAAATGATTGATACAAAAACTTATGACTATTTCAACCATCATTTTTGACTAAAATTACAATCTCACACATGGCACTTAAATGCCAATTAAAATCCTACCATGTCAAAACAACCCAGAACAAAGCATTGCTATGACATCTGATTAAGACTTTAATTAACATATCTGACTAATGAATTAGCAACAGGCTTAGATACTGATGCCACCCAATCTCATCCTTACCCAGGGGGATAGAGCACACATACTAAATCCTCAATAATTACCCATACATTATTCTCTCCTGCTGTTCACTACATACTGATCAAGATTTTCACAAGGTTTTCAACATTTTTCTTCAAATTAGAAAACCCCTATATATCAAAAATGGTATATTCAGAGGTAAAATATGGAAGATACCATTTATGTAATACAAAGTATAACACTAAAATCCCATATGACTAGAATATTAGCGATGCCACAAAAGAGTTTGCCCACCATAATGCCGCCCAACAATTACATCAGGCAGCTGTGGCTGATGCCTAATCCAGGCAGCGGGTGTTGACATGTCAGTAAAAAAACAAACTGCCTTTTAGTCTCTTGGCTATAATTACTTACACACCTTGTCAGAGTTTTCAACACCCTCTGTTTATCTTTTTCATATAAGCATGCCCTGTTTGACCCTTCCACACGGTCTTTGATCAGACTCATTTTTTATCAATTTCAAAATGCTTTGTCTAGGCCCCAAACCCTGCCATGTTGCCAGCCTCATTTTTCATCAATTTTGAAATATATTAGATAAATTTCCTTTTATTTAATGGTGTAGATCAAAACCAGTACAGTGAAATCTGGTCACAAAATATCATGTATTAAATAATGAAGCTTAACATTTCTATGGTAATTTAAAGGAGTAACATACATACAACATACTATCATGTAGTGGTTCCTGTTAACTGTTACAGGAGAAAGTAGGTTACCGTAAGTACAGTATGATAAAAGGTTTTCTTCATGCAAATACATTCAAAAGTTAAATCACAATTCATGACTCTCCCTTTTTTTTAAGTTAATTAATTCAGTAAGCTAAAGCAGTATGTTTAAACTAAATTAAGGTACTTTAAATTACAATGAAGTACATTTAGCTACATATTTAATGTATGTGTGACTAAGGCTTAAAGAGGTCAGTCAAGAAAAAGAGAAAAGTACTTAGCTGCTAAGGAGACTAGCCACTAGTTTGATCATTCAATATTTGTAAAATGCTGGTAGTTGCTAAAAACAGCTTATATGTTTAAATGCCATCAGTCTCATTCAATCTTAGTTTGCACCATAGAACAATTTGTCTGTGGAACATGTCCATAACACAAGTTTATTTACAATTGTTATTAAAGAGGAAGGAAATTTAGTGTAAGTATGCACTCTAAGGAGCAATGAAAGCTGTTGAAAGGCATGTTATCTGACATTTGTATGATTTCAGTAAAACATATACAAATATAAACTTAGATGCCCAAGGGTGACATGTACAGCCTGCAGCCTTATGGTGCACCTTTCACCTCTAAATGTGACCATGGAGCTAGGGATGCAACTATTTAGTGTGATACATTTTCTCATTGAGGCAAATCTTACCACCAAATATCTTGAAAATCTTTTGATCGAGAGAAAATTTACAGCCTTGACAAGCATATCCAGCACAAACAACTTCCCTAAGTGTGACCTTGGAACTAATAATGGACCCAACTCTTGGTGGAACACTTTGTTTCATTTAGTCAAACATTACTACTAAGTTAACCCTTTCCCTCATTAGACTCATTGACGCCTCAATAGTACAAAAGCTGATCGGAAAAGTAAACTACAATTAATTAAATCTGATTTCCACCAAGGAGCAGCGAACAGCATAAAACCTGATCAGCCTGCGAGTTACTCGCAGGATGATCTGGTTTTATGTTGTTCGCATAGGTCTTTTCATGGTTTCCTCTATGAGGGAAAGGGTTAACTGAAATTCCTGCAATCCACATTTAAATTACAAACCCAAAATGCAAATCCAGCACCATGATCTTTGACCTGTAAGTGTAACCTTGACCTTGGAGCTAGGGACCCAAATCTTGTGCCTCATTACTGTCAACTTCATTTGAAAGTCCTGTGATCCATATGAAAGTTACAGCCTGAACAAGAAAATCTGGACGACCTGACACACTAACACAAAGTGTGAAAATTGTGATGTCAATGTTAAGCTCCTGCATGTGGGTTGGACAAAAAGAAAGGCCTCATACTGAATAACAACTTTGAACTGATGCTAGGATATCAGTTTAAGCAAATCAATATAAACATTTTTTGACAACAATTGAGAAGAAATAAATGTTAATAATGTCATCAGCAGAAAATATTCTAATATTATTTTTAAATGTCAAAAATAAATAAAACACCATCATTAGACCTGCTCTGCACCCATCCAATACAATTATCTATTAAAACTTGATTAACATATTCTAATTTATGTAAATATCTATATAAAAATACCCCAAAACCAAAACATTTATGCTCAATTATGGTAAAACTAAATTCGTCTGAGATTGGCTACAAAGAAAGGTCACATAAATAATGGTCATGTCTGGACAAAGTGGACCATGCAAATGACTGCTACAAAATGCTAATGTTTATCAAGATTAGCCATCAGCTTCCCTTGTGGACAAAATCCTGATCTTATCAGCATGATTTTACTGATCATCATCATGCTTAAGTGCCTAACGCCATTTCAACAAGCTAGGAAAGCATATGTTTAATACTGAGCTATAAATTTGTATCATGAAGTTTGCATATATTTGAATTGACTGGACAGAAACTGACATTTTTAAACAGAATGACACTCATTTATCTTGTTTTTCCTT
>CM037778.1:42826310-42876310 GCA_021229015.1 Solen grandis | reverse complement strand
TGAAAAAACCATATTTAAAAAAATACTGGAAATTAATTTTCATTTTAAAAAGAAAACATCCCACAGGTTTAAATTTCATACAGTAAATTGAGGAAGATTATAACAGGAAATGTAATGAGATCAATATCATGGTTTGGCTAAAAGATGGATCGTCACATGTACGAAGACACATAAACAATAAACTTTGTGAAACGTAACAAAATACATTGTATTATTGTAATAAGACATTCACAAGATAGGAAAATGTAAGAAACCCATGGATATTCAACTATAAACCTGAAATTCTACCAATAAAACCATGGATACTCCCAGCTAAAGCGAGAGTGAAACCCAAATTTGTGATAGTACCGGTGTAACAGCCAGCCGGGCAAAAAACCTTGGCTAACCATGATTCTAGATTCAAAATACAGTCAACTCATTTAACTTTGAAAGATGACTTATACCTGTCACTGTCGTCATCACCATCTGAATCATCGACATCATCAGCATCCACAGTCCTCCTAGATGAAAAGGACACCATGGACCAAAGTGACATACATTCCATTTATGGAATTTCCACTGACACTTAGTTACTGCTGCATTGTTTTACTTGTATTTTCATTCTATTTATAGTTTGTCACATGACTAGTGGACCTGTTTTAATCTACTTCTGTTTATATTCTAGTCTGACATTAAATTTGATCAAAACTTACCTGTTGATGGAGTTTGTGCCGTACAGTTTCCTACTTATATTCATAAATAACCATATTAATAAATAACTTATAGAACTTTCCTGGATACTTTTCGAACACCCCTTGTACTGAATAGTCCATGCAGAGGTACAGCAAGATAATCCTAATTCCACACAAAAACTGAAGCTGTGGTCCAAATTTTAATGGTCTTAACTATAATATAAAGTGACCCCTGGGGAGGAACCAAGGCCCATGATTTAAAAACTTGGCTTAGGTCCACTAGGCCATGTTACATACGAAATATCTTAAGTCAATAGTCAAGGTCAAAAAAGGTCATAAGAGGGTTTTTTTCAATGAAGCATTTTATTTTTTCTTGAAATGAAGGTGTAAAATTACTGAAAAATTAATTAGAGTTACAAATCTATCAGTATCAGTACCCTCCCATCAGCCTGCTTATACACATATATCTCTTTAATTAAACAAGAGAACCAGTAGAACACATGGACACTCCCAGAATAAGCAATTGTTCTAAAAGGGCTAATTTATATTCTTCATTTCCTACATGTCAGTATAAAATAAATTAATAAAAAAAGATTTTTATTAAGCAATAAAAGACCCCTACATTGATGTAACGTCAAATATTTGTAAAGGTATGGGCCAGACAACAAGAGGGCCATAATGACTCTGGATCGCTCACCTGGTATCATCATAGGCTATGTAAAATCAAGTGACCCATGGGGCAGGGCCAATTTTGACCCAAGGACCATGATTTGAACAAACTTGGTGGAGGTCTACTAGCCTATGTTACAAATCAAATATCTAACCTCTTGTCCTTGTGGTTTCTGACAAGAAGATTTTACCTTTTTTTTTTTTCCTTTTTAAGTCTACGTAAAATAAAGTAACTCTGGGGCATGGTCAATTTTGACCCCTGGGCCATGACGTGAACAGACTTGGTAGATGTCAGCTAGGCCATGTTACATACCAAATATCTAAACTCCAGGCCTTGTGGTTTCTGACAAGAAGATTTTTCCATTTGTTTCCATTATCAGTCCATAAAAAATCAAATGACCCCTGGGGTGGGTCAATTTTGACCCAAGGGTCCTTATTTGAACAAACTTGGTAGAGGTCTACTTGGCCATCTTACACACCAAATATCTAAACTTTAGGCCTTGTGGTTCCTGACAAGAAGATTTTTCTGATTTTTTTTCCTGAATAAGCCTATTTAAAATCAGGTGACCCCTGGGGCAGGGCCAATTTTGACCCCAGGCCCATGATTTGAAAAAAAACTTGATAGTGATCTACAAGATAATGCTGCACACCAAATATCTAAACTCCAGGCTTTGTGGTGTCTGACAAGAAGATTTTTCAAGTTTTTTCCTATATTAGCCTATGTTAAACCAAGTGACCCCTGGGGACTAAACAATGCTACACACTAAATATGAATATATAAAGATGAGTTTTCAAGTTTTCCCTATACAAATCCATGTAAATAAACTGACCCCTGGGGCGGGACCAATTTTGACCAAAGGGTCCTTATTTGAACAAACTTGGTAGAGGTCTACTAGACAAAGCCACACTACAAATATCTAAGCTCTAGGCCTCGTGGTTTCAGAAAAGATATTTTAAGACACTTTTAAAATTTATTTTTAGCTCCTATTTCCTAATTATGCAACAGACCAGAACCATTTGAACAATTTTTATAGGGGATCACCTTAGGAACATCCTTGCCAAGTTTGATCTCTTTCCCATCAGTAGTTTCAGATAAGAAGATTTTTTAAGTAAATTGTTGACGACTGACAACTCACGACGATGGATGCCTGACAAAGGCTGGTCCCAAAAGCTCACCTTGGCAAGCTAAAAATTGAAAAGGAAAAATTGCAAAGAGGAATTACTAAAAACTTATGAAGTGAAGAGTTACAGTTCCTTTGCACTGCACATGTAACCTCATATGAAGTTTAACATTGATATCTCAAATACTTTTACAGTAATGTATGGGCCAAACAAAAACAAAAGAAGAAAAAATAGCAAAGGGGAATAACTAAAAAATTATTTAGTGAAGAATTAAAATTCCAATGAACTAAACTTCTATTCAATGAGATGTAAACACATAATAAAGTTTGACATTGATACTTCAAATACTTTTAGAGGTATAGACAAAAAAATTAAATAGAAAAAATAGCTCATGGGAAAAACTAAAAAATTATTAAGTAACAAAGTGCTTTTTGGTGTTTTCTAATTTTCGTAACAAACTGAACCTGAATGGCTGCGAGTAAGAGCAAACCTTGGAATTAGAAAAAAAATGCCATTCATATATTCTTCCTGATCCTCCGATTTGCATATCAACTTATATTGTTACAATAGATATCAGCAACCAAACTTTTTCTTTGCAACTTCTCATATCAGCAATTCTGAGGGGAAAAAAAACAAGAATTATCACTGAAGATGATTAATACCCCCGCAAAATGCTTTGATACAGGAGAAGCCAGACTCCAGGCAGAGCATAGATTAGAACCTGTATACATAGTATAATAGCTATGATAGTAAGTAATAAGTAAGTAAAGTCTTTATTTAAAGTGGTTAGAGAGTCAGTTATGGTTGTCTGGCACAGTAGTTTAAAAATGTAGAGTTATAGATCTTGGACACTGCACTTCTCTTAGTCACCATCTTTTTACATTTTAAGTTCAAGTAAATACCATTTATACTATTCGATACAAAAAAAAGAATAAATAAATAAATTAACAAAGGAAGATAATTAAAAAATGGAACCAGGTAGAGTTACAGTTCTTAGATACTGCACTTTTCCTAGTTGCCATCTGTTTACATTTTAAGTTTCAAGTCAATACCTTGAGTTATATTCTGGACAAGAAAAACAGAATTAAGCAAAGCGAGATAATTCAAAAATGGGACGAGGGCAATAACTCTTCCATCCTTGAGACAACTCAAGTGAAATTTATGTCATGCACCTCTCCTGGGGATTATCAATGCACACACAAAATTTGAACCGAATCAGTTAAGAAATGTTGAAGTAATTCACATCACAAGATATTTTGAGTCGAATCAGGGGTAATAACTCTGTAATCCTTGAGATAACTCAATTGAAATTAATGACACACACCTCTCCACCTGATTATCAATGCACACACAAAATTTAAACTGAACCAGTTCAGAAATGTTGAAGTAATTCGGGTCACAAGATAATAAGAGTTGAATCAGGGGCAATTACTCTGTAATCCTTGAGATAACTCAAGTGAAATTTATGTCATGCACCTCTCCACCTGATTATCAATGCTCACACAAAATTTGAACCAAGTCAGTTAAGAAATGTAGAAGTAGTTTGTGTCACAAAATATTTAGAGTTGAAGCTGGGGCAATTACTCTGTAATCCTTGAGATAACTCAAGTGAAATTCATGTCACACACATCTCCAACTGATTATCAATGCACACACAAAATTTGAACCCAATCGGTTAAGGAATATAGAAGTAGTTTGTGTCACAAGTTTTGGGATTGATGGACAGACCGACAAAACAACAGACCAATGAACCAATAGACTCCTTTATACACCCTCTCAAACTTTGTTTGCAGGGGTATAAATATCACAGACTTTTTCCTCCTTTTTAAGTTATTATCTCAAAACAAGGGACCCAGAATGATTTACAGACATTTCTTAGTACAAATAACATGCTCGAAATTTACTTGTGGGAAAAATAAAGAACAAAGGATAGACATCAAAGATCCTTGAACCATAAAAGAACACATTAATATCAAATGAAACTTGACAAAATTCATCATTATGTAAGCCACAGACTGACTTGCACTACAGGGACAAACCATGTAGAGATACGCTTGAATTTCTGAGCACTGACAAAAATTAATAATAACAAGATAAATATCATGAAATTATTGTCTTACAGGTTATAGAATGAATTTTGAATAAAACAATTCACTTCATTACAAACTTCATTACAAACTAACTCCAGTAAAAACATCAAAATTGTTGTTTTTTTCATTTGAATAATCTTACGTTAATTTCCCAGAATTGAAAAGTTGGAAGAGTTTCATCATTGCCTACCTTTAAATTTTATGGCCAAATGGTTATGAATCTGAATGTAAAACAGACATTAAGATCTGAATGAGAGGAACACACACATGTGTTTCACTCTTTCCTGGATGGCGTGTATTTGACATATCTTGCACCATTACCTTATCTATGACTTGAAGGACAATTAAGTAGTTTAATTATGGTCTATGATATGAAAGAGCTAGTAAATGAAAAGCATGCCATGCAACTTAAAGTATCTGAGAAATAGAATATTAACTACAATAATCTTAAATTTTTTACTTCCATTCCCTATTGTAAAAAGAAAAGAGATCAGTATTTTACACAGTAAAAAAAAATATTAATAAATAAATAAGAAAAACATGCATGATTATTAATCAAAAACATACATTTAACATATCAACTTTTTTGTTATACAGTGTAGAACTTTAACATAAAGAAGACTGAATAACATTTGCAACTGTTAATCATCACAAGGAACCACTTGTTGCACCCCATCAACCACTGCCACGTATCACCATCATTATACCATCCTACCACACATGCCATGCAACCATGTGCTGTCTCCCATCCTGCCACATGCTGTGTCCTCAGTGGGTGAGGAATGCCCCCTGTCTTACTGGTGTACAGACATCAGCCACATGGATCAATGTTACCATGCCATTTGCAAGCATTACAATTCAAGATAACATATCAATATGGAAAGCATGTTAAGGATGCCTTTTAGACATCATGAGAACAAATTTAGCAGAACGTAACATAGAAATTCCGATATTTATCATTAGAAATCTTTGCATGTCATCAACTTGTTCCAGAATGTTATCACAGAGATAAGTTGCAGATAGCTAATGTCATAAACCCGGATCAGCTCTTACCACAAATAAAAAATAACAGCAATAACACAAAAAGTTTCCTTTGAAGCATTTACAAAGGCCATTTTATCATACAATCCCCTGTGGTTGGAGTTATTTATTACAAACTTACTTTATTCCTCTTTAGCTTTTAGTAAACCATTTAACATTGAGAATAACTTAAACTACCATGAAACAACTGATTAGAATAAATTAGTTCAACTGTGTAAGACTACTAGAAAAGCTAACATGAGCATAAAAAAACAGACATTTTATAGTGCTCTCAGTGAGTTTTATTTCTGGTTTAAGTAAATCCCCCTCGCGACTTCCATCATAAATTCACAATAAACTAATTACAATGTAGAGACTGACATTGTCTGGCATATATTAAAGATTATGCACCGACTTAAAAGTGTATTTTCAACTGCTTCCCAAAGACAGACTAAGAAAATGATGACATGATTGACATGGGCAAATGGTACTTCTACAGTTGCATTTTTCACATTACTGGTAATTTAAACTTATTCATTTCATGCAGGTTGGGAAACAAGTTCTTTTAACTTATCTAACACAATAGTTCTTGGGTTGGACCATAACTTTGTGCCTGGGAAGGTCATGATACATCCCCCCCCCCCCCCCCCCCCCCGCAATTGGGTTGGAACCCATTTCCACTGAACCTGCAATCTGATATATTTTTTTTATTACTAATTGCTAATTATAAATAGCAGTTTAAAGAAGCAAAGGGTCAAAACTCTGTAATAAGTAATCCCATTTAAATGTATAGATATGGACAACTGGACTTAATACTGATTAATCATGTTCTGGTGGCCATCTTTTTCAACTGACCAGAATAAATTAAGCTATTATTGAACAGTATCACCCAATGATCACTACTATCAAAATCTGCTAAGTGGTTAAGGAGGAGATGTCATTTAAAGATATTTCTCTATTTTTGGCTCTGGCAACCATCTTCTTTGGTGGACCAGCTAATTTTAGCAATTTCGTACAGTTTCTCCCATGGATCATTCCTGTTTTTTATTATTCAAGGGGCCATTACTCCAAAGCAAATGGGGCAATATCAGCCATAACAGAGTTTGTCTGAGAGATTATGACAATAAACACTACAAACAAGTTAAAAGAAGACTGCTTTACATGTAGAAATAAAGGTGCTAGTACCACCCAATGATCATTTCATTTGAGTTTCATCAAAATCTGCTCTGCAGTTTATGAAGAGATGTCATGTATGGATTTTTTCTATTTTTAACTCTGGCAGCCATCTTCTTCAGTGGATCAGTACTATTTTAGCTATTTTGTACTTTACCATATAAGGATATTTCCTGTAAAGTTTGATTAAAATCTGCAGTCATTTAGGAGAAGTTATTATTTAAGTCAAAAGTGGAAGACAGATGACGGACAATTTAGGCTTGATCACAGTACCTAAACAAGACACTGGTTATTGCAAAATATGCCACTCTTGCAATTTGATCAATTCAAGCGTCTAAACTCTGGAGTGTCTGGGACATTTTGAATGGTTTTTAACTTGACTGAGACAATGTATCAATACACATTGTGACATCATTTGGTAAATATAGGTTCACGTTTGTTAGTGTTAAAAAACAATGTTAGTTTTGCAAGTTATCATCAATTCAAGGGCCATAAATCTGGAGTGTTTAAGACATTGTGGTTGATTTTCAGCCTTTGATGTGCCCATTTAAATTGTTAAACTGTTAATTTAGCAATTTTTCATCAATTCATGGGCCATAACTCCAGAGTGTCCAGGACAATCTGGTTGCTTATTGAACATGATCAAAATATCCTGCCCATATAAATTGTGACAAAGTTTGGTAATGATCAGTTGATATTTGTGTGAGAGAGTGGACAACATCAGACAGGTGAATCAATGTCCTGTCTTCAAAGGGCATATAAAAATGCTTGATCATCTGTGAAAATTTAGCAAACCAAATGTTTTTTATTTTCCTGGCTGTGAAAATTCATTTAAGTTTAAACTTCTTTTGAGTCAATTGGGAAAATAAGTTTTTATTCATAACTTACACTTATCCTTCTCAATGGTTCCTGTCTGAGTTGTACCATTACAGCATCTGGGAAGGCCATGTAAAAAGGAAAAGAAGACCCCCTACCTTTAGATCTGAAGTCAATGAACACTACTACTGTATCATTTATGAGGACTGAGTAGAAAAGTGGTTATAGAGATTTATTTCAGACAACAATTGAGTCAAGGCAAATGAAACTGTCTAACCCTTTTCTTCATAAAGGCACATTTTGATGCTTTGGAAAACAAAGCAGTTTCCCTTAGTTTGCTCATAAATATGGATTCTACACAGTCTTCATGGGTAGGAAATGTATGTTGTTTTTAAACATTTAAAGTTCAGTGCATTAATATTCATCAAGTCATAAATCTGTATATGAATATTCATGTGGTAAAAGGTTAAGACTTATTGTTTACCTAAATAAGCTATTTAAAACCCAAACAAAAATCAAAGCGCACAATGCACTGAGAGACGGCGACAGGATAATTAACATTACGACAAAAACTCCACCCGCTGTTGCTACAGAATTTCTGTTTGTAACATAATAATCCGGAGTAAAGGTCATGAACCTTTCATTCATAAAGAGCTGCATACCTAAGTAGGTCATTCTCTTTCTCTAGTGCTAGCGAATTCTATCTGTTGTTTTGTATGTGTAGAAATTGACCAGGTATTTGATTATTTAAGATACTAGAATGTTTGCCTATCTATTCCAAAGTTAAGAAATGCCCTGGGAGGAACCTAACTCGCCATCATGCAAAATATTGTGTGGACTACTTTAGGTCAATTACATACATACCGAGCACTACTTTTTCTTGTTACAGGAGTAGATCTTCATGTACGTAAGATGGGTTGCTGTTCTGGTTAAGAAATGTCACGTATATTTTTTTCACGCTTAAAATTGATGCTTCCAGTGCAAAATAATGGCAAAAGAAAACATGTTAACAAACAGTAACACGCTAAAAGCGGTTACGGTTATGATTTAAACGCCTGTGTAACATATTCCACTCGTATTCGTTAGTGCAGAATCGCATTGCACGGATCCGCACTAAGCGCGGAGAGGTACAGTTAAAAATGTTGTGGAAAATATGCAAATTAGCAAGGCCTGATTTCGATTTCCAGCATAAGACGGCTTATCGCCGTCTAAAAACAACATGGCACAACAAATGGCCCAGTTAAATCCTGCCTTGGAGGGGGTGGGTTCCTGAATGTGAACAGGTTTGTTCACCCATACATACTTGTGGTGCTGGGTTGTATGGCTTCTTTCATGTTACCGAAGTTACTACATCATTCTGTACTTCCTCCATACAGTCCTGTCACCTGTCACTCTGTCTGTTTATTTTGTTTATATTTTCTGCTATTAGTAAAATTGGAATTAACTAGCAATTTATATATGCATATTTAAATTATTTGTATTAACAAACAACCAGGTGTAGGGGATACTGATAGCTTTATTTCTACATATCAAAACTACAGCTCCAACCAAAATTAAGCATGCACAAACATCGATCATAATTATTGCTCATGTAATCATAAATACATAATAAATCATAATCATTGTCCAGACATGTAATAAATACATAACACAGCCGCAGAAATTAAAATTACTTAATATAACCAATATGTCTGAATGAATGATTGATTGAATATATATTGTCACCGCTCACAGACAACTATAACCAGTAAAAACAAGTAACTGGTGTTGAATGCAATACATGAGTCCCCATGAGGTGCATAATTTTTCCATTACCATAGCAACCAGAATTTTGGTCCAAGAAAAAACAACAAAGTGACATGCAGAATCTCAGTACTGCCATCTATTCATATACCAAATTTCATAATACAGTCGAACCCAGGTTACTCCACCACCTCTCATTCAAATACCTGGCGTCATTCGAAATACTTCGTTGGTCCCGATCACTCTCCCTCTTATTTCTATATAAAAAGTATCTGGGTTATTCGAATTTGTGCCATTCGAATACCTGGCCTCATCCGAAAAGATTTTTTGGCCCGTGCCAATTAATTTGTATGATTTTCGCACCCCCTTATCCGAAGTCGCTGACGAGGATTAATTACCGGCGACATTTTAAAAACAAACAATGGAAAGGCGCGAATGTCAATTAATTACCGAAATGAGTGGGAGACGACCGCTTACAGTTTGCAGAAGTTGTTGATTGATTGGATGTTTGTCCAGCAGATCAATCATAAAGGTAATGATAAATGATTTTATAGGTATGTGATATGTATTCATAATAAAAGGAATGCCGGTCAGACTGATTTAATTTATTTTTTAACACAACAACTAATCAACACAATTTGAGTAAATAATTTCAGTTTATTCAAATGAATAAATAGACCTCAAAACTTTAGCTTGTCATCATTCTGATATGGAAACAACTACGATAGCACAAGATCTTTTGGCTGAGCAATGGGGGGATACCCAGATCAGCCGTAACACTTTCCTTCAGGATTGAACAATCTAGGGAAGGACCAGGCAACGGGGGATACCCAGATCAGTTACTGGAGGAAAGGGGGTGAAAAGAAAGAAGGAGAATAAAAGTATTGAAGAAAAGAATGCTGCAGTCATAGAATGCGAAAAGGGGACCAAATCTAAGAGTGAATTTGTCTGAGGATTTAAAATCCCGCCCAGCACCCTTTCCACTTGGCTGAAAAATAAAGAATCGATCAAATAGGGGTCAAAGAGTTTGGACCAAAACGGAAGGTAATGAAAGTTGGCGAGCACGAGGAACTAGAGGAAGTTCTAGTAAAATGGTTAAAAAACGTCCGATCAAATAATGTTCCAGTATCAGGGCCTATGATACAAGTAAAGGCTGAAGAACTATCCCAGAAAATGGGCTTCAATGGGTTTAAAGCATCTGCAGGTTGACTCGACCAGTTCAAAGACAGGCATGGTATCGCATTTAAAAAGGTATTTGGCGAATCCAATGCTGTAAATGTCACATCTGATGACATGCATGCCTGGCAGAATAAACTGCAAATGATCCTACGTCAGTACCAGACAGAGGATATCTACAACGCGGACGAAACTGGCATTTTCTATCAACTTCTGCCAGATAAAACCATGGAGTTTAAAAATATCCAGTGCCATGGTGGTAAATGAAGTAAGCAGAGGCTTACAGCACTAGCTTGTGCTAATATGACTGGTACAGACAAGCGCCCCCTACTCATAATAGGAAAGTCATCCAAGCCACACTGTTTAACAAGAGGGCCAAGATGGCCCTGTGTCGCTCACCTGATTAAGATGGCTGTGTTAGGCAAAATGACAAAAAATCTGGCATCTAAAGTGTTTTTCTAACATTTGACTAAGTGGCCTACATTTTGATCACTGTATATAGAGTAATAAAATAAATTTTTAATTTCACTTTTTCTAGATTTACCTGGTGACCTAGTTTTGACCCCACATGACCCATTTTCAACTCATCGAGATATCATGAAACATCCTGCCAAGTTTCATGAAGATTGGGCCAAAACTGTGGCCTCTAGAGTGTTCACAATGTTTTTCTAAGATTTGACCTGGTGACCTAGTTTTTGACCCCACATGACCCAATTTCAAACTCATCCGAGATATCATGTAGACAAACATCCTGGCCAAGTTTCATGAAGATTGGGCCAAAACTGTGGCTTCTAGAGTGTTCACAAGATTTTTCTAAAATTTGACCTGGTGACCTAGTTTTTGACCCCACATGACCCAATTTCGAACTCATCCGAGATATTATGTAGACAAACATCCTGACCAAGTTTCATGAAGATTGGGCCAAAACTGTGGCCTCTAGAGTGTTCACAAGGTTTTTCTAAGATTTGACCTGGTGACCTAGTTTTTGACCCCACATGACCCAATTTTGAACTCATCCGAGATATTATGTAGACAAACATCCTGACCAAGTTTCATGAAGATTGGGCCAAAACTGTGGCCTCTAGAGTGTTCACAAGGTTTTACTAAAATTTGACCTGGTGACCTAGTTTTTGCCAATTTCGAACTCATCCGAGATATCATGTAGACAAACATCCTGACCAAGTTTCATGAAGATTGGGTCAAAACTGTGGCCTCTAGAGTGTTCACAAGCAATTGTTGACGACGGACGACGGACGACGGACGACTGACGACGCACGACGCACGACGGACAAAAGGCGATCACAAAAGCTCACCCGAGCACAAGTGCTCAGGTGAGCTAAAAAGCTAACAACAAAGCATGGATGACCAATGAGATTTTTTAATCCCGGCTCAGGCAATTTGAAAAGAAAATGAGCCAGAAAGGGAGGAAAATGGCCCTTATTGTAGACAATTGTCCTGCCCATCCACATATCAAGGGGCTACAGTATGTAGATCTGATCTTTCTACCCCCTAATACAACAAGTATGACTTGACCAAGGCATCATTCAGTCTTTGAAATGCCAGTACAGAAAGCGGGTGCTGTACTGGGCAATTCAGGCCATAGACTGTGGGCGCACACTGTCAGTCAATGTGTATGACGCACTTGAAATGCTACACCAAGCATGGGGCAGTGTGACAAAAGCAACGGTCAGGAACTGCTTTAAGAAGGATGGGTTCACTACTACAGACGTGCCGACTACTACGGACTACGAGTCGGATGAAGATCCTGAAGATGACATCCCGCTATCCAGATTGAGCGGCGTGGGCCTCAATCAGGAGTCTGCTTGGGATTTTCTCGCGCTAGACGATGAGCTGCCTATCTGCTTGGAGGAATCCGACGATGCCATCATCGAAGACGTGATCTCCAGGAAACAGTCCGTAGAAGACGAGGAAGAAGAAGAAAGTGGCGAATGTGAGGAAACTTATTGGCAGATATCAGTCATAATCGAACTTGTGCAAGATATTATGGTAATAAACATTGTCATAAAATTTAAAGATGATTGCTTAAAAAATGAAGATGCTAGAGTGCAAACAAACTGAAAATTGACATTTTTCAATATTAATAGGGGCATAACTCCTGGCTTAATAGGTCGATATCAGCCAAAATCAAACTTGGCTGAGATATTATGGTAATAAACGTTGTTATAAAGATTGAAGATGATTGCTTAAGAAATGAAGATGCTAGAGTGCAAACAAACTAAATGTTGACAACAGACAGACGGACGGACGGATGATGGACGGACGACAGACATTCATCAATCCTAATAGCTCATCATGAGTACATGTGCTCAGGTGAGCTAATAAAAAAGGGGCATAACTATATTAAAATTCATGACAGAGCCTGATCCCCAACACAGGTATGCAATTTCATGTGTGAATTATGAGGGACATCCATGGAAAAAATTGTAGATAATAATAAAAGTTTTTTTAAAAACAAAAAAAAAAAAAAAAGAGAGTTACTGTTCCTGTTTCTACTTGAAGTTTGAGGGACATCCATCGAGAAAAGGTGAAGATAATGTTGGAGATAACTTTAAACATTTTTTTCTAAGTTCAAAAAGGGCCATAAATATGCAAAAAAAAAAAAAAAAAAGAGTTACTGTCCTTGTTTCTGTAGTTGGTCTGATGATGATCAAAGCATGTGTGAAGTTTGAGAGACATCCAATGAGTAAAACTGGAGATAATGGCAATGTTAAACAAATATCTTTAAAAGTCCAAAAAGGGACATAAACACGCAAAAATATTTGGAAAAGTTACTGTTTCTACTGGTTGGTCTGATAATGATAAACACATGTGTAAAGTTTGGGGGACATCCATTGAATATTAGTGGAGCTAATGGCAATGTAAAACAAGACCTTAACATTTCTTGGGACAAGGATGCTGACGTGGACTTCAACGCTGGGGTAACTCCAATAGCTCATCCTTTTCTTTGAATAGTCGAGGTAACTTGAACTGTCACAGAGGTGACCTCGATATACTGTTTATATACTGTAATATTATACAGTTCCCACATACTGTTTTGTCATTATAATAATGGAAGCTTGTTCTGCATGCTGAGAGCTGAGTAACTATGGATTTAATAAATAAAATTTCTATGTAAAAAAAAAAATGTTATGTGAATATTTATATTCCCACCAATTCTTGTTTCATGAAGATGTGAATCATCTTCATAGAAAACTAGAAATGTGTCAATGCATCCACAACCACTATTTTGTTGAATTATTGCATTTCAAAAAGCTTTGTCAAGTCTGACAAGGATTTGATACTAAACGATATAGAGAAATAGTAACCTCAAAATCAATAGGGTTCATCTACTGGTCACTGCCAATGTAACCTAAAAATCAATAGGGTTCATGGCCAATGTCCCTACCAGGTTTCACAAACCCAGGCCCTGCGGTTCTCCAATTAATGATCGGACAAGGATTTCAAACGATAGTGACCTCCAATCAATAGGTTATCTCTGGTCATGGCCAATGTCCCTACCAGGTTTCACAAACCCAGGCCCTGCGGTTCTCATGTTAATGATCGGACAAGGATTTCATACTTATGTACACAGTGACCTTGACCTTTGACCTAGTGACCTCCAAATCAATAAGGTTCATCTACTGGTCATGGCCAATGTCCCTACCAGGTTTCACAAACCCAGGCCCTGTGGTTCTCATGTTAATGATTGTATGTATGTACGAACAGCAGCAATGCTATATGTCGCCCACTTTTCAAGTGGGGGCATAAAAAAAAAGCTTCAACACAAAGGTTAACCTGAGGTGTGATGGACGGATGAACAAAGGCACAAACAAATGAACGGACACACAGACTGAAAACTATATATCCCTCAATTCAGTTGGCAGGTGCATATAAATCTATTTGACTCAATTGTGCTCATGAATAGATTTCTCACTAGTCCTCATGAATAGATTTATCTTCCCTGATGACTCATGTTCTCTGGAACATATTTAGGTCCCCTAACTACCAGGTTTTCAAGTCAAATAAATTTTCTGGTTAATAATTTGTGTCTAGACACACATTTCTCTTATGACTAAACCAGATTCAAATTCTACCAACAACACTTAATGCTAAGTAATACTTACATTCTTAAACTAGGTAGATACACATTCCACCATTTTATAAAATATTCAAACACATAACTAAAGTGAAATGAATTATTATCTTAATAACTAACAATATTTGTTATGAAATAAAATATATGGGTAGCTTTATAAGAGAAACAAGACTAATGAAATTCACCCATAAGTATTTAAGTTTTACTTAGCACTAAGTATTGCTGGTGGACTTCAACCCAGGTCTCTTTAACATTTTTGTCTCCCTTTATGGCTACCTTACTTCTGAACAGATTTATTTCTCTTGAAAACTCATGATTTTCTTAACAGATTTACCTCCCCTGACAACTCATCATTCTCCTCCTTTTTTTTAATAGTGTTGGCTAGACCAGTATCTCATTCATCAAAGTGTTCCCTATCACAGTACTCCACGCTCACACCAGTTTCATTCAGTTAATTTTGGTTTTCATTGCTGATAAGCCTTGATAGGAAGTATTTAACGATGACCTAACATGTGCAGGGTCAACGAGAGGAGACCAGAACATCCTGCAGTCTATTCTGTGGCCTGGTGCCAGAGCACCCCTCCTGATAAACACTTCCTGATAGTAAATGAATGACTTGGCTGCAAAAGAATCTCTCTGCTTGATTTTAATGTTTGTCTGAAATGTTTCATTTATTTTGTAAAAAGAAATGCCTCTCTAGGGTTTATTAAATAAAGATTATAACTGAACATCAATATAGAATCAGTTTGATAAAGAAATAACAATCTGAATCATAAAGAAAATATTTAATGAATTTACTTTTTCCCCTCAAAATTTGTTCCATTGTTTTAAGATAGTATTTCAGTCCTAATTAGAATTGACAATGGTGATGATAACTTGCAGTGGTACTTATGCCAGATGTTTGTTTGTTTAACGTTCCACCAACAGTATTTCAGTCATTTGGAGACGATGTCTACTTGAGACAGATATAGTGCTGCCAAAACCATAGACAAAAATAATACTGCCACACAGCCAAATCCATTCATAGATGTTTCAACATTTCTAGGTTAAATTCAATTCTGTCAGCATGAAAATAATTTTTAGACAGAATTTCTTCATGTTTGTTTAATTATGAAAAAAAAAGCTGATATATACAAAATTCAGAACATAATTTAAAAAATCTACAATGATATTCTGATATGATCAGAATAGCATATTTTAATAAACTATATCATAGCTATTTCACAGAATGATGAGTATTATGATAGGCCCAGATTTACTGACCCAATCAAAGGCAAATAAATTATAATAATAAGCATATTTTTTATTAACAAACTGCAGACTCTACTAATCTATTTGAAGTTTTGTACATCAACTCAATAATGTCACAAAACAAACATAAAATATTCAAGTAACAAAGTCAGATGTCAAATTTATGTGAGGCTTTTATAAAAAAGGAAATTTTGTTTTATGAGTCTCCTGTTAATATCAAATAACACATTTTTATTGATGGAAATGAAAATAAAATAAATAATTACTATGCTTGATGTTATATGATCTGTATGATTTTACTATACCAGATGGAGGAACCCCAAATACTAGCCTATGGCAACATCTCCAGGACTAGCTGTTTAATATCCCCTTACCAGCTGAAACAAATCCCCTCAGGAAATAATATCCAACATCATATCACATACATGAAAGCAACACAAAGTGCATTATAACTTAGAATCTAACTGCGTGAAGATATCATTTACCACTATGCACTTGAGCCCTATTAATTTTCGAAATTAAATGAAATGTAAGAAGATAATATCTGCTTATTGGACTGTAAATTGTGATAACCTTAACAAAAAGACTGACATTGCCTAATAAGTACATATAAAAAACAATTTAAGACTTCAAATCTACAAAATTAGACAAAGAGGTAATTTGACAAAAATAAACTATGTAATTCAATGTGTTCTAGCACTACGATTTCTTCATATGATATGAGATGTGGCCAAAAAAAATCACTGTAAATTGTTTGCTTCTTATCTTGCTCTGATTTCTTATCTCACTGGCAGTATTTCAGTCATTTTAGGATTAGGTTAACATGAAACATGTTGTGCTGCCTCACTGTGAATTAGCGCTATAGACTATTGGCATGATGCAACACCCAGTCACAGTTCATCCTGACATTGGACCAACCAGTACTGGAACAAACCTTGAATCCTAAGAGATACACTAGAATTATTTTAAACAACTTAATGTATGTGATGACAAGAGATCAAACCCGTGACCTTCTGGTTATAGAGAGGTAATTCTAACCACAGTCATTCTGACCCATATAGTTATCTAGCTTAACAATCACTGTACAGGTACAATTTGGTTTACCTACACAAAGCCAGATCAAACTGAAAGCAGTTCTTCTGAACAAATCTTCTTGCCTTCCCTTCTACCGGGTAATATCCGAGTGATCTGGACCAAAGCTATTTTTTTTAAAACCTGATCAGCCTGCCAGATACTCTCAAACCAATAACTTTCAAGTTTATCTGGCTATAACAACAATAATCAAACTTGGCTGAGGTTTTATGGCTATAAACAATATCATGAAGTTTGAAGATGATTGCTTCAGAAATTAAGATGCTTGAGTGTAAACAAACTAATTGTGGACGAGGGACGGAAGGACGACAGACATTCAACGATCCTAATAGCTCATCCTGAGCACATGTGCTCAGGTGAGCTAAAAAGCAGCTCATGAGCACACTGTCTTGTCCTAAGGAATACTTGTACCATGTTATTTCAAAATATGACCATACACAACAAAGTTACTTCTTGCATACAAAGACACACACATGGACAGGTGTTACACTATATGCCGGTCGCCTTTTCATGGTGGGAGCATAATAAAATGGTGTAAGTTGCCATGGCAACTAGAGAGGGGCCACCCAAGGATCATTCATGCGAAGTTTCAACAATTTCTACCCAGCAGTTACTAAGAAGATGTCATTTAAAGCAAATTTTTGACAGTGGAAATGCATGCAGGGTGATCACAAGTGTGCTTTGGTGGCCTTTAAAACAAGAGCACTGCATGCAGATGCCAATCAGAGTTTTTTTCTTTTTTAAATAGGAAGAACAATTTGGTCAAGAGAGTCATGGATCATGATAGGAATGTAGCCATTGTGATTGGATATAAAGTTTGATGAAAGAAAGTTAAATGGTTTAGAAGTAATGTCCAAGGTTAAAGTTTTTCACAGAATTTTGTTTTAAACAAGAAATATCTTTAAAAAAGATACTCGGCCGTGGTATAACCAGCTTGATGAATTGTGTCTAAATGGTTTAACATGTAATAGATTTTGTTGTTGGTTTAATAGTTGTGTAATTCCTGTGTCAGTGCAGATCTTTGAAATACCACAGATCCAAATAATTTGCACAATCTTGGTAGACACTTACAGCCTTAAAACATCTGCGCATTATCGCGGGCTACAAAACGAAACCGGATGTTATGTTTTTGTTGAATATAGGATCTGTCAGGGTCTAACAATTAATTCCGAAATCTATGTGTTTCCTATTTTTTAGCGCACTACTCTTTCAGTTTACCTTAAAAAGGTGCAGTGTCTTACTATTTGGGAAAAATCATTCGCAGGGGAAGAAAACTTAAACTTTTAAAACAGAGGTTTTAACTCCTTTCTGTTAATCCTTCCTCTTGTTTTGACTAATTTTACAATGACCAATGGGAATTTAGCAAAGTATATAATAACCAATGAAAAGCCTAATTTTATTCCGCTTCATTACTGTGTGTTTCACAGGAAGTCAAGGTGAAAATAAACAGCCTAACAGCCAAAAAATGAGTGATAAATTTGGTCAAAATAGACCTAAGAGTTATGGCCTTTGATGGAAATGTAGTCCTCAGTTAGTGAACTAGTATGCAATGTTTGATGTAAGCAGAAGTTATGGCCAAGGTTAAAGTATTTCATGATGACAATGCCAACAATATCAACAATGACACCAGAGTGATGACAATACCTTGACTTTTTTTCTTTGAAAAACAGATGAGCCTAAAACAGAAATCATATCAAAGATGCAGAAGATGTTGGATGTTTTACCTGCGAACCTTAACAGAGGTCAACAAGCATTCTAAAAGTATTGCTTAGGCAATACTAAGTCCCTTCTGGCAAATAGAAAACTAAGAACCCTCTTCATGCTGCATTTATCAGTGCTTTTATGAAGTAAAAAAGTCGTAAAACTGCTATTTAAAAGAAATTTTCTAAGTCCAAGGCCCATAAGTTCATAAAATTTCAGTAGACCGGAAACCAGAACTTGATTTGCAACTCATGGTGGTAGACTAACATACCAAATATTTGATCAATATCTGCAAGTGTTAAGAAAAAAAGTCTGGAAAACTGCTATTTAAAAGAAATTTTCTAAGTCCAATGGTATCAAAATCAGTACATTTTCGTTCAAAATTCAAGTAAAAAGTGAACGCATTAAATTCTAAGTCAAGGCCTATTCTAAATCAGTGACCGAATGAATCTTGTCAACTCATGGTGGTAGACTCACATACCAAACATTAGATCAATATCTGCAAGCGTTTAGAAAAAAAAGTCAGGAAAACTGCTATTTTAAAGTCCTACTAAGTCCTAAGGCCTACTTTTTTTCTTCAAAAATCAGTAGACCAGAATGAAACTCGAACTTGATCAGCAACTCATGGTGGTAGGCTCATATACCAAATATTAGATCAATATTTGTAAGCGTTTAGAAAAAAAGTCCAGAAAACATGTGTGTGACTGACAGACTCATGACTGACATGCGGACGGACAGAGTGCAAACCTATAGTCCCCTTCGGCGATGCCAGTAGGGGACTAACAATGTTATGATCCCTAACTTCAGTGAATCAAGGCATGGCAGAGTGAGACAACCACCCACGTTTATACACAGCATGAGCTCAACATTTTCACTGGGAATGCAATGTGTCTCCTAAAATGAATAATTGCCATCAGAAATCCTTAATGATTCAAGGCAACAATTGCCACATCACAAATTAATAAAATTTTGATAAATCATCCAATAAGTATCCCACCTGCAGGAAGTCGCATAACTGCATTAAATATAATGAAGTATGTACAGAGAATATTACATAAATAATCCTGGCTTAGAGACACATATTAAAGTATGCTACTATCTACAGGTTGTTATTATCAAAGGTTATTGTATGCAAAGCTTTTCTCAACCTATGAGTTTATTCTGACTGCTACAGACATACAAAATCATGCCAAAATGTCAGCCGTAATCTTGAATGCCTAGAGAGAAGGAGCACATACATATATATATAGAGAGAGCGCACAAAGTCAATCTCCATCTGACTGAACCAAAAACAAGTGTAATTATTCAACTTATTTCAAGAGCTTAAACAATAAAAGAAGCATTTCAATTCTCTAAGATTTACAGACAGATTTAACAAGCTGTGTCTCCAAGAGCCAGAGTGGATGGTTGAAACCACATACCAGCCTACAGCAAGTTGTTGTTTTAGAGTTTATCCATGCTGCAACAGTATTTCAGTCAAGCAGAGGATGTAAAACTAATGACCCTGAACTCTCATTTTTATTAGAGGTACATTGAGGAAGAAACAGAGACCTGCTGCAAGTCTGCTGGAAACCTTTCTTACTTGAAATAACCCCAATGACCAGACCAGGACTTGAACAGACAGCAGTTACATGATAGTAAGCCAGTGGCTATAACCACTCCACCAGGGTCCCCTCTCCCATTCAATCTATAGACAGAACTTATACAGTCTAAGATTTATGGTTGTTTTTTTTATTGGGTTTAAGGTTTCAGTCATTTGGAGACGATGTCTAATTGAGACAGATATAGAGCTGCCATACTGCATATTCACTCTATAGATGTGGCATGATACCACACCCAGTCACATTATCCTGACACCAGACCAACCTGTCCTGGAACTACTCTTATAAGCTAAGCTGAGAACAAAGCAAGGGAGCTAAACCAGTATCATTTTTTACAACTTTGGTATGGTGCAGCTGGGGATCAAACCCAAAACATCCAGATTCCTGAGAGGACGCTCTAATCACTCTGCCTCCAGGACCAATGCATACTGAGATTTAATTCACATTGATAATAGGGATGAAATCCACACAAATGTTTTATCGAACTGGTCTTATAATTTATACAAGGGTAATCACTGTAAAAAACTTTAAAGTCTTTAATTATGATCCCCCCCCCCTCTTCATTTTTAATGAGGTAGAGGCAACATAGCACTATTTGACACAGATTCACTAATGCATGCTGAGCACATATTGAAATTTTTTGTTCATAGGAAAATTTGGAAATTTATTTCCACAGAACTGAGAGCTACATACATACATGCTGATATTAAAATTGGCTTTTAATGCTATTTAAAGGATCTAAAGTAGAAGCAAACACAAGAGCTAAATTAAACGATGTCAAAAATTATAATAAATTATAAGAATATAAGCAGATTAAGAAAACATAAGCACAAGAATCAGAAAATGAAGGGAGATTATGTCTTTCTAAATAGCTACCTGTATGTTTGTATAAAATTATGTAAATAAGCTTTGTATGTCATTTTTTTCTTAATTAATACTTCTTCTAGATTTTTTGGAAAGAGACCTATGCAATTAATAGAGTGGGTTATATTGCTGAGACATAAAAGCCAGTATATTTCATTAAATCCAAAACTGTATGCTCATCATTTTCTTTTTTTATTTGTTTTCAATCATTTTGGGACAGTTTACCTTGAACACCTCGCGACAAAGATGTCATATCTGGCATGTGAGGCCAGTTCTCCTGACTGACAGTATCAGACAAGTATAACACTACAATTAACCCTTGATGAGTATTAATCTACTGAACTCTACATGGTATATGAAACTAGAACTGTAACAGACTAATACCCTGCCATATTGCTTTGCCACAATATCAAAGTATGATGAAGCAGTAACTATGAAAATATCAAAGTATGATGAAGCAGTAACTATGAATTTAAGTAAATGGAGAAGTTTTCTAAACATTACGAACTTATCTCATGATCATGAAAGATTTTCCAAAAGTTAACCTTTAAATGATTTACCTTAACACAAAAAGATAAATATGTCCAAAACATGGTTAAAATAACTAATTCCTGTTATAAACAGTAATGGAGTCCATTTTAAGTAAAAGTGACCTTGACTGTACGGCTCTACAAAGCTTTATTTTCATGCACTATGTTGCAAGTTTGATTACATTTCATTCCAGATATAAGTTATAAAGAACAAGAGGGCCAAGATGGCCCTGTGTCGCTCACCTGAGTAAGATGGCTGTGTTAGGCATAATGACAAAAAATTGGCATCTAAAGTGTTTTTTTAACATTTGAGTAAGTGACCTACATTTTGATCCCACCTGAATTTGCACTCAACTGGGAATTCATGCAGTCATCATTCATATCAAGTTTAATGAAGACTGGGACAAAAATGTAGGCCCCTAGAGTGTTCACAAGATTTTTCTAAAATTGCCCTGGTGACCTACTTTTTGACCCTATGTGGCCCAGTTTTGAATTCATCCAAGATTTGATGTAAACAATCATTCTGACCAAGTTACATTAAGGTTAGGCTAAAACTGTAGTCTCTAAAGTGTTCACAAGGTTTTTCTAAGATTTGACCTGGTGTCCTAGTTTTTGACCCTAAGTGACCCAATTTCATACTCATTCAAGATATCATGTAGACGAACATCCTGACCAAATTTGTTGCCTCTAGAGTATTAAAAGGTTTTTCTAAGATTTGACATAGTGACCTAGTTTTTGACCCAACATGACCCAATTTCAAACTTAACCGACATAGCATAAAGACAAACATCCTGACAAAGTTTCATGAAGATCGAGCAAAAAATGTGGCCTCAGAGTTCACAAGTTTTTCTAAGATTTGACCTGGTGACTAGTTTTTGACCCATGACCATTTTGAACTCATCCAAATATCATTAGAAAACACCCTGACCAAATCTATTGAAGATTGGGCAAAAAACCGTGGCCTCTAGAGAGTTCACAAGGTTTTTCTAAGATTTGACCTGGTGACCTAGTTTTTGACCCAACATGACCCATTTTCGAACTCATACAAGATATCATGTAGAAACATCCTACCAAATTTATGAGATTGGGCAAAACTGTGGCCTCTAGTGTTCCAATTTTTTTACCTGTGACTAGTTTTTGACCCCTTTAAGTAGATAGACATCCAGACCAAGTTTGGGAAAATTCACAAAGTTTTTCTAAGATTTCAAACTCATCTGAGATATCATGTAGACAAACATCCTGGTCAAATTTTATGAAGATTTGGCAAAAACTGTGACACACGACGGACAAAAGGCGATCACAAAAGCTCACCCTGAGCACAAGTGCTCAGGTGAGCTAAAAATCCATTTTTGGGACAGACAGTATGCAGTAACAAAAGTCTTATTTTAGTAACAATGACCTTGACGTTTATCCATCAGACCCCAAGCAGCTTATCCACACATATCTTTAGCTATATAATTATGTTCCAGTTTTTATATCTGATGTATGTAATATTAGAAAGTAAATTCAGTTTTGGTAACAATCTATTTTTAGTATCAATGACTTTGACCTATCACAGCACAATGAAGCTTTTCCCCTAAAAAAATTGATTAAAATAACTCATTCCTGACAAAAATAAGTTATTAAGAAATTTCCATATTGCAGACGGCAAGCAGTAACAAAAGTCTATTTTTAGTACCAGTATCCACCTAACCTGAAACACATATCGCACAAAATATACATATCCCAAAGTCACTTATGACCCCAAAGTTATTAAAGTAATTCCAACGAAACCGACCTACCAACAGAGTGATTCCAGTACATCAATGCAAAATCTATGCTACATAACTGTATGAGCAAACAGAGACGACCTTTATCAAAAAGCTTTTGGTGTCAAAACACATCTACATGAAGTAAAGGATTCATATCATAAGGAGATTTATAAAAAAAATCAAGTTGTTGCATAAAAGGATGGGTGGGGTAAGCACAAGGAAATTGCCATAACTGACTAATAAATTAGCCTCTGTTTCAACACAGACACTGAAAGTCTATATTGCAGAAAAGGGTGGAACCTGCAACCTAATGATCATGAGCAAGGGTGGATACTCTAACCATTCAGCTACTGTAATTGGGTTGTGCCTGGCAGGCTCTGTAAAACACAGGAAAAAGATTAAAATGTCCAATATATCAAGACAGTAACAATCAACCTACCAAATCTTTGTTTGTGTTTTAATAAATCTATAAATATTTCAGTGACAATAATTATATTCATAAATATATAAAGGTAGTGATTACCAAAGAGTATTGTGTTGTTAATTCATTTGATTATTTCTAATTGAAGAAGAAAATTGCTGTATAGAAAATGAGAATCCAGAATCTGAGTCTAAAATACAAACTCAAGACATTGATGAATCAGGGCCGGCCTGGACAAACTGTTGAGATACAGACTGCTCGTGGGAGGTAAATAAGGCTCTGCAGTAGGCCCTGAAGTAAGCATTTTTGTCTGCAGATAAAGATGGTTGAATTACTTCTCTCAGTGGCAAATGAGCCTTGTCTTATTTCCGCACATCTTGATGCTTGATATCTCAAGTTAATTGGTCAAATTATGACAAACATGTAAAAGAAAAACCCACAGGAAATGTTAAATTAACTGGTATGTGCATTCCTAACTGCATTATCAGCACACCCCAAACTCTTTCACTTGATCTCTATATGTCAAAAATTATTATTATTTATTATACAAATAGACCTGGTCTAATTCTTACAATATAAATTGAATATCTTACTTTTTTCTATTTTGAATATTCTGACTTACTGTTTACAGTTAACTGAATGCATATTGTTATACAAATTTCTCATTTTATCTAATTATTGCAAATTTCTTTTAATGTAAAAAAAAAGATGTAGGTGTAATAAACAATATTGAGTGTGTGCTGTTGACAGAATTCACTGTCAACAATTTGACCATATATTTCTTGCAAGCTTAACTGCAATATGTTGTTCTACAAACCTGGGGTTAATGAGCTGAAACCTTCATTTATATCATATAGCCCAGTGGTAGTGTAAAAGACAGCATATTTGAATGTTGAGTGTTCAAACACTGTTGGAAGGCAAACATTTTCCAAAACCAAAAATATTTCAAAATCAACCTAGACATCACAGTGCTGGAGCCACCAATGTACAGTTGTTGTTGTATTGGGGTATAATATCGCTGTGATAGTATTTCAATCATACAGCGACGTCCAGCTAATTACAGGTGGAGGAAGACCCAGAGTACACAGAGGTACCCGGGTTGAACCACCGACATACCACAAGCCAGCTGGAAGGCTTCCTCACATGAAAAATCCGAAGTCCCTAACGGGATTCGAACCCACAGCGGTGAGGGGCTGAGAGATTTGTAGTCCACGACTGTAACCGCTCGGCCACGGCGGCCCCCCAATGTACAGTTGAATAGGTGCACAGATAAAGAGAGCTAAAATTTACAGTTCCTGAAAAGAATAATACTATACTGCAGTACGAAAACATTGCATCGGTAATTTGCAGTACACGTATTTTCACAACAGTTTTCTTTTTTCTTCTTCTTTCTTTTTCTTTAATCTAGCTATCTGATCTATTTGCATTGAATGCAGGCACCTTGAGTTACATCCCACTGTAGTTAACAACTTTATAACATGACTTTATGTTCAAGTATGTAAAGGACTAAAGGTGATTAAGAATTGATTCCCACCATCATCCCACCTTGTCTTAATGTCATCAGAGTGTGGGGTGTGACAGGGCCTGCTTCCTATATAGCTACTAGTTCTGTGAGGCAGGAAAATAAATCATTTGATTACAAGAAAGTATGATAGAATAAAGTAACCAGCAAAACTTACTTTAAACATTTCACTTTCCTTTTTTTTCAATAGATATTTTCAAATATTTCTTTTAAACATTGAAAAAAAGAAAAATGGCCATGTTAAGAAAGGTATACAAACATGGTCATTGAAACAAAAATCTGTGACTTAATTCAACAGCAAATAATGAACTTTACCTGAATGTCATTCATTTATTTTAAGCAAACTTTAAGGAGCTACAATATACTAATCTTTTTTTTTAATTTGATATTCTTTTTAAGAAACTGCTCCAGTGAAATGAGAGCCCTAACAGTATGCCCCATACTTCAAATTAACTACCTGATCATGTTCACAAGGAAGTGTCTGTACCAGAACAAACCCCTGTATCTGACACATGATCACTGTGAAGCAGGACTGAAACCATTAAACTTTAATTAAATCTGCTACAGTATATTGTAATGGTTTTTAAATATCCAAGAAGGCTTACTGATCTGTGGTTATACAATCTTGGAACACACTTTTGTACATTAGTACAAACCAATACAAACATTTGGTATTAACGAGGGGTGAACATTATATTCAAGAACTTTCGCCATATTTTCTTTGACATTAAGTTCAGATCTTTAACACATTTACAGTAAAGTGCAACCTTTTCTAATGATTTTAGTCAATTTTTTATTATTATGACTTCATAATCTATTTGATGCATCATTTTGATTAAACTGCCTGTGCATATATGTCAAGGATGGAGGACAATACAACTGTACATACTATTATCAAATTCTACGCAAAACTGGGTAAATCTATGACAGAGACCTGAGTCAATTTACAGAAAGTTTATGGTGAGTCTGCCTTCTTTAAACTTTTGTCCACAAGTGATTTCACCAATTTAGTGATGGCAGATCCTTTATTGAAGATGACTCCCACCCTGAATGGAAAATCTCCATTAAAATAAATGATTTCGACTCAGTCATAGAGTCATTAAATGTTAAGCAACACAGGCAATTAACTGTTAGGCATGTTGCTGAGGAGTTTGGTGTAAGTTAATGTTTAACCAACAGACGGATATGTGATGGATTTGTGTGTCTTGGTGTCAAGACTTTTAACACTGGAGGACAACAGGTCCCAGAAAATTTGTGCCAAGATTATTTTTTTTTGTCGTTTTTTCTGAGGAAGGTGAAATGTTTCTTAATAATTAATTACATGTGATGAAACCTGGTTCCAATCTTTGAGCTGAAAAGTAACGTAATCGCTGTAAGTTTCGAAACAGTTATGTTTTTTTTTTTGTCCCAAAATATAGTCGTAAAAAAGAACATTTTTCAAAATATGTCCTAAAACTTAGGTACACCCCTATGTTTTTCATAAGGTCAAGTGATATCATTAATTTTCAATGTGCATTATAATTAACATATCAAAAAATGAAATTTAAAAAAAAAAAAAATTAATGCACAAATCGAGGACACAGGACAAAAGGGTCTCAAATTGTCCTTTAACCCTTTCCCTCATATATACCCATTTTGACGCCCTCATTAGGTATCACATAAAGCCTGATCTGCAGAAAACCACAGTTAAACCTTACCAAATTAATTACAAAATCCTCATTTCCAGACCACTGAGGAGCAGCGAACAGCATAAAACCTGATCAGCCTGCGAGTTACTCGCAGGCTGATCTGGTTTTATGCTGTTCGCATAGGTCTTTTCATGGTGTCCTCTATGAGGGAAAGGGTTAATACATATGTTACGACCCTTTTGCAATGAACCCACAAAATGTGAATGCTGATATTTGTATCTCATGCACCAGCTTCTAAAATACCCTAAGAAAAACGTAATGGTACCAAGTATAAATCAAAAGTATCCGGTACGTTGCTTTGACCAAAAAACTGCCGTATTTTAAAAAAAAAATATTGAACAACCTTATATTTAATAAGAAGGTAGATAATTTTTCCATGAAATCTTACATCATGCCTTTCAATTGCCATAACTCCTTTGATCATTGATAGGTTTTCATAAAAGTGGTCTTATTTTGCTTGAAAGGGATAAATAAAGACAAACAGGGACAAAAAACACCCCGTTGCTCGAGGAATTGCTCTAAGAATGTTCAGGAATACAAAAACACGTTTGGTCAGAAGAGATCTGACAGAATCTCGTCAACTTCTCCCATGTAAAACTACAGAAAAACTTAAGCCACAATATCAGTGTATGGACAGATACTGATGAAAGAAACAAATATATCTTAAATGAAATGTCTTGTGCTGACTTGAAATCCATTGTTTTGAGAAGATTTTGTGACTAAATCGAAAGCAAAACTACATCAGCAATGTCACCGATATGCTCAATAGTAACTGTAGCAGACAAGGTCGATTCGGCTGAATTTTTAAAAAGGCATAAAAGAAGTCTGTGTAAGATAAAGAATGAAATGACAAGTAATCATTCCTTTATTATATAAAACGCCGTTAATTTTTTAACAATTGAAACGACATGATGTATGTTTTCACTGGACGAAGTTACCTACTTCCTTATTATATAAAACGTCATTGATTTTTTTTTTTTTTTTTTTTTTTTAATGGGCAGTAAAGTACCGGGTACCTTTGGTATAAACAAGAATTATCATTGAAAATGATAAATACCCCCAGATGTCACTTTGTCATAATTACTGTTACCATGTCAGACAGTCTTGATAAAGTTGAAGGGTTAAAATAAAAACACACCAAAACCAGGTGGAGCTCAGATAAGCTTAAAAATATTTAATAAATATGTTTGTTTGTTGGGTTTAATATCCCACTGACAATATTTCAGTCATTTTGAGACGATGTCTACTTGAGACAGATATAGTGCTGCCACACTGTAAATCACACCATTGACATGTAGTATGATACCACACCCAGTCACATTATCCTGACACCGGGACAACCAGTCCTGGAACTACCCTTATATGCTGAGCGTCAAAGCAAGGGAACTATACCAGTACCATTTCTTACGACTTTGGTATGTAGCAGCTGGGGATCTAACCCACAACGTCCCGATTCTGAGGCAGATGCTCTATAACCACTTGGCCACTGGGCCTGATTTAAAAAATTAAGTTGATCATGACATGCCAAGGACATAATGCATTTTCTGTTGGTACTTATAAATGCTGTGAAGTTATATCAAAATCTGACTTAAGAGCTGAGAAAAGCGTGGACAAAATACATTTAAGAAATATAACAAAGGGCCATAACTCATTTAAAATTAAGCGAATCATAATGTGCCAAAGATATGCACAAATAGGCATGGTAATTATTATTACTGTAAAGTTAAATCAAAATCAAAACAAGAGCCATGTTGACATGGCCATCCCCCACCGAACGCTTGCTCTTTAGAAGATGTGTTGGAGAGTAGAATATTTCATTTTTAAAAGAAAATTTTTGGTAATGAAGACTGAATGTTTAAAGTGATTATAGATATGAAACCCAGGTGAAGACCTACTAATTCCTCTATTTTGAGGTCTACAGGTAAGTGTGATAAAAATTAAGCCTGAAAAATAACAAAGGGCAATAACCAAAACATTATGAAAGGTAGAGTTATCATTCTTGTGCACTGCACTCCTCCCCAATAAGATCTATCCATCTATGAAGCTCCAAGTTGATATCTCAAATTCTTTTAAACTTATGCTCTGGACAAAAATTAGTCTAAAAAATACTCAAAAATTAAAGGAGAGTTATCTTCTTGTGCACTGCACTCCTCCCCAATAGAATCTATCCACCTATGAAGTTCCAAGTTGATACGTCAAATTCTTTTAAACTTATGCTCCTGACAAAAATTAAGTCTTAAAAATTACTCAAAAATTATAAAAGGTAGAGTTATCCTTCTTGTGCACTGCACTCCTCCTCAATGAGATCTGTTCACCTATGAAGTATAAAGTTGATACCTCAAATACTTTTTGAGTTATGCTCTGGACAAAAATTAAGTCTAAAAAAACAAAGGGCAATAACTCAAAAATTCTGAAAGGTAGAGTTATCATTCTTGTGCACTGGACTCCTCATCAATGATATCTATTCACCTATGAAGTATCAAGTTGATACCTCAAATACTTTTCGACTTATGCTCTGGACAAAAATTAAGTCTAAAAAAAACAAAGGGCAATAACTCAAAAATTCTGAAAGGTAGAGTTATCATTCTTGTGCACTGACTCCTCTCATGAATCTATCACCTATGAAGTTCAAGTGATACCTCAATCTTTATTATGCTCTGGACAAAAATTAAGTCTGAAAAATAACAAAGGGCAATAACTCAAAAATTGTAAAAGGTAGAGTTATCAGTCTTGTGCACTGCACTCCTCCTCAATGAAATCTATCCACCTATGAAGTTCCAAGATGATACCTCAATTTCTTTTAAAATTATGCTCTGGACAAAAATTAAGTCTGAAAAATAACAAAGGGCAATAACTCAAAAATTATAAAAGGTATTTTCCACTTTTTGACATATGCTGTGGACAAAAATTAAGTCTGAAAAATAACAAAGGGCAGTAACTCAAAAATGAGGAAAGATAGAGTTATCATTCTTGTGCACTGCACTCCTTCTCAATGAGAACTATTCACCTATGAAGTATCAAGTTGATACCTCAAATACTTTTCTAGTTATGCTCCGGACAAAAATTAAGTCTAAAAAATAACAAAGGGCAATAACTCAAAAATTAGGAAAGGTAGAGTTATCATTCTTTTGCACTGCACTCCTCCTCCATAAGATCTATCCACCTATGAAGTTTCGAGGTGATACCTCAAATACTTTTCGACTTATGCTCCGGACAAAAATTAAGTCTGAAAAATAACAAAGGGAAATAACTCAAAAATTAGGAAAGGAAGAGTTATCATTCTTGTGCACTGCACTCCTCCTCAATGAGATCTATTCACCTATGAAGTATCAAGTTGATACCTCAAATACTTTTCGACTTATGCTCCGGACAAAAATTAAGTCTGAAAAATAACAAAGGGCAATAACTCAAAAATTAGGAAAGGTAGAGTTATCATTCTTGTGCACTGCACTTCTCCTCAATGAGATCTATTCACATATGAAGTATCAAGTTGATACCTCAAATACTTTTCGAGTTATGCTCCGGACAAAAATTAAGTCTGAAAAATAACAAAGGGCAATAACTCAAAAATTAGGAAAGGTAGAGTTATCATTCTTGTGCACTGCACTTCTCCTCAATGAGATCTATTCACCTATGAAGTTCCAAGTTGATACCTCAAACACTTTTCGATTTATGCTCCGGACAAAAATTAAGTCTGAAAAATAACAAGGGGCAATAACTCAAAAATTAGGAAAGGTAGAGTTATCATTCTTGTGCACTGCACTCCTCCTCAATGAGATCTATTCACCTATGAAGTATCAAGTTGATATCTCAAATACTTTTTGACTTATGCTCCGGACAAAAATGTTGGACGGACGGACGGACTATTACTATATCCCCTGCCGCCTTTCGGCGGGGGATAATTAAGGTAACTGAGAAATAGCGCAGACAAAATCTATTTGAAAAATATACATATACATTGTATCTGGGGGTATAATTACCAGCAAGTGATAATTATGTAAAAAAGTGTCCCAAAACTTAAGGTTAGGAATTTGTCTCCATCTTTCAAAGTCAGTCCATCATTTTCTGTGACACTTCGAGTCTAGTTCTTAATCACATGGTACTGTAGAAAACTACATTCAATGATGAGTATTATTCTGCCCTTTTCTGAACCAAACTCTGTCTGGATATTAAAGACAAGCACCCAGAACTTGTCAGGTCAGGTTTCATTTTGCACCATGATTACACCCCATACATCTCAGCAGTGTTGTAAGGGTCACAAGGACAGAATTAAACATCAAACATCTACAACTACCACCCTAGAGTCCAAATTTTCTTTATCTTTTAAAATATGTAATAAAGATTAATTGCAGGTCATAGATTTAAGTCTCAGCAAGAGCTTGGAAGTGCTATTAGGGTGGCATCGATAGTGTTGTCATGTGACAGCTTACATCATGCCTTTATTTCATGGTTGGAGAAATGTAATAAGTGCATTAGGCCACTCGTTGTTGAGAAAGAGTGTAGTTTTATTGACCTGTGGTTAAAATTGATAATTTTATAGTAAGATTTTTAAATTATAATGATCACCCCTTGTAACTTGTATAAGTTTCAAAAGTACTAGCTTATAGCAACAGATAAACCTAAATTAAAACAACCTATTAAGTTTCTGAAAAAAATAACAACCAAATTCAAACTCTTTGCCAGTTCTGGTTTCAACGGGAAGTAGATATTTACCTTTATCATTTCTAAAGCAAAGGAATGGTAAATTATTTTGAAAACGAAAGAAAAGTGCAAAAAACTGACATTCAGGGGCAGATAATTCAAAAGGTAAAATGGAGACCCCCATTTTTAATACCATAAATTAGTTTCTAGTGTAATTATCTATAATTATGCAAAGTTTAAGAAAATTCTTTCGCTAGTTTTGATATTCTTTCTTTGTCTATATAGAACACAAATGTTAATGTGAAATATGCCTTTAAATCATTGACTACAACCACAGGGCCTGATGGAGGCCCGAACAACAAAAATGCCCACATACCAATTTCAGCTATGCCAACCCCCAACCCCCCTTTTTTTTGAAAGGGCTATTAAATTTCTCATACTAATAGTCACTGAAATTGTTACTAAATGTGATGAAAATAAAAATTACAATATTTTCACCTATGACTGAATCAAATACTTATGCACCCCTATGACCTCAATTGCCCCCCTCCCTCAACACATCCACGCCCAACCCCAGCTTAAATAATCAAGCACAATTGTAAGAATTTTTTCTTTTATAGCAGAATTAATGAAATCCACCACCCCACCTGTGCGTCAGCCATTATATCAGCATGTTATCATATCAAGATTCTTCCATCTTTTACAAATTACAAATGTAATGGACTCCCAGTTGTTTAAGGCCCGCGCCCTCTGGCACCTTTATAAAATTCAGATTCTTCACTGACAACTTTATTAAAATTATATCATATATAAGTTTATATCATCCCTCCAGGCAACAACTGCCATCAAGTGTCACTGTATATGCATTCCAACACCATGTCAGATTTCTTAGATCTTGCCTCACGTCAAATTAGTCACCATTATCAAAATGACCCTTAATTAACGCTGTATGAGCAGTTCCACTTCAACAAAATGTTGTGCATATCTCAGTTGATTGCCCTCTAGATTACCAATTACGCAACCGGGTCAGCCCACTTAGACTGTGTAACACCCAAGGGATTAATTTAATGTTCAGAAGGTTCTTAATGTCACACTTTAATGACTTAAGGTGCATTATGGGTAGGAGAAGGATTACCCAGGACGACCCCCAACAGATCCTTTTCTAATAAACATTCATTAAAGATTCCTCGTGGCACATAGCAACGATCATACGAATGAAACCTTTAATGCTTTGGCAATAAAAGTTCATTACTTCTCCCATCCCTCAATGATTGATGTAGAATGTCATTTTTAAAGGGTAATTTAAAACACATCTCTATGAACATATTCTTCTTTGACCTTGGTTCTTAAGTACACAGAAGAAGAGCTTCGCTTTTATTATTTATATCATCAAAAAAAAGAAAAATTGATACACAACTAATTTTCATACCAAGTAAAACCTATAATTATTGTCTAAAAAGATTTTTTTTTCAACTAATAAGTTCTGATTTTTCCCTAGTATAAGAAATTGATAAGATGTAAAATGTACAAAACCTTAACAAAACAAAACAAAAAAAACGTAAAAAAAGAAAAAAAAAGTGTACAAAACCTTAACAAAACAAAAAAAAATGTACAAAACCTTAACAAAACAAGGTCTGCTGCCATATTCACAAATGATTTCAACTAGGTGAAAACTGATTTTTTGTAGAGAGTAATTCTATCTCTCCACTCAAAACTTTTTTATATCATAGTCTTTAAAACTTCACATTAAAGAACCTTCTGAACATTATATTAATTTGTTTTTCATTTTTCTTGTGAAAAGTTGTTTGGCTTGAGAAAGGATTTGTAAAATTATACTAAAAAAAAATAATGTCAAGGTATTTCCTGGATACCACACCTGACTCCAATCACGGGGGATACCCTAGCAAAGATTTAGAACATTTCAAGAGATCAAACTTACATTTATTCTGATTGCATTTGATGTACATGTAGTAAAAATGATCAATGTAATACTTTATATGACTGTGTGTTAATGGAAATATTATTTTGATTGTTTGGTTGCCTGGATTAAACAACCGAGTGATTGTATTTCTGTCATAAGGGTATTTATATTCACAAAACAGATAAACTGGTTGTGCCACCTCACCGCCATATCACGCCAAAGACATGTAGCATAATATAATACCACACCAAGTCACATTATCCTGACACAAGGCAAACCAGTCTTGGAATCAACAAAATTACCAAAATTTCATGACAGACAAAACAACAACAGTGGTAACAACACCAGCAGAATGTTGGGAGGAGACAACAGCTGAGACAAGAACTCAGTAAACCTGGCCTGCCACCCACAGGTGGCCCGTCTGAGAATGTTTGCATAAACCTTATGCTAACTGACTTTTAATTATCTCATACAAGCTAACAATATGGTAAACAAATCAACATGAGACTGTCTGAGGTTGAAGCCAAAGTATTTTACTCTCTCATTGCTTTTCCATACATTTATAAACTATTACCATATGATTGCGTGGATTATCCCCATCTTGACCTTTAACCTCTTTACCACATCAAGCCAGTCAGCAGGTCAAATTTAGGTTTTCTAAACAATTTTACCCTCTATCAAGTTAATATAAAATTATTTATCAAATCAAAGGGCAAAAGGGTACAATAATGTCAAGTATAAGAGAAAAAACTTGACAGTGCCTCCATGATTGCATGATTCCTATAGACATAAGGTGTCTCAATTGAGCAGGCATGCAGCTTAAAAGGTCCATCAGAATTTACAACAATGAAAACATGTCCAGAAATTCAATCTGCCTAAGAAAGTTGGTTATATGCTGGATAAAACTTTTAATCTGGAAACTAAGGCAAACCGGTGGAAATATGCCAGCTACAACTGAACAACTCTGGCATGTCAAGGTTGGGATTAAACCCACAACCTCCCTACTACATGTACCAAGACACTGTATCCACACAACCAACAAGACCATTCTGTATGTCTGTCTGTCCGTAGACACAATATTGCCTCACTGGCTTGGTATGAATATGAATACAAAGATTCCTCACTATCTGTTTATTCACACATTTGTCTGTCTATTTTTAAGGTACCGAAAAATAAATGTAAGATATTTATTTTTCGGCATAGCTGTATAAAATTGATTATGACCTACTTCTTTAACCAATCAAATGTTGGTATGCAAATGAAGCCAGAGTAGATGTAGTGCTATCATTGGATTATAAAATCTATTTTTAGGATATTTAGGATATTCTAAATTAAAATGAGTTTCAGGTTGTAGATATATTTCTACTTGATATAATAGTTAACATGAAAGGTAACACAGTAATGAAAATTTAACACTTCCATATCAATTTAGGAATGCTGCTTTGGCAATATGTTTTAAAACAATTAAATAAGAAGCAGGCGTATGTCTATTTTCAGACCACAATTTCTCCTAATTTGTAAAAGTGGACTCGGCCCTCATGGGAGGTAACTACTGTAGAAAAGTTGTGCAGTTTATTGTGTGGATCTGGAAGCAATAATCGGATATACGCAATTTATGATCTTTCGGTTTTGCTTGATTACATATGAATTATCTTTACTTAAAAAAATCAGCAAGTGCATATTATTTAATGGAAGTTGGTAGATTAGCTTTTTTATGTTTGTAAATTAAATCCATTTTGTTATATTGTCTTCACAATACCTCCCATAATCTTGGTATTTAAAAACATTTTTGCTAGCCTTTCCAACTTTGTAATAGTTTCAATCTGTTTTACATGTTACAATTGACCATTACTTAGCTACGCCGAATTTCTTTTTTAAAGATATTTCTTGTTTGTAATTATCAAAGCAGTGGCCAGAACTAGTAAAAACACTAGTTCAACCTTTAATCTTATGAATATTCATATACAAATATAATTTGATGAATAATAATTCATTGAATGATGTGTAGAACATGAGCTAATGAATTGTATGAGTAAACACTGGAGCTCCTCAAAGAAGATGTCTGACCAGGGTCTCCTCTGATTGCTAAGGAGTCAAAATACGTCTATTTAAGGTAAAGGATGAAAGTGGAGTATTTTTGGTTTACATTCCCTACAACTTAGATGAGGTAAAAGTTCTAGATTATATTGTCAGATTTATGAAACAGGATGATCACAATTGCTCAAATGTTAGCATGATGTGCTCAGGTGAGCTAAAAATACAAATACATACTATTCATTATTTTACTTTGAATATAAATTCAAACCTTCTAACTGGAGCTTGATATTGAAAAATGACTAAACATTTTTTAACATTACATACCAAAGTTTTCATAACATAAACTCAAATTTTCAGTCATGACTGTGAAGGTGAAAAAAGCATTCTGAAAGTATTGCTTAGGCAAAACTAAGTCCCCTACCGGCAAATAGAAAACTAAAAACCCGCCCTTCTTCACGCTGCAAACAAGTCAATTATGTTATCAATATTTTTTATGAAAGTCAAAACAACAATAAATATCAAAAGGTCTGGAACTACATGTATTTAAAAGAAATTTTCTAAGTCCAAGGCCCATAATTTCAACAAAAATCAGTAGACCGGAACACAACTCGAACTTGATCTGTAACTCACGGTGGTAGACTGACACACCAAATATTAGATCAATATCTGCAAGCGTTTAGAAAAAAGTTAAGAAAACGTGTTTGATGGACTGACTGACGGACAGACTGATGGACGGAAAGAGTGCAAACCTATAGTTCCCTTCGGCAATTCCGGTAGTGGACTAAAAACTGTCTCTGTCTATATGGTTTTCTCATAAACAAGAAGATATCACAAGAAACATATTTCAATCCTCGTTTACTTTTGGAACATCTGCTTGAGTGCTCTCCTCAAGCAATTTACCAGTGGCAAGAAAGGTGCATCCCCCATCACAGAATTATCCCCCTTGTCTGTATGATATCAACAAGGATAGTGAAGTGTGAAATAGCCATCACCAGCACATGACTGCCAATCAAACTGCAGGTAGGAGTGAAAGGTAAACAAACAACAGCTGAGTGTCCTAGCTGAAGAAAAGACAAGTACACTTGCACTTACACTTCTGTTGTTCTAAACACATCTGGTTTGCATAGATGTTCTTGTGATTTTCTAAACACAAAATCAACCTTTATGTGATTATATTTAAATATGTTTACAGCACTCTTATACTGCTTTTGCATCTTAGATTACAATAAATTTCAGGCAATATTTTAAAAACAGAGTTTCTAACCAGTCTTCAATATAATTATTATGTATTACCGTCTTGTGTGATCAAAATTATAACATACATGAGAGCCCAGAAATCCAAAAAGAGGGCTAACATGGCTAACATGGCCATGAAAATGAGAAATATTGCTTGCATTGCCTGCACAAGTTAATATTTTATAGCCTGCACAAGTTAATATATTGTAGTACTGTTGTGCTGAATACATAATCCATGCAAAAAACTTGGCAAGAAAACTTCAATTCCACAAACCAAAAAGTACCTGCAGTTAGAGTTGTGACTGATACAGTCAAAAGCATATCGCCGACATATCAATATCAGATGATTAACATAATATATGATACCTTAATATATCAAATATCATTTATTTGTATTCAATTTGCATAATTGTTTTTCAAACTTTCAGTAAATCGCACATACTGTGCATAAAATAATGATGTGTATTGTATGTATTATTTACAAAATGCCTTCTCCGTGTCTTTCCTGGGGAAGAAATAATGGCAAAAACAAGCGTTAAATTTCCCCTAAATTCAAATATTTTTCCTCAAAATGGATTAACTGGAAGATAAAATTGCCAACTGATATGTCATTTAGGAGACAAAATGGCCAACTGTTATTTTTTCCCAAAGTAAGATTTGATTTATAATTATTTCATCATAAAAATCACATATCTTATTTTTGTGATAAAAGATAAACAATGTAGAGTGGGTTATTGGTAAAATAAGAAGAATCTTATAGTCATGTGTTATTTAAAGAAAGAAATATTGTGAACCAGTCTGCGCTAGCACCTTACGGATCTTTGTAAAAATAAGCGTCGCTATGGTGATATTTTGTCACAATTAGCTCCTCTGATCAAGTAAAGAATTTTATGATCTTGATTAACCATCGTAACAATATGAAATTCATTTTTTACTGAAACATTTCTTTCTTGGCCGCAAAAAGTTACTCGTCCAGTCGGACGAGTGTTCAGGGAAATTATGCTCGTCCAACCGTGAAATTCACTCGTAATTACAAGCGGACCAGTGGATTTTTACAGCCCTGAACCTAAAGCAGCAACCAGATTCAAATTTCATATAAAAAGAATTCTAAAATAAGTCATCTGAAGGCCTCATTATTCATGGGATCTAATTTAGATCATACACAATACACAACAAGGATACTGCTTGCACAAATTTTAAACTTAATCAACTGCTGTGACCTTGACCTTAAAGCTAGCAACTTGGTTCTTCTTCATAACACATCATGATCTTGTCCTATGGATCATTAATTTTGTGCTAAGTTATTTCAATACATGCTCATTCACAACAATGTTACAGCCAGTATACAATGTCATGAACACATACACACATGCACATGGATAGGGGTAACACAATAATTATGCCCGTTGCCATTTCATGGTGGGGGCATAAAAATTTGCAGACCATTTGTAGGCCTCATTATTCAAAGGATCAGTAATCTGAAAATCCACTGATTATCAATTAAGGTAGATGGCAAAGAGGTTATCATTAGTGCAAAACAAAATTCTGAACACTGAATTCAATAAAACATTTTGAAATAATATATAATTTGTATGGGCACTAGCTGACACCACTTCAGGGGACCTAAAGGAATCAAATTTATTTTAGCAATTATGGTAGAGGGTCATGAGATGACCATTTGTGTCCAATAAATATGTTCAAACCATAGGTTCAATATAAATTATTATAAAAGAATTTTGAAATGTTCCATACAAAGAATATATAAGGAAACTTATAGCCATTCCCAATGGGAATCTATTTTTTCCAGGGATCAACTTTATTTTGGCAAATATGGTAGAGGGCCCTCAGATGACCATTTGTTCCAAAGGAAATCATAATTTGGTCAATGGTTTCAAAGGAGAAGATTATTTTAGAAGATTATGTTGGTTGCCATGGCACACAGAGTTCTGCATGGATCAAGTTTACTTAGGCAAATTTTGTGAAGCGCCACCAAAGAATCATTCATGTCAAGTTTCATCAATACTACAAAGTGGTTTCAGAAGCCATATCTTTTAAAGCAAACTATTGATGACTGAAGATAGACACAGCATGATCATATAAATTTAATTTTCATTAATTCTCCAATGAATGTGCTAACATGAAAACTAAGTTTTGTTTTTGTAGTTAAGTTGAAATACAATCAAATTGTCAAGTTGAAATACAATCAAAGTGCTGAATAAGTTTTATTTTTGCTTTAGCCAGAATCAAAGATGGTGCCTTAGCCTTGTGCTTTCATTCTTCCGGTGTTTGTTTTTTTGTTGTTGTTGTTGTTAGTTTTTTTTGTTAATTCTCTTCTCAGACCTCAACCTTTTACTCAATTTTCTTATTTCCTTGATCTTGGGAACCCTGATTATTTGTCATAAAGTTTGAAGATCATTGCTAAAGAAACAAAGATGCAAGAGTGTAAACAAACTAATTCTGGAATATGGCCAAAGGCCAGACATTTAACGATCCTACTAGCTCATCCTGAGCACATGTGCTCTTCTGAGCTAAAAAGCTTTATAAGTGATCCTTATTTTTCAAAAAAAAAAGAACAGATTCTTTATTTCATGTGATACAAATACAGTGTAGATCCATTATTACACTAAAGACAATACAATGCAGTCCATTATTACACTAAAGCCAATACAATGTGGTCCTTTATTACACTAAGCCAACACACTGGGTCCATTACTACACTAAAGCTAATACAATGTGGTCCTTTATTACACTAAAGTCAATACAATGCGGTCCATTATTACACTAAAGCCAATACAGTGTGGTCCTTTATTACACTAAAGCCAACACACTGTGTCCATTACTACACTAAAACTAATACAATGTTGTCCTTTATTACACTAAAGTCAATACAATGCGGTCCATTATTACACTAAAGCCAATACAATGCAGTCCATTATTACTTTAAAGCCAGTAAATACAATGTTGTCCATTATTACACTAGAGTAAATACAATGCGGTCCATTATTACACTAAAGCCAATACAATGCAGTCCATTATTATATTAAAGCCAGTAAATACAATGTTATCCATTATTACCCTAAAGTCAATACAATGCAGTCCATTATTAGACTAAAGCCAATACAGTGTGGTCCTTCTTTAAAGCCAGTAAATACAATGTTATCCATTATTACACTAAAGTCAATACAATGCGGTCCTTTATTACACTAAAGTCAATACAATGCGGTCCATTTTTACAGTGGTGCTAAAAAAAATTGGAATACGATAAACGGACGATATACGATATGCGATATACGATCTGCGATATGCGATGTGCGATAGCAGGTCTGATTTACCTTTACGATTCGTTACGATGCGATGCGATGCGTTCTTTGTCTGATACCATACGATATACGATTTACGATCTGCGATATACGTGATGCGATATACGATACAGGATAAGCACGGTATAAATGGCATGTTTTACAAGTGTATACAACTAGATTTTACAATAAGTTCAAAAATATGAAATATCAACTAAGCCTTTAACAATATGTATCACAAGCCGTGTTTTCATCTGAAATAAACAGCGGAAATAAACAAAACGGGAAACAGGAAATGGGGACAAACTAAATTGCGGTTCCTCTAGAAATGTTACGGACTCTGTTGTCTCCGTCAATAACAACCTAAGCACGTGTAATGAAAAACTGTTTTTTTTTTCCTAACGAGGACTCATAAAAAATGTATTAATTATGCTTTGTTATTATGTGTTTTGATATTAATCACATTAAAAAAAACAACAAATGATACCAGCAATCATCTAATATCTAGTACGCTGTCATTTGTGCTAATTATTACAATATCTTCGGGTATTTTTCAAACTTTGCATTTAACCCATCAAACATAAATGTATATATAATTTATTGGATGTATCAAATATCAAAAGAACGCGAGTGAGTGTGGGAGAATAGCACCGTATCTATTTTCTTCTTAGAATATTCGTATATATTACAAGTAGGTAACTGCCATAGGTATAGATTTAATATAAATATGTTTTCATATACTTTAACCAGAAGCTCGGAAAATCCGCTATTGTTTTAAAAAGCCCTAGCCCGAAGAATTGTTGTTGGAAATTGACCTTGGTAATTAAACAATTAAATACATGTACATCAACATGGGTCGAAAAGCTATCTTTGTCGAAAAGATGCCATGAGTGAAGAGGCCGCCGTTTAACCGGGTATTCGTGAGAAATGTCGTACGCCGCCATGCGTATACAGTTTAATATGATTTGTTTCGTTAATCGAGTACAAGAATAAAAAAGTTGCCAAATCGGTTATATCTCATTTTGACTACACCCAGTTCATCTACTGTATAAAGTTATTTCACACCTTTCCAGACATGTTTCCAGATTGTCTAACACATGCATTGCTACATGTAAAGGATATATAACTAATTGTCTCTTATTAAGTAGGGAAATATCATCATGTGTTGGGCTTTCAATATTTTGTAATGGATCCATGGTTTTTTGTAAAATTATTTAAATGTAAATTATTTAATATTTCATTAAATATTTATGATATAACATTTATATTGTGTGCATATGTATCATCCCCGCACTAATTCACTGTGTCTTCCGCATAAATATGCATTCATCTCTCTCTCTCTCTCTCTCTCTCTCATCCTATATTTTGAGCTAATGGTCATTAATGTTATCATGTATGTGGTTTCGAGACACATTTTAATTTGCAGAGATTTTGATTTGTAGACACAATGGGTTTCAAGCGGAAGAACAAATTAAAAAAAGTCCATTTAAATGTGTATTTTACTCGCCGTTTTAACAATCAAAATATTTTAAAGAATACCATATGATTCGCTCATTTGTGATATAAAAATAAGTCCATAAGTCACACACATGTGTGCCCGCACACTCCCTTACAAATGTATTTTTGATACATGTATCATCATCATCATCATCATCATCATCGTGTACATTTAAGATTTTTTTTCTCTCTTCGAAATATATTCTGTGCCTCATACCTAGATTGGAAACAGTTCTATTATTATTATTATTCTATGAATATTGGTGTGTTTAAAATAGAATTTCAAATTATTGCTAAAAATTGTAATCTTTTAGTACCGGAAATAACATTCACTCTGTGTACATGTCAAAAGTCTTCTCCTCTGGGGGTGGTATACCGGCAGCGGCGAGACATAAAGGTGACATATCCGGTCAAAATAAACACATGCTGTGCCTGCTGATAAGAACTTATGGCACGCCTCCGGTATTGCGAAACACACTTTTTTTCACTTAATTATACATAAAAGATTAGGGATAAGCAAGAAAATGTTCTAACCTATTATATCTCTATTTTATATAACTGTAATAATATGAAAATGAGATCTTTAGCGAACTGTAGTAATATGGAAACAAGATCATTTTCTTTTAACTATTATCATGTCAGTGAACTCTGTGTTATCACGGAATAAAATACATCAGTTATTTTATAACAAATCTTCCATTCCCATGTAGGTTTTATGTTTATTTTTCTATTGTTATGGCTTGCAATAATTCCTGGTTTATCATATTAAATATTAAGACATAGCAGTGAAGCATATCACGAAAATGTGGTCCCGTTTTATCATTGTTTTTTTTCCATATGAAAGAGACTGTTGTTAGATACAATTAAGTTCGGGTGTGATACCCATGCTAATTTCGCAAAAAAAAATGCTCTTCGAAATATACGTGTCCGAGGTATAGCACCGATATACTGTAAACATGTTCCTGTGTAGAACTAGTACTTAGAGCTCTGTTTTTTCAAAGCAATACCGATGCATCTTGTACACATCATATACATGTACGTATTAGAATTTACGCGATCATCGGAAAAAAATGCTCCGGTTTGGATTTTCAGTCTCCACCTACCTGAATTTTGATTATCTCCGTACTGATGAAAAAGGGAGAAAAAAGAAACATAATTTGCACTCATTCATCCAATGTTTTTGGAAGTGTGTGTGCGCGCGCGCGTGTGCGTAATGAAAGAGAGATAGAGAAACCTAAATAAAATAGGAAATAATTAAATAAATAAGTTATATTCGTAAATTACAATTATCTTTTGTTCACGAATTCATTAAATAATAAAGAAAAATGGGCATTCGAGTAAATACAGCAGAAAAAATGTCCCGGGAAATAAATAATTACACGAAAGCAACATTTCGGACGATCTTTCATAAGTAGGTAAGTTTTAATTTGTTAGTTTTTGGACAGGTTAATAAAGCAAACATTGATCAAACATATTTTAAAATTATTCCACTTTAATACTGATATAGTCACGAAGCTATATTAAAGGTATTTACGTCTCTGATATAGTACTTTTCACACATGCATCAAATTATATAACATCGCATGGCGTCTGCTCCTGAAAGACACGTAGGCCATAACACATGTATAAATTAATAAAGTAAAAGAAATATAACTATTGAAATAAAAAAAAAAAATACAATTTAAGATCCACCATTAAAAATTAAAAATATTAAATTTAAAGACACGAAGATTAATTATTTCTGAAATATCGATGGTGTCCCGTAACTTAAACTGTCCTAAACCACTGGGTGGTTCAATATGATATACGTTATGCGATTTACGATATACGATTACCGATATACGGTTGCCTTACGATGCGATGCGATACAATCCCGTTTATTACCAATACGATTGAATGCGATAGAATACGATTCCATACGTTACGATGCGATTGAGTAATATATACGTTACGATACGATGCGATACGAACGATATACGCTATTTTTGACAACTGATACGTTAGCACCACTGTACACTAAAGTCAATACAATGCGGTCCATTATTACACTAAAGCCAATACAATGCAGTCCATTATTATATTAAAGCCAGTAAATACAATGTTATCCATTATTACACTAAAACCAATACGATGTGGTCCATACTTACACTAAAGCCAATACAATGCAGTCCATTATTATATTAAAGCCAGTAAATACAATGTTATCCATTATTACACTAAAACCAATACGATGTGGTCCATACTTACACTAAAGCTAATACAATGTGGTCCATTACTACACTAAAGCTTATACAATGTGGTCCTTAATTACACTATAACCAATACAATACGGTCCATTTTTACACTAAAGCTAATACAATGTGGTCCTTTATTACACTGAAGTTAATACAATACGGTCCATTATTACACTTCAGCTACCGTTCACATGGGCAGATTAAGTGCAGCTTCATATAAGGCGCATCCTAATTTTCAGGGTAACATATTTGAAAAAAAAAACAAAAAAAAAACTTATCATATGAGGTGAAATATTGTTTTGAAATTTGTACTGTCATACATTTTGACAGACTGAAAGCTATCCGTATGTCACCAGACTAATCATACGGTGAACCGTTTTATTTACACATGGCATAAGATTACCGTTAGAATGTTACATTAATGAGGGGTAGGATAAAGGTGACACATTTTCAAAACTTGACATTACTCAACTGTGTTCCCGCTTTCTAACACTGGGGACCATTGTCACCTGTCAAAATTCTTCTAACTAACAAACATTATGTAAAAAGTGCCACCTGTCAAGTTTCTCCTGTATATCATGAGGTCCCGTAAAATAAACTTATTTGTTTATATTGAAAATAGCTTCCATTAAGTTGTTTCAGTTTCTGACGATTATTTATCATGAAATATACCAGTAGGATAACTAATAACCTGGTATTGTTTATCATGGTTTCATATAGACTTTGTGGCATATTATCATATTATTGGCTTTCAGCATATCCATTTTCTGAGATATTATACCGGTAAATTTCACTTCTCGGTGATTGAAAACCTGAAAAGCTGTATATCATCATATAAGGCGCACCCCCACTGTAAACCTGAATTATCTGGAAAAAAAGTGTGCCTAATCTGCTGGCGTATACGGTAATACAATGTGGTTCTTTATTACATTAAAATTAATTAATACAATGTGGCCCATTATTATACTAAAGCCAATAAATAAAATGTAGCAACAGCTGACTTGGTGCATTTTCGCAGTACAGTCAAACCTGTGAACAAAGGTTGGGCAGGGGAAAATGTAAAAGTGGCCGTTGTTCACAGGTAACCTGTATTTGGATGGTCAGTCAGTTAAGATTTGAAATTTGATATACTGTACATACATGTAGATAGAAAAAACTTTTGCCTTATAAATACTTAAATTGTTATTCAAACGTGCACAAGCAACATAAAAAAAATATATATATTTAATTTTTAAAGAATTAAATCAATTACACAAACAATCAAACAGGCCTATTTTGGCTGATGGCCGAGACAATAAGCAAATTTTGCTCAATTCTTAGGACCATGATCCTGAAGTTGCTAAGTATCTGGTACCAGTTAACCAATGAGAATTCATCCCCTCAGAGTATTACCCCACTCCCACCCCTGTGTACTGAGATGTCTGCTGGCACGTTTGTATCCCCAGGTGTTTCCCGAAACTGGCGACATGTGCCCCCATCCGCAAGGCAGTAAGCTGTTGGGTTGCCTAGCGACTGTTGTTCGAAGGGCGTATATAGCACAGCAGGAAAGGATATTATTGACTGTTAACAGTTACAGGCAGGAGACCGTTGTTTACAGTTAATTTTAAGAACAAAAATGCATGGGGGGAATCTGATGTGACCGTTGTTGTCAGGTGACTGTTATTCCAAGGTGACCATGGGTACTGGTTTGACAGTATTCTGTTATAAAGTATAAAGTGGTATCTTGACAGACATGGACCTACTTTGGAGAATTTTGATAAAATATGCAGTGTAAAGCATACCTGTAGACACTGCACTATGACATACAGTGTCACACACATATACATTCAATGGTAACCTCATCATGATCACACACACATGCACAGACAGTCACCAAGTGTACTGACCTTATTTATAAGCCTGTTGGCAAACAGCCATGGCATCGTTTGACGAGACTTGTGGAAGTTCAAGGTCACCAAGGCGTCCACACCGATTGACACATAGTTATTCATGATCATCTCCTGTTGAGAACAAAATGTTCTTCATTAACACACAATATCATTTAAAAGAATAAATAAGCAAGAATCCCACATGACTCTGTTGTTAATGCTGCTCTCATTTGATTAAAATTCTCTGAAAAAATTGAGAACCAATGACTGTAATTTTTTAAAAGGATCAGCTTAGATGCAGTTCTAAAGCACCTATCAATATTTTGCACATGGGTAGGGGTGGCAGGCATAGATTGGACTTTTGACAGAAGACCATTCCCAGGCAGGAATTTGATGGACAGAATGGTCCCAAGTCCCGGGACTTAATACCAATTTTAGATCCAAGCTAAGCATCTCCCACTTTGGGGATTTTAACAACAAATTGCCATTGTGCTAGGGTGGGGGTTTAAGCTCCAAAAAAAAATTTTTGGAACATATGTGTCACCTGCTGAAGCATGATGAAAAAGTGTGATGGACAGACAGTAAATGTAAAACTGGTCCCTATGTGTCACCTCTGCTTACAACAGGTGACACAATAATATCAATTACACTGGGGTCAGCCCATCACCTTCCCCGTGGGACAAAAGTATTTATATTTGCATACCTGCAATAAGTTTAAACATGTTTCATAATGTTGTCTCCTTAACAATGTATCACTATGAGAAGCAATGGAAAGTACCCTGATCAAACAGCAATTCATGGACTGATCTTGTATAATATTAGTTCTTAAGAATTTTTCTCACAGCTAGGCTCTTATGGTGAAGGGTTTATCCTTCATCTCATGAATATTCAAGTACAAATTTATGACTTAATGATTACTAATTTACTAAACATTAAATGGTATATGTAGGCAATGTAGAATCTGAGCTACAGTATTGAATAGGCAAGCTTATAATGAGACCTGAAGGATCTGTCTGATCTGGGACTGTTGTGTTTACCAAGGTGTCAAAATGAGTCTTTATGAGGTAAGGGCTGAATAAAATTAAAAACTTATATGTCAATCTTTCCTCCAGTAAAAAATAATAATGACAAGAAATAAAAACATGTTTTTCTCATGACACTTATCATGATTTACAAGAAAGGCACTCAAAACCCTTGGTAGTTGAAATTGGCACTCATAAGTATTGGCTATTTCATAAAGATGAGAAAAACAAGGAAGGTTCAAACCACTTTAAAACTATAAAGAAACCTTTTGCAGCTCCCTATGTATTCAAAACTGAGTATAAAAAATATATATATTTCAGAACCAAGCAGGAATTTGACTGTTTTACAACTAAGTGTATAAGTGTCTGGTACTTTTACTCTACATTACATACCCTCAAAACACAATGTTGTACTGAAACAAAGACAACCATACTGCTAAATTAGAAAATAATAAAATTTCAACTGAAGTTTTGAGAGTCATGTAGATTTTCAGATGAAAGTCACAAATGTAAATTCCAAGCATCTGGCTTTGATCATGATTGCTGAAATGCTTGTTTCTGTTCCCATACACGAAAAGTAACAGTTTACAGGATCAGAAGTAATATGTCCTTAGAAATATACTGAAGCACAAAGTGTACAAATTAAGACTGAAAAATATGAAGCACTTTCATCATTTCCATTTCACTTGAAATAGACCTGAAGGCACAGTAATCAGACAATGCATGCTATAAGGAATCAGCTGATTATATCCTCCCTCCCCAACAAGACTTTGCTGTCAAATTGTTAGGCTGAAGTATCATCATTGCAACAGTATTTTGGTTTTATAAGCAACATGCAGTTCACTACAGGGCCAGAAAACCCATTGCCCAGAGGCACCGTCCTACCTCAAGTGGGCTGGAACCCTGCCAGGACCAGCACCTGGTTCAAGCCACCGATCTACCTCAAGTGGGCTGGAACCCTGCCAGGACCAGCACCTAGGTCAAGCCACCGATCTACCTCAAGTGGGCTGGAACCCTGCCAGGACCAGCACCTGGGTCAAGCCACCGATCTACCTCAAGTGGGCTGGAACCCTGCCAGGACCAGCACCTGGGTCAAGCCACCGATCTACCTCAAGTGGGCTGGAACCCTGCCAGGACCAGCACCTAGGTCAAGCCACCGATCTACCTCAAGTGGGCTGGAACCCTGCCAGGACCAGCACCTGGGTCAAGCCACCGATCTACCTCAAGTGGGCTGGAACCTGCCAGGACCAGCACCTAGGTCAAGCCACCGATCTACCTCAAGTGGGCTGGAACCCTGCCAGGACCAGCACCTGGGTCAAGCCACAGATCTACCTCAAGTGGGCTGGAACCCTGCCAGGACCAGCACCTGGGTCAAGCCACCGATCTACCTCAAGTGGGCTGGAACCCTGCTAGGACCAGTACCAGCACCTGGGTCAAGCCACTTATCTACCTCAAGTGGACTGGAACCCTACCAGGACCAGCACCTGGGTCAAACCACCGATCTACCTCAAGTGGACTGGACCCTGCTAAGACCAGCACCTGGGTCAAGCCACTGATCTACCTCAAGTGTACCGGAACCCTGCCAGGACCAGCACCACAGCAAGGAGGATTCAAGGGTTAGTAAGTCAGCAACTATAACCACCACTATAAAGTTACTAAAACTAAATCTGGTATATTAAAACAATAGTACTTCAATTTACTCCTATGATTCAAAATAGTCCCATCACGGAGCTACATTAAATGGAGTGGAAACTGTGACGTCACACAGTTAAACTCTATGTCCGTGGGTTACTCGATGTAGTATATGCTTGATTTGATGCATCCTGGGAAAAAATTGCAGAGTGACCACCATCTTGAATTTGTGCTGATAATCTTAAACAAGAGGGCCAAGATGGCCCTTGGTCGCTCACCTGAGAAAAATGATTGCTTAAGAAATAAAGATGCTTAAGTGTAAAAAGTGAAATCTGGCCTTTTTTTATGGTGAAATGGGCATAACTCCTAAATTTAAAAGTCAATATCAGTTATAATTGAACCCGATTGTGAGATTATGGGCATAAACATTGTCTTAAAGTTTAAAAATATTAAGTTGGTAGAGAATAAACAAAAAATCTTGCATTTTTTATATTAAAAGGGGCATAACTCCTGACCTAAATGTTCCATCTCAGCCACAATTGAACTCAATCGAGACATTATGGTCATTAACAATGTCATAAAGTTTGAAGATGATTGCTAAAAAAAGGAAGATGCTAGAGTGCAAACAAAGTGAAATATGGCTTTTTTATATTAAAAGGGGCATAACTCCTGACCTAATTGATGGATCTCAGCCATAATCGAACTCAATTGAGACCTTATAATCATAAGCATTGTCATAAAACTTGAAGATGATTGCTCAAGATTTCTGGCATTTTTTTAATATTAAAAGGGGCATAACTTCTGAACTAATTAACAGATCTCATTAAATTGTAATAAAGTTTGAAGATGATTGCTCAAAAGATGAAGATGCTAGAGTGTAAACAAAGTGAAATATGGCATTTTTTGAATATTAAAAGGGGCATAACTCCTGACCTAATGGTACGATATCAGCCATAATCGAACTTGGCCTTGATTTTATGGTTATAAACATTGATATAAAGTTTGAAGATAATTGCTCATGAAATGAAGATGCTAGAGTGCAACCAATGTAAAATCTGGCTTTTTTGAATTTTAAAAGGGGCATAACTCCTGACCTAATGTTCCGATATCAGCCATAATCGAACTTGGCTGAGATTTTATGGTTATAAACATTGTTTTAAAGTTTGAAGATAATTGCTCATAAAATGAAGATGCTAGAGTGCAAACGAACAAATTGTGGACGACGGACGGACGGACGTCCGTTCATACGGTTGTATACATGTTGGGTATTTGCCAACAATACAGAAAATCCTACCCAACAATACAAAAAATACCCAACAATCGATACCCAACAGAAAGAAACCTAACCCTAACCCAATGTCCAAAACCCTGAGCCTATACTAAACAAAGGCCCTCTCGTTCGCCCGTCCTGACGGATGGACGACGGACATTCATCGATCCTAAAAGCTCATCCTGAGCACACGTGCTCAGGTGAGCTAAAAATAACAAATAGTATTTGCAAATACATGAAATATAGGCTGACAAATTGATAAATAGGGGGATTGAGATAGATGAACTAGACATATCTTGTTCTTATTGGCTGATGTTGACACTGTTTAGCAAAGCAGTAAAAATCA
>CM037778.1:42779069-42826210 GCA_021229015.1 Solen grandis | reverse complement strand
GACGACTGACGACGGACGACGGACAATCAAGTATCCCAAAAGCTCACCCTGAGCTGTGCTCAGGTGAGCTAAAAACTTGGTCCTTCTATCATGCCTCTTGATAGGTCTGACCTGCCAACACCATGGAACCAAGAACTGTCCAACACCCATATTAGTACGACTGTGCCACAACTCCATCCAAGTACAGTGGATGATGTCACCAAAAAAGCACTCACACTCGCAATGATGGCTGATGAGTATCCCCCAGAGTCATGGACCCATATCTTTACAGATGGCTCAGCTACAGCAGCTATCAAAGATGGAGGAGCTGGCATCTACATCCAACATACCAATGGTAGAAGTGACACAGTTAGTGTAGCAACAGGGACATACTGTACCAACTACAAAGCAGAGTATGAGGCCATCATGACAGCTCTGAGAGTGATTGAAGAGTCTCCAGAGGACTGCCCGCAGATCGTCATATTAACTGATGCTCTGTCGGTACTACAGGCCCTAGAACACCACCAGCTGCCTGATCTATCAGAAGTGCTATCTCGCATGTTGCAAACCAGGGAAATAGCACTCCAGTGGATCCCCGCACATTGCGGCATCCCTGGAAATGAGAAGGCGGATGAACTGGCAAAGCTAGGAGTGGAATGTGATCAGCCCGTAAACCACATCAGTTACAAGGAGAAGGTCACAACAATCAAAGCAGCAATGAGGTGCCAGTCAGACAAGGATGACTACCACTACCTGGACAGGAAGGAGCAAGTAACCATCTTCAGGCTCCGCACAGGTCATAACAGGCTGAACGCTCATATGTACAAACTGAAATTAGCTGCCTCTCCTAAGTGCTCCTGTGGACGTGACATTCAAACTGCTGAACACCTCCTACAACAATGTCCTCTCCTTGAACAACAGAGAAGAGTGGTGTGGCCAGTGGAGACCGGGATAAGAACGAAATTACACGGCGCGATGGAGGAACTGCAGAAGACGGCAACCTTCATCGATGTGGCTGGCCTGAGGTTGTAGAGGTGAACGAGAAGAAGAAGAAGAAAAACCACACCACCATGCACAACACGTCTAAGTGTAAACCCAAACAGCAACCGATAGAAAATTATCTTGTCTTAACTGCAGGCTCCTGTTGGTTTTGGTTTGTTAGTACATGTACTTTAGTTGGTTCCTTTGGTACTTCTATTTTACTGAAGATCAATTCTCTATTACTGGATGCTGGGTAAATCTGTTTCAGAGACAAAAATCACTGCAAGCAACTGACAGCTTCCTCGATCAAATCAGAGGTAAAAGATTTTGAAAGATCTATTAGTTGGCACCCCTAGCACAAGTCCATATCAGTGCATAGAATTAGTGTGGGAAAACTTTTCTGTAGACTTAAGATAAATACATTGCAACCAGACCAATACACTTATTATCCAGCTGCGAAGATATGAAGTATATAACTTGTATCACAATAAGTCATCAATTCTAATCTTTCATTCTTCCCAGTGAAGCATCTTAGACAGGAGATACCTGCAGTGCATGAACTAATTCACTGACTTTGTATGCCAGTGCTGCTTCTATCAGGGTATCACCGTCTTTGCCCTACCATATAGACCATTGGAGCCTATCAATGGAAGTGTTACATGCCTATTTATACTGCTTCTAAATGAACAGGCTCAAATTCCACCAACAAAACTTAGCACTAAGTAATACTTAAATTCTTAAACTAGGTAGATACACATTCCACCATTAATATTTTATGAAATGTTATAGTACACAACTCAGCTGAAATGAATTATTACCTTTTTAACTAACAATAATTGTTAAGAAATTAGTAGATATTTGAGTATTTTCATTGGAAAAATAAGACTAATGGAGTTTGCCCTTTAAGTATTTAAGTTATACTTAGCGCTAAGAATTGTTGATGGAATCCGATCCAGGGCTCAAAGTAAACCAACAATATTTTGCGCTATAAGTAATACTTTAATTCTTGAACTAGGTTAGAACCACATCACTATTTTATGATAAAATCATGTGCATGACAAAGCCGAAATGGATTATTACCTTTATAACTAACAATATTTGTTGAGAAATGAAATATATGGATACTTCCATTAGGGACACAAGACTAATGAAGTTATTCATTAAGTATTTAAATATTACTTAGCACTAAGCATTCCTGAGACAACAATTTTTTGTCTGCTAAATATCATTTCTCATAAAATGATACCAACAGTGAATTCTACAAAATACCAGAGTGAATGGCAGATAGATAAAGAATCACAAACGAAGCAAGTACAACTGATCTAATACTTAACTTTGCAATTAGAAATCTTATCTCATCATTTTGACCAAGTGGCAAACATGGAGGAGAATGATTACATAAGGTTTTTTTCACAGCTGAACAGATTTCATGATATGCACCAGGAATGAAAAACGTAGGCATGCATGCAAACAAACCAAAATTTCCACCAGACTTTTAATCTGAATAATCATTATTATCAGCTCCGTCCTAAGGTCTTCAGTTTAACGAAGTTCTACTGTATGTGAAGTTTGCTGACAAAAGGTTTTAATAGCTTAGAAGTTACAGCCAATATTAAAGTTTTTCTATGTATTTTCTTTTAAAAAAGAAGGAGATAAATTTGGTCAAAAAGGACCTAAGAGTTATGGCCCTTTATGAGAATGTAGCCCTAATGATAATAAACAAGTATGTGAAGCTAAATGACTATGCAAATGCCAACAAGATGTCAAGGACACCTATAATGGCTGCACAGCTTTAGCTTGGGTCAACTCATATCTTCAACTATATAGTTGTTGTGTACCAGTAATATGTAAATTTGACTTATTTAAGTCATCTCCATGCCTTTTCTGTGTGCCTCAGGGCAGTTGGGACATAGGCTGAAACTTTATTTGACATTATTCCAACAACTATATCTGTATATATGGAGTCGCTGACAACCATATTGCTAAACATTTTCAGTCAACTTCAGTGTCAAATGCACATGATTCCATTGCAGAGCTTGAACCCTTAATGACTGGGTGAATGTGAACAAACTAAAAATAAATACAGCATAAACAGAGTTTAAAATGTTTGGTAGTAAGGCATAGTTGAATAAAATTAATGTTGTACAAAAGAAATTGACATTGCCAATGATAAAAACATTGGAGCACTAACTAAGACAAATCTCTAAAATTAAACAAGAGGGCCATGATGGCCCTGGATCGCTCACCTGGTATCATTAGGCTATGTAAAATCAAGTGACCCCTGGGGCAGAGCCAATTTTGACCCCAGGGTCATGATTTGAACAAACTTGGTAGAGGTCTATTAGCCCATGTTACATACCAAATATCTAAACTCCAGACCTTGTGGTTTTTGAGAAGAAGATTTTTCTAGTTTTTTTTCCAAAATAAGTCTATGTAAAATCAAGTGATCCCTGGGGTGGGGCCAATTTTCACCAAATATCTAAACCCCAAGCCATGTGTTTTCTAGTTTTCTAAAAAGAAGAATTTTCAAGTTATTTCTATATTAGCCTATGTAAAATCAGGTGACCCCTATGGCGGGGCCAAATTTGACCCCAGGGCCATGATTTGAACAAACTAAGTATAGATCCACTAGACAATGCATGATTCATGATTTGAACAAACTTGGTAGAGGTCTATTAGCCCATGTTACATACCAAATATCTAAACTCCAGGCTTTGTGATTTCTGAGAAGAAGAGTTTTTTTCAGGTTTCTCCTATATTAGTCTATGTTAAATCAAGTGACCCCTGGGGTGGGGCCAATTTTGACCCCAGGGTCATGATTTGAACAAACTTAGAAGAGATCCACTAGACAATGCTACACACCAGGCCTTGTGGTTTCTGAGAAGATTTTTCAAGTTTTTCCCTATATTAGCCTATGTAAAATCAGGGACCCCTTTGGTGGGGCCAAATTTGACCCAATGGTCATGATTTGTAAAAACGTGGTAGAGACCCAGTAGACAATGCTACATACCAAATATCTAAACTCCAGGTCTTGTGGTTTCTGAGAAGAAGATTTTTCAAGTTTTTTCTATATTAGCCTATGTTTAATCAAGTGACCCCTGGGGCGGGGCCTATTTTGACCCCAGGGTCATGATTTGAACAAACTTGATAGATATCTACTAGACAATGCTTCATTCCAAATATCTAAACTCCAGGTCTTGTGGTTTCTGACAAGAAGATTTTTCTCTTTTTTTTCTATATTAGCCTATGTAAAATCAGAGACCCTTTGGCGGGGCCAAATTTGACCCCAGGGCCATGATTTGAACAAACTTGGTTGTGATCTACTAGACAATGCTGCACACCAAATATCTAAACCCCAGGCCTTGTGGTTTCTGAGAAGAAGATTTTTCAAGTTTTTCCTATATTAGCCTATGTTAAATCAAGTGACCCCTTGGGCGGGGCCAATTTTGACCCCAGGGTCATAATTTTAACAATCTAGGTAGAGAGTCATAAGATCATGCTAAACAGGCCTTTTTTTTCAAGTTTTTCCTATATTAGCCTATGTTAAATCAAGTGACCCCTGGGGAGGGGCCAATTTTGACCCCAGGGTCATAATTTGAACAATCTTGGTAAAGAGTCATAAGATCATGCTACATACCAAACATCAAAAGGCTAGGCCTTGTGGTTTTGGAAAAGAAGATTTTTAAAATTTTCATTTTTAAAATCTATTTTTAGCTCCTGTGACTTAGATTTTTGACCAATCAAAATAATTTTAAGAACTTTGGTAAAGGGCCCCATAATGAACATTCCTGTGAAGTTTTATTAAAATCCAGTAAGTAGTTTAGAAGGAGATATTGTTTAAAGAAATTCTTGACGACGGACGGACGCAGGGACGGACGACAGACAAAAGGCGATCACAAAAGCTCACCATGAGCTAAAAAAAAAAACATATTGTGATACTGCAGTGTGGCAGCACTATAACTGTCTCAAGTTGACATCGTCTCCAAATGACTGAAATACTGTTGGTGGGACTTTAAACCCAACAAACAAAAAAAAAAAAATTAAAACAAGGTGTAGAACTGCAATGTTGAATTATCTTTGAAAAGAATATCTGTATATCTTGCCAAAGACACTACTAAAATTCTGGTTCTTTCTTTAGTTATTTTCCATCTGGATTACTGGAATGCCATATTGTTTGGAACTGCAGATGCTATCTTGTATAAAATGCAACGTATCCAAAATATGTTATATGCCAAACTGGTCTTACTATTTAAAAATATGACAGTTCCAAGGAAGCTCTGTTTGATCTCCACTGGTTACCAATCAAAGCCCGCATACATTTCAAAATTCTGTGCTTTATGTATAACTGCTCTGTGGGAAATGATCCATTTTATCTCGGTGAACTTTTAACCAAACAAACTCCAAAGAGAGTGGGACTACAAGTCTCAGACACTACAGAATTGTTATATGTCTTTCCGATTAACAAAAAATTAATGAAAAACATATAATGACAGAAGTTTAAATATCGTAGGCCAAACTTCCCTTGACCATCAGACAGTAGGCTTCCTTTGACATGTTTAAATAACAGTTGAAAATCTATTATTTTAAGGTTTTTATAAACTATTTCAATTGTGGTGCTATTCATTATTTATACTGACTTTATATTGGATTTTAAACAATATTTTGATATTAAGACAGTATAGTATATATTTTGAAATGTTTTATGTATGTTCAAAATAGTCAGTTTAGTTTTGGAGATTTAATATATTATGTTGATATTTGATTATGTGTGTTATATGATTATTATCATTATTATTATTATATGCATATCTAAAATATGTAATTTTAGAAATTTTATTTATCATGTAAATATTTCAAATTTTGTTGTATATGACTTATTTGTTTTATATTATATGTATATATGTACAACACCACTGAATATGTATTTATCATAGAAATAGGTTTTTGACCTAATACATGTAAACAAGAGGGCCAAGATGGCCCTGTAGCGCTCACCTGAGTAAGTTTGCTGTGTTAGGCATGATTTCCAAAATTGTGGCATCTAAAGTGTTTGCAATGTTTTTTCTAACAAATTACCTAGATTTTGACCCTACTTTAATTTACACTCATCTAGGATTTCATGCAGACAACATTCTTATCAAGTTTTATAAAGATTGGGACAAAAATGTAGCATCTACAGTGTTCACAAGTTTTTTTCCTTATATATTATTTGACCTGGTGATCTACCTTTTGACCTCATGTGACTAAATTTTTAACTCATTCAAGATTTCAAGTAGACAAACATTCTGACCAATACCATGCAGATTAAGCCAAAAATGTGACCTCTACAGTGTTCATAAGCTCTTTATAAGATCTGACCTGATGATTTACATTTAACCCTACACAACCCACAACCGAGATCATGGAGATCATTCTGACCAAGTTACATTGAGGTAGGACCAGAAATGTGACCTCTAGAGTGTTCACAAGGATTTTCTAAAATATGTCCTGGTGACCTATTTTTCACCCAATGTGACCCAATTTCAAACTCAAGCAATATTTCATGTAAACAAACACTCTGACAAAATTCCATGAAAAATGAGCCAAAAATGTGGCCTCTTGATTGTTCACAATATTATTCTTAGATTTGCCATGGTGACCTACTTTTTGACCTCATGTATTAAACTCATCTTTGGTTTCATGTAAACATTAAACATTCTGACCAAGTTACATAAAGGTAAGGCTAAAATTGTGGCTTCTAGAGTTTTCACAAAGTTTTACTTAAATTTGCCCTGGTGACCTACTTTTTGACCCCATGTGATTCATTTTTGAACTCATCTGAGATTTCATGTACATAAATATTCTGACCAAGTACTATGAAGGTTGGGCCAAAAATATAGCCTATAGTGTGTTCACAAGGTTTTTCTAAAATTTTCTAAGATTTGATCTATTGACCTAGTTTTTGACCCCAGATGACTTAATTTCGAACTCATCCAAGATATCATGAAGACAAACATCCGGACCAAGTTTCATGAAGATTGGGCCAAAAATGTAGCCTGTAGTGTGTTCATAAGGTTTGTCGAAGATTTTCTAAGATTTGACCTGGTGACACATGCCAATGAATTCACATACATTTAATAATACAGTCAGTATTCTGATTACTAGGGTATTACTAATTGAATGTCTGTGAATATCTTGATTCAAATGAACACTTTTTATACAACAAAAAAAATGGTGAATATTTACATTAAATGCAAAAATAAAGGAAACAACAACAATATGAAGAGTGAATGACCCAAAGAAATGTTTCTGCTTACAACAACAGAACAATTTCTAAGAATCTTGCCCTAGACCAAATAAGGATAAGCAATTATCAAAGATACACAGGAAAACATGTTAAGGAAACATCCGAGAGCAGTTCACCAAGGAAACCCACCTGTTCTGTGATGTTACAGCGTCTAGCAATTAACAAACTGGAAAAAAATGGCTGTTCTTGTTTACTCCCCCAAATTCCTCATGGAGTCCAGAATCCCAGATTTCATCATAATGTTATGATATTAATATCAAAGATGATACTGATATAATGAGGTTCTTCTCAGATTCAACTCTTCACCTCATTAATATAGGACTTTATGAATATAAATGTGCTGATATGAAAATATGGACTGGACTTATACTTTGTAAAGAATAAGCTAAAATAGTGTATAAGCACACAGGAGTCTCTTTAAAGGCACCGTCTGATCTGGGTCTGCTCTGTTTGCCATTGAATCAAAATGACTCTAGGTTTAATACAATAATAAAAAAATAGAAACCATTTCTAATAACAGTAATTATGTTGTTTTTTGTCATAAGCAAACAATTATATTTCTTTTAAAATTTTGCTATAGTTTTTCCACTTTTCATTTACCTTAACTCATTTTATTTCAGGACTAGACAAGAAATGTGCTACAAGAGATGGAAACCAGTGATCAGCTGAGGGAAACAGTTTGTATTGATTGAAATGATGAATACAGGCACTGTACCAATCACTGCACAGAAATAGGAACTGGGAAAATAGCCCCTCTCCTCGAGTACACGAAGATGAAATTACGTTCCATCGAGGTTTTATGATTGGTATGCCATCTATATGGCAGGCTGTCACATGATGTCATCATCACGCTCCTCCCCCACAATCACATGTCCCAGCAACTCACGTCACTGGCTCCAGTCAGGTGGCAAAAAAATCTAACTTGGATGACAAGTAGCTTATATTTAGAAGCAAATTTTGGTCGGTTTACATTATGTTCTATACAATTTGTCCCCTGAGTGACATTTGTTTTATATATACATTCAGGATGTAGAAAACTTTGCTTTCTAACAAGTCACAATAATTTTCATGTGTATCACACAATATCAAACAAATAAAAGATACTTGTTGAATTTTTTTGCAAGACTGTATTTTTTCACACATAAACATAATATTGCCATAGGTGAAAATAATTCTTTTCTAAAAACACAAGCGACTTCAGGTGTGGTATCATTGCACATGTCTATGGTATGATACTACACTGTGGCAGCACTATACATGTATCATAGTCTCCAAATGATTGAAATACAGTTGGAGGGACCTAAAACCAAACAAATAAAAACAAAAGCAAAGAAATACAATCTTACAAGAAAAAAGTCATATTTTATTTTGGGTAAAGGTACCTTCACTTTTAGTATATCTCTTTACTGTTCAAGATTTGATTTCCTTCTGTCTATTAAGATTCTCAGTCTTTCCACCAAAAGCATACTTCTTCAATATTTGTAACCTGGGCTACATTCAGTTAATCATAACGCTCACAACTGTTTGGGATTTGGTCCCTTGCTTGCACTCTATACAGAGACTATGGACTTTTAATGGTAACTGAACACAGAGCATGAAGTTGTGGGTTACATTACCAGGGGCAACATACCAATGCACCAAAATAATTGTATCTACCTTGTTTGGCACTCAGCATATAAATGTAGTTACAGGACGGTTTGCCTAGTGTCAGAAAAATATGACTGAGTTTGGTATCATGTCACTTGTCTGTGAGAGGCATCACTCTATATTTCTCTTATAAAACTATATATAACTCCACAAATTACTGAAATATAGTCATTTGGATATGAAATTCAAGCCAGAAAACAAACAAAACTTAAAATGTATCACCTCTGCAACTACTTTCTGATGTTCTTCACTCTTGCATTAACAGGCAAAAAGAAGATGTGAGAATATCTTAATGCAATATGATAGTAAACCAATACAGCTCAACACATTGTCACAAGATATCAACAGTACAGATCATTGTATGCTCAGACTGGCAACTGGCATTCTTAAACAACTCAAATATCATCTCCAATGTCTGGAGAATAAACGTTATATTTTAATGACTGTTTATGGTGATTTGAACATTTGAAAGTGAGTGGTATTAATTATTCTAGTGCAAAAGAAGTTTCCTGAAGTGGTTTGGTTCCAGCAATAGATGCTGCCATTTAGTGGACTGCAATGTATATATTTTACCCTGTTCATGTATGAATTTATGACTTATTGAAAATAGTCAACTAAATTTATCATGGTACTAAGAGGATTTTTCTTTGCCATGCAGACTGTAGAATCTGAGCTACAATATTGTAGGAGCAATAAGAGCAGCCCCAGTTCAGATACCTCCTAAAGGAGGCAGTATGATTTGGGCTTGTTATGTTTGCAAGTGTGTCCACGGGAGATAATGGGTTAATGGTCAAACTGTAAATTTTAATGCCTAATAAATTTACTGTGAAATGGTGCACAGCTGGAAAATACAACTGAAATGTGAATATTAAAAAATTAATAAATATAACATTTTTGGGTTTTTTTTTGTCTGTTTGTATGTATTCAATATCCCACCAGCAATATTTTAGTCATCAGAGGACACAAGACAGATATTATAGGTGCTGTGTCACAGTGCTTAATATAAAGATACTACAGCCAACCACCAATCTTATCCTAAACACATGGAAATACCCTTATGCTAAGTGTAAAGCAAGGGAGATAACTAGCTATGGTTTCAATGACTTGCATGTCACTGTGAGTCAGGAAACAAACCCATTTTTGGTTAATGAGGAAATGCTCTAACCATTTGGTCACCAGGACAAGTACATGGGGGTAGTATTATATAAGAATTGTACACGACTATTATGCAATGCATATGATGAAAAAAATATAAACCTTCATTGCAGAAATATTTGGTTCAAATTGATTTTCTTTTTAAAAATGTAACTAGCTTTAGAATTTACTTAAAACACTCATGATATAGAAGTACATTGCCAAATATCAAGTCTATACAAACTCCCTTTATAGTAATTTAATCATATAGCTGTCTTCTATTATATTAAGATACTGATTTATAAAGTGAAAAAAGTTTTCACTGATAACATTTACATACCCCCATCTTTTATACACGAGTCCCATACCGGTGAGGTGAATGATTTTTCCATTACCATAGCAACCAGAATTTTGGTCTGAGAAAAAAAGAAAAAAAATAGTGATGTGAAGAATCTCGATACAGCCATCTATTCATATGCCAAGTTTCATAATTTTATCTTAAACAGTTTTTAAAGTTATCATGGGATCCAGATATCTGGACATCCGGATGGACGGCCGGACTGAAGGCAAACCTTTAGTCCCCTCTGGTGTAAACACCAGTACGGGACTAAAAACTTTTCTTACAACTGGTAACAGAAACTTGAATTATCACTATAGATGATTAATATCCCATCTTCCCATGTCTTTGATTTATGGCCCTAACAATGAAAAGGTTTTTGTTCTACATATGACCTGTTACAATATGAGTGATGATAATGTGTTAGCAAGCCAAGTTCTGCAGGTTTTAAAGTCATGAGTTATAAACATCAAGGAATTATGAATGTAAATACTGTTTGTAAACAAGTAACTGGTGTTGCATGCAATACATGAGTCCCCAACCGGTGTGGTACATAATTTTTCTGTTACCATAGCAACCAGAATTTTGTTCCGAGAAAAACAAGTGCAAGCACTGCTGAAAAATTCTTACCTGCTGTAGTAGAATACTGTAACTGAAGCTAAAATTCACACAATCCAGGTTTTGCAGAAAGACGAGATGTCTTTAAACTGTGCCTTGTCATGATAATTAAGTATTTCAAGTTTCAAGTTGATAGCTTTGATAGGTGTGATATCATCTTGTTAATAATAAACAATTTTGACAAAAATTCTAAGTTAAAAAGGGGCACAACTCCAAAAGCTTTCAGAATAATGTCCCTTGTCTTTCAACTGCCTATTGTCAAAGTTTCATATTGATACCTTTAAAATTGTTTGAGTAATGGGCTACATTTAAGTTTTTACACAACAAAGACAACAACGACAACAATTCCATAGCAATCATGATAGCTTGACTTTTTCTTCTTCTTCTTCTTCTTCTTCAAAAAAAAAGCTTAAAATGATTTGCATAATCTCCATACTACCATCTATCCATATTTTAAGTTTCATAAAAATATTTTCAGTACTTTTTGAGTTATCACAATATATTGTTTTATTTGTCATATTTTATGTCTATTTGTTGTCACAGCAACCAGATTTTTCAACCTAGGAAGAAATAAAAAAAAAGACATGCATAATCTCCATACAGCCATCTATCCATATTTCAAGTTTCATAAAAATATCTTCGGTACTTTTTGAGTTATCGAAATATATTGCTTTATTTGTCAAATTTTATGTCTATTTGTTGTCATAGCAACCAAATTTAAGTTGCAAACAACCTTCAACCAAAATTTTAAAGTTCAAAAGGGGCCATAATTTACAAAAATTCAGACAAGAATTATCTTACTTGATGATATGTAACTGAACACATTTATGAAGTTTCAAGCCAATCTCACAAGTGATTGCTGAGATAAAAGCCTATGAGTATGCTGCATGCAAAACTTTAATCAAAACTTTTAAGTCCAAAAAAGACAATCATTTGTATTAAATTTGGTCAAGAGTTATCTAACTTTTTATTTGATGCCCCTGACAACCTTTGTGAAGTATTGAATTAATAAACACAGCTGATTACCAAGATGCTATGATGCATCAAAGTAAATTGCATATAAAAATTCAACCAAATTTGGTCACAAGCATAACTTTAATAAAAAATAATTCTTAAGTTTCAAATCAACCAAATGACTGATTGCTGAGATGTAACATGACAGTATATGTTCCAAATTACTACATCCAAATCCCTGACACACTTGCCTGCTGATTGATGTTATTATGATTATTCTAAGTTGAGAGCATTATCAACAACAGTTACCAAATTTCATGCATTGGTAATGTGAGTATAAAACAGGATGGGAGGTATGTGACATGATAGGACGTACAAGACGGGATGGGACATACATGATGGGATTGGACTTACATTATGGGATGGGACGTACATGACAGGATGGGATGTTCATGAAGAGATGGGACGTATGTGACTTGATGGGACGTATGTGATAGGATGGAATATACATGATGGGATGGGACATACATGACAGGATGGGACATACGTGATTGGATGGTCAGGTACGTGATGGGATGGGATGTATGTGAGGGTGTGGGGGACTATATGGGATGGACTTAATATGGGATGGGAGTTACATGACAGGATTGGATATACATGAAGAGATGGAACACACATGACAAGATGGGACGTACATGACAAGATGGGACGTACATGACTGGATGAGACATATATGACGGGATGGGACGTTTGTGAAAGGATGGGACGTACATGAAAGGATGGGACATAAGTGAGGAGGAGATGGGTCGTACGTAACAGTATGGAATGTACGGAACAGGATGGAACATTTGTAATGGGATGGGATGAGCGTGGCTTTTATATAGCCCACACTTCACTTTGTGAAGCGAGGTTTAACAAATGATCTGCTATAAATAATAAAAAAATAAACAGTGACAATAATAATGAAGATAGGAATACATTGTCTTCAAGAGAACATCAATACACTGACCTTAAAGATATCCTAGAAAATATATTTGCATTATGTTTATAACACAAGGGAGTGCTGTTTAAAGAGAAGGCTTGCCCAATGACTCCACAAATTCTCTTTAAAAGTCATGAGGAAACAAACACTAAATTTTCATGAGTGATATTCCGTGACTTACAGAATAATTCTTGAATAAAGAGGTTAGGTATGCCTACTTATCCTATTTGTTATCCTGTACTACATGAAAACTTTTGGACAGTCATGTGTATAGCTAAATAGTGCCTCATGTATAAAACTTCCAATATTTCATGTCATTTTATTAGTCCCCTACTGGTGTTTACACCAGAGGGGACTATAGGTTTGCCTTCCATCAGTTCTGTCTGTCCACCTGAAAAATCTGGATCTTGCAATAACTTAACAAGAGTGTCAGTGCTGCCACAATATACGCCGCCACAAAATATAAAGACCAAGAGGGTCCTTTTAATTATTGCTTTTAACATTTCTGTAAGCATATGCTCATAATGAAGTATATGAGACTAATTAATTTAGCTGAAAGAGCAGTATATTCACAAATATACTTTTCTCAAAGTGAGGCAATCACTAAAGATGATGAAAAGACAGGGGCCTGAGATTGTGGTTGCCTGGGTAGTATAAAAATCAATGAACCAGAAAATCGCCACTTCATGCACATCTACCCATTATAGAAATGACATTGACCAAGTTTTGAAAAGATTCATTCAGAAATGAAGGAGGAGTTGCATTCACAAGGCTGCAATATCAATCAGCTACAGAGACTTAAGTTTCAAGGGACACAAATCTTTTAAAAATCAATGGACCGGAAAATCGCCACTTCATGCACATCTACCCATTATAGTAATGACATTGACCAAGTTTTGAAAAGATTCATTCAGAAATGTAGGAGAAGTTGCGTTCACAAGGCTGCAGTATCAATCAGCTACAGAGACTAAGTTTCAAGGGACACAAATCTTGTAAAAATCAATGGACCGGAAAATCGCCACTTCATGCACATCTACCCATTATAGTAATGACATTGAACAAGTTTTGAAAAGATTCATTCAGAAATGTAGGAGGAGTTGCGTTCACAAGGCTGCAGTATCAATCAGCTACAGAGACTAAGTTTCAAGGGACACAAATCTTGTAAAAATCAATGAACCGGATAATTGCCACTTCATGCACATCTACCCATTATAGTAATGACATTGACCAAGTTTTGAAAAAATTCATTCAGAAATGTCGGAGGAGTTGCGTTCACAAGATATGGACGTACGGACGTACGGACGGACGGACAGACGGAGAAGATGACGCCAATATATGACCGCCTCCGGCGGCGTATAAAAACTGTTGAAGATAATATTATGAAAAATGGTATATGAAATGGTGGCAATATGGAGATTCTGCATGTCACTTTGTTTTTTTTTCTTGGACAAAAATTCTGGTTGCTATGGGAACAGAAAAAATATGCAACTCACCAGTAGAGGACTGTTGTATGCTACACCAGTTACTTGTTTTTTATGATATTTGTTGTTGTTGTATTGGGGTTTACCGTCACTGCGATAGTATTTCAATCATATAGCGACGTCCAGCTAATTACAGGTGGAGGAAGACCCCGAGTACACAGAGGTACAGTTTTTAATCATCAACATAGATGTGGTTTATAAACACATCATACTCAAAAAGGAAAATAAAAAAAAAAAAAAAAAAAAAAAAATATATATATAATAGAGCAAAGAAAAAGAATTAGGACAACTTCTAGTTTCTTAATCTTTGTTAATAACTGTTTATATCATTAAGTTTTGATGATTGTATGCACATTGTGATTTTAAATACATATATTTTGATACAGCATATGCATACATATACATAATTATATAAACATACACACATATATATTATAAAGATAAGTCTAAAATTAATCTCTGACACCCTAAACCCTTTTCTCCATTTCAAAATTATAAGTCCATAATACCAGACAGATTATTCCATTGTTGTATAAATATATCATTGTTGCCTAAAATATTCATTGTTTTCAATACAGTTTTATACTGGTAATTTAGAAAATGTCTTATTCAAATAACTGCTGATAAAATTTCCTTTGTCTTGCATTTATATATAATAAACAGCTTTATAAATATAAAAATCAAATTTAAATGACAACATACTTTTTGTCTCAATGTTCTAATATAAAAGTAACAGCAGACAAAATATTTATAATACTGTCTTGATGAAATAAAAACAAAACAATTGCTGAATAAAATTTTGAATTTATTGTTACAGAGCAGTGGCAGGAAAAAATTAGTGTCCAACTGTTTCAGAATTTTGTTTACAGAAAATACAATTTAACAGGTCATTCTTACCTAATATCCTGTGAAATATTCTATATTGAAACCATTGTATATAAAAGTCTTTTGTAAGTGTAAAAGGCAATGAGAAGATAGTTTTCCAGTCAGTATTTGTTATATTTACTGCCATGTTTTGATACATTTTTGCACAAAATTAGTTTTTGTAATTTTATCATGCATTGATTGTGAATCTTTAACTGTTTTAGAATATTAACAAAAAGTGAAGGTAATAATGGTCTACACTTTTTCTTTCGATACATTCCTTCATATGTTTTTACGTAGGAAGTAACTGAATTTAAAACACCTTGGAAAGTCGAAAAATCTGTTTTTATTTTGTAAACTTATTGAATTTTTTCAAATCAAATGTAGGTAATATAAGGGATCAGGCAATTTTTTTTTACATTTTCTTTACTGATGGTCAATCATAGATGATATTTGTCCATGATTTGTTACAAACTGAGTGTTTCAAAATATTCCAGCTAAACTGAAGTATCTGTAGTATTGCAGCTTTAATCAATAGATTTTGATCTTTGCACAATACAATATATATATATATAATAGGCATGTAAGACATTTTTCTTTTTGTTTGATATAATAACAACTCTGTATAACTTACATCACATAACATAACAAAATACAAGTGAATAATATCTCGTCAGTTTCCATTCGAAGATATAAGGCACCTTAACCATGTTATTTTTAAACCATGTATATGATTTTCTAAATCTATCATTTTTAAGCCACCTTCTTCAAATTGTTTGCAGATAATATTTTCTTTACTTTACATTTTCCTTGCCAAATAAATCTAATATAATTTATGTATTGTGAAGATAGGTTTAGTTAAATATGTGAAAAGATTATCAAATATGGGCAAAATCAGTGTTTTAACTACAGTTATTCTACTAATCAGGGTAAGTCAGAAGTAGATTAGTGTTAGTATTTTATGCATTGTACTTATTTTATTGTCATTATTCAGGTTAATCATTCTCTCTAAGTCTACGTGGGATTCAATGACAAGCATGTTAAATCTATGTTGGTTCAAGGAGAGTTTCCATTTTGTTTTAATAGTCCTAAACTATATTTCTCTTTTCCTATCCATATTATCTTTGTTTTATTAAAATTTACTTTCAAACCACAGAGAGAGGTAAAAGTGGTCAGGGTTTCAAGAGTTTCATTAAAAAATGTGTATCATCAGCAAATTGAGATAGTTTATGTTCTATTTTATATAATTTTATACCCATTATTGTCTAATTATTTTCTCTGATCTTTAATGTTAAGATTTCAGCACATAAGATAATAATATAACAACTGAGTGGATCTCCCTGTGGACAGCCACGTTGTATTGGAAAAAGTTTTGAAGGGATTCCACATTGGGTGACAGCAGATATACTATTTTTATACAAAGTATTAAACATTGTTGGATATCCTTACCAAATTTAACAGATGAAAGGTTTTGTATACAATCAAATGCTGTCTCAAAGTCAATTAGTAACAGCAGGCCTAGAATGTTTTTTTCTTCAGTATATCAATATCACAACTCTACCAAGCATTTTCTCCAATAATTCTTCCTTTGATAAAGCCTGTTTGAGTTTTGCTTATCAATTTATCTAAGTAAATTTTAATCTATTTTCTATAGTCAAGCTGATCAAATTTTATAAAGTATATTTATAGAGTGATAGGTCTGTACAGTTTTATGACTCTAGCTCATACAGTTTTAGAGATATGAACAACACAAGAAGTCATGTTACAGTTAAGTGGGTTCAGCCCAAAAGGGCCATGCCTGTGTTTATGGATAAGGCTTTATCCATACCTCGACTACCCACCTGCCCCTCAAAGTCAGATACTTTTCAATACTTGAAGCTCTCTTTAATATTCACTGTCAGAATACATATATATTCACCCATATATTTTTTAAGAAAAATAGGAATTTTGATAGCAGTTTCATATTCTCATTCCTTTTTTTAAAACGCCCAGGGTTATGCTTCCAAAGCAGTCTATATTCTTTGGACAGAACAGCAAAGTGTATGCTACATATTTGTTATGAGATGCAAACTGTACATACTTATTGATGACAATGCATAAATAAAGAAGAATCTTTTACAAAAGATCATTTAATTGTTTACAAAAATAACTAATTTGCATAGACATTCTGTATGTCTCCATTAATGAATAACGAGTGCATAAATTGATGACGTAGCAGATATACAAATTGCAATTCAACGACGGTTTTTCAAATTCAAATTATTTCCAATTACAGACTGTCTTCGAGAAAACTCACCGGTGCAAAATGTAAGCAATGAAAGTATTCTGACATCCATCCAAAATACTAAATTGAGTAATTTGATATACATTTTCAACTGTTATTTAATTTACACAAGATATTTGCACATTATGTACCATTTATGTTAATCTACAATATGTCAATGTTATTTAATATTTTCTTTTTCATGAAAATTGAATCCTTATGAAATATAATGGGCCTTTAACCCTTTCCCTCATAGAGGACACCATGAAAAGACCTATGCGAACAGCATAAAACCAGATCAGCCTGCGAGTAACTCGCAGGCTGATCAGGTTTTATGCTGTTCGCTGCTCCTCAGTGGTCTGGAAATGAGTATTTTGTAATTAAATTTGGTAAGGTTTAACTGCGGTTTTCTGCAGATCAGGCTTAATGTGATACCTACTGAGGGCGTCAAAATGAGTATATATGAGGGAAAGGGTTAAACATTGCCTTCACATGGAGAGTATAATCATAAATTAACTGACTCTTTACAGAACAATAATGTATCTGGCAAGACCGTAACCAAATTTATCACACAATACTTTGTCTCCCATGGAGCATATCAGTTCTAAGGAAAAAAATAATCAAGTGTTCATAGTAAAGGACTGCAGAGTCTTCAAGACTTTTCAAAAGTATCAATTTGCTGCATAGAGGTAGTCTGTCTCTATTAAGAAGCTTCGCTAATGTTGCAAGTTGATGGTTTAACTAAAGCTTAAGGGGCTTAAAATCCATTTTACAAAATAAGTTGTGGGTGTTTTGGTAATTGTAATTACCTGTCTCTAAAGTAGTTTGTATTATGATGTATTTCCCAAATGGTTCAAATTTAGATTTAAGAAGAAAATTATGCATATATGCTAGAGCTCTAATATGACTTTGATGAAAAATGTTCAAAAGCAGTAGTTTTTAGTTGAAATGAATTCATCTACAAACAAATATTCATTGCTAGAAAAGTAAATCTGAGTCAAGCTATTGCATGTGTTTAGATCAAAGAAAAGCAAACCTAGAAAGATATACATGTATAAATAAGTAAAAAAATCCTACTGGAATCAAACTTAAGACCTCCAGTATAAAAGTTGGACATAATACACACTGTCATAAAAGCTAGATAAATGTCAAGGACATAAAAGAGAAAAATTATGAGTCTACATTTCTGTGATTTTTTTTAACCTCCGCATCCTGTATCCTAGATGCAATGTTTTTGCTGTGGATGCAATTTTTAGATTTCAGTGAGTCTACATACATGTCCTACTGTCAAGAATCAGTCCTATATTCTTGAAATATGAATGTATTTTTCTTCAAACCACTGCTGCTACTATACATGACTTTTCATGTGAAAGATGTGTATCAAAGAATCCTAAAATGCTTTGCAAAGGCATATTGAAACAGAAAGCAACAACCAGGTGGAAAATAGAGCTGTCTTGTAGGAAAACTTTATCGCAAATAACCTCGATTTTCCAAGATTAATCAAATAAGTTTGGCAATAACAACCAGTTTAGTCATGTCTTGATCAGCTACATTTGCTCATCAATTACTGGTCTAACAAGGCAATGGCCTCAGTATAAGATACATGTGTATTTTTTTTCCTTAGAGATGCATACGTTGACTGCACACTTGCTGATTAATTGGACAAATCTCAAAAGGTAATTTATATTCATGCAACACCCCTTTGTCCGAACTACCAATTTCAGCTTGTTAAGTAAGTGCATGTTTTATTTTATATTGAAATATTGACCTTAATCATGACCCCATCAATCAATATTTTTTTAAAGCAACCTTGATTTGTCATAATCCCATCAATCATTGATATTTTTAAAAGCAACACTGATATTCGTCTTAATCCCATCAATCAATGATATTTTTAAAAGCAACATTGATATTCGTCTTAACTCCATCAATCAATGATATTTTTAAAGCAACATTGATATTTGTCTTAACCCCATCAATCATTGATATTTTTAAAAGCATCACTGATATTTGTCTTCAGCCCATCAATCAATTTTATTTTTAAAAGCAACAGTAATAATCGTCTTCACCCCATCAATTAATGATATTTTTAAAAGCAACATTGATATTCATCTTGACCCCATCAATCCATGATTTTTTTAAAAGCAAAATTGATAATCATCTTGACCCCATCAATCAATGGACTGATCTGAGTGGTGGATGTTTAATCAGATTATAATAAAACTGATACCTAAGTCACATTGGCCAAGGTCACATCCGTTAGTAGCCACATATTATGGTAACCACACAGCATATGTTAGATTCATAGTGACAGAAAACCGGCAGCATCTGTGCAGCTATTAAGTGATGATGTATGGTCACTGTACAGCATACCTGTTGTGGCTGTATGGTGACTAAACTTTTGTCAAATACATAGTTGTCTTACGTTGTTACTGTGGCGATTGTAGGATAACAATTTGGTGCCAGTGGAATTTTGGGGTCCGCAAAAATTAACTGATAAATTGATTGCAATTGATAAAAAAGCCCACCATATGTGTTACAGTAGTTACCTTTCGATACAAAGGGAATTCAACTGTTTTATTAGGGAGCGAAACGGAACACTCCCGACTGGTGCGCATATAGCTCTGCCTAGAAAAGTTCTCTCCCTTTGTAAGTTTTGCGCTCTTTTCTTGCGTGGTGGAAAAGAGAAACTGCGTGGCTGAAATCCGCATTTTATAAAGTTTATCCTTCGTTTGGATACAAGTGGCCCACAGAGGTAATTGATTAAGCTTTCGTGGCTTCTTCCTATGTAGTGTTTAATTGCATATTGTGCTTTGAAATTGATTTTGTATGAGTTCAGTTTATCGCTGCAACTGTAAGCCTTTTGGTACTTTACTTCGGACATTGCATAAATACATGTAATTTAAGGCAAGGTTTATTAATGATTTTGTTTGTTAGCATGATGTTGTACTGCATGTCACTTCATTTGTTTCTTTTCCTAGTCATATAATCAGATTAGTAATTTATTTGCGGACCTGATATCAGTTTGTATAGGCATTCTTTACAGGCACTAATCTGCCTGGCTGCGTAAAGAAATCTGAATAGAGCAAATGAAGTGATTAAGCAGTAAAACGTGTTCTGTGTTTATGGCAAAAATATATTGTTCTTTATATGTATCGTTTCAGTTTGACGTGTTTGATGGTGCTGCGAATTTATTGCCATTAAATATAGTAACACTCTACCACTTGTTGTTGCGCCTTACGAACCTACGCAGGAACAGTGAATTGCGTCCAGTCACTGTTACAATATGCTCCACCTGGTAACCGTGAATCATTGCTACGGAGGAATAAAAACAAGAGGGCCAAGATGGCCTTGAAGACGCGCACCTGAGAAAAACTGCCTTCATTGCCTGTATACAAGATACTATATTATAGCATACATGTAGTTGTACTGAATACCTAATCCATGACTTCATTTCAATTCCACAAACCAAATAGTACCTGTGGTCAAAATTTGAAGCCAAACTTGATTGAGAGATTATGGCTTTAACTTCAACATGACTGCTAAAGAAATAATGATTCTAGAGTGTAAACAGTGAAATCTGGCATTTTTAATATTAAAAGGGCCATCATGCCTGACATAATTGGCCAAAATCAGCCATAATTGAACTTGGCTGAGAAATTATGGCTATAAACATTGTCATAAAGTTTGAAAATGATAGACTACAAAATGAAGATAATAGAGTGCAAACAATGTGAAATCTGGCATTTTTAACATTACAAGGGCCATAACTACTTACCTAATTGGTCATTATCAGCCATAATCAAACTTGGCTGAGAGATAATGGCAATAAATATTGTCAGAAAGTTTGAAGATGACTGCTTAAGAAATGAAGATGCTATAATACAAACAAACTTATTGTGGACGACGGACCAATGAACAATTGAACAGGCGGACAACGGACATTCATCGATCCTAATAGCTCATTCTGAGCACATGTGCTCAGGTGAGCTGAAAAATGTTATAACCAAATTAATCACTGAAATTGACTTTGACCTTGAAGGTATTGAAATGAATCTTTATATGGTGTACTATTCTCATATCAAATTTCATACAGACTGGACCTCAGATTGAAAAGAAAAGTTCAAACATTCTTTTAACCATAATAAATGCAGGCGGAGTTTATCAAACCTGGTGGGTACTGGTTCCAACACCAAAACATTGGCTCCCTATTTGTTGAAATATCCATAATAACTATGCGAAATTTCATCAAGACTTGGTCTCAGGTTGCCAAAGGTATAGGTAGCCAAAATTTTCAACATAAACCAATACCGACACAGTGGCCGACTCCAATGTGATAATAACTCTCATTACCTCTTATTACAAGCTAAAAATGTCTTTTTTCCCATATATATCCCTATTGCAACTTCTAATACATGTATGTCCAAATGATCATTATTATGTAACTCTATTCTGATCAAAATAATATTTACATATACATCTGTTATAAATGCTCCTTTCGTTTGGATTGAAATCTAGGGTGTTGCATAATGGTAATGCCCCTCACACAGGGATCACCCATCTAGATACATGGGTTTTCTCTGAGTTCTCCGGTTTCCTCCCACAATAATGACCACATACACTGCCACCAGAGCCACTGAGTGTGATAAATATAAATTGTAAGAACTTCCCAATCAAAGTAAAATAAATAAAGTTTAAACTTGAAATCTAACCATTACAGCATACCAGTTATCTAAAGATGTCAGATAGTCTTAGTTAAATTACAGTATCATGTCAGAGACCAACAAGCCCTTATTAAGTTTGATTGTTTGTTGGGTTTAACGTCCCACCGACAGTATTTCAGACATTTGGAGACGATGTCTACTTGAGACAGATATAGTGCTGCCACACTGCAGTATCACGCCATACACATGTGGCATGACACCACACCCAGTCACACTATCCTGACACCGGGCCAACCAGTTCTGCAACTACCCTTATATGCCGAGTGCCAAGCAAGGGAGCTATAACAGCACCATTTTTTTACGACTTTGGTATGTCGCAGACAGAGATTGAACCCATGACCTCCCACTCTCGAGGTGGATGCTCTAACCACATGGCATCTGGGGACGGTCCCTAATTAAGACTAACATTTGCATATTGTAAAACGTAGAACTATCACATAAATAATGGCTGGGCATTACTGGTCTGTGGACTCTTAAAGGTTCTAGTGCTTGTGCAATCTGTTTATAGGGCTTAACTAGAAATATGATGGTATTATGGTGATTAATACCCAGACACAATGCTTTGACACAGAAAATGAAGCATCATCAATCAGACAATGTATTTTTGTGAATTCTATAGCAAAAAGGGGCCATAACTGTGTCAAAAAATTACAGATTGAAGTTTGCATTAATTTTATTGAGATAAACCTGAGAACTTAAAATTAACTAAACCATAAGTTATCGATCGGAATAAGTATTTTTGACAAATTTGAAGAAGGGCCATAACTGTGTCAGACTTGGTCTTCAGTTTATTGAGATTAACATGTGTAACAAATAATTGATTCAAATCCACTGAGCCTTAGATGTGTAATCTATTGTAAAAGGCATTTCTGGCATATTTTAATTTAAAAAGGGGCAATTTTTTACAAAAATTTACAGATTTCGCAAAAAGTTGAATTCTGCCTTCATTCTGTTGAGATTTGAGAACGTGTACCAAAAGTTATTTAACCCTTTCTCTCATAGGGGACACCATGAAAAGACCTATGCGAACAGCATAAAACCAGATCAGCCTGCGAGTAACTCGCAGGCTGATCAGGTTTTATGCTGTTCGCTGCTCCTCAGTGGTCTGGAAATGAGGATTTTGTAATTAAATTTGGTAAGGTTTAAGTGTGGCTTTCTGCAGATCAGGCTTTATGTGGTACCTACTGAGTGCATCAAAATGAGTCTATATGAGGGAAAGGGTTAAATCTATCAATCCAATCATGAGTTGCCAGTCAGACAGACCAGTAAGCTCACTCCTGTAATGCCTTCCTCCCCTCTTCCTCACCCCCCCCCCCTTATTTTTTCTTGGGGGTATGATTATTCTATTATCATGGTTGAAACATGTTGCCTTAAATAAATCATTAAACTCACTCTTGGAGTGTGCACCTCTTGCACCGTGTAAGGCTAAATGAACAAATGTAGCATACCATTGTTTCTTTTTTTTTTGAAAGCATCATCATATATTTACACAAAGCTTCTCTGATGATAGTCTTCTTTGAAGGAAAAGAAAGTTGTTATTTTTGGATTTTTAGTTGCAATGACATTATAATAACAGTCATGTCATGACATCAAGCATAATTACTGATAAAGGAAGACATTGATAGAAGCCAACTACAAGACTTCCTCACAAGAAAATTCTAGGTGACCAAACCTGGGCCCAAACTCAAAGAAATGTTGTTGAGAATTATAATAATCACAAAGCAATAACACATATTTCATCAAACACTGAATTAATTTCAATTATGGTGAAGCTGTTCATAGGTATAGTTCTGCTGGAAAAAATACCACACAAGAACTTCAACAAATTAGGAATAATATGTAAGTGAGTGAACTGAAACTAATTTATCGACTGGCAAAACAAATTCATGCAAAGTCATGTTGTTTGCGCATTGGCGGAAGAAATAGTGTCAAAACAATGAGATAGTAATGATGATATGGTACTGTTAGAGAGGCAGAAGTGTATCAAACAGAAGCCAATAATGGCAGTGTGTATGTGTGGGAGTTAGATCAAATAAAAGTACCACACACATCTATCCTATACGGAGGCCTCGTGTACCTATACATCATCATCTGGATGACCAGACTATCCCAGCAGGTTGTCTGCAGCAGAAGAACCCAACTGATGGAAACTAACCAAAACAAATGGAAAAACTGGATACCAGGGATCCCATGCCTTGGCACTATGGCTAGGTACACTGCTAGATGGCTTCTGGGAGTTGTTATGTTCTTGATATCCTGTTGTTCAATCTTACTGCATTATATATGTCTTTGGTGTTAATGGAAAAGCAAACACTTCTAAGATTTCAGAAAGTAACTTAGCAGACCGTTGTATGTTTCTTTGAAATCTCCATTAATCATAGTGATTCATTCTAAAAGTGAACATGCTTTATTTAATGCAAGCATAAAACACAAATGTCTCTAACCAGGAGATTTTTGAATGGCACTACTTGACAAATAAAATACTTATTCAAACAACAGCCATAACTTGTGTTTAAAATTATCTCGAGTTTTCAAGCTTAACTGTTTGGTTTGACCAGGAATGAACTGTACATAACATTATATATATAGATAATTTTTTCCATTAAAAATGTTACAAAGATTTCCACAAGAATATACATTATACAAGTTTCAGTCAGTTTTGAACTACAATTTTCAACAAAAATATACAAGTATATGTAATCCTGGATATGATGAAATACTAGATCAGTATCACAATGCTGTCTGAATATAATGTTTTTGGTAAAATGCCTACTAAAGAAGCTCCACTGAACCTAAACCAAAAAGTAGTCTTATAGAGCCAGTTAGGGAGGCGTAATTTGATTACTGGACAGATGCAGACTGTCATAAATAGATCTGGTGATATCATTTTAACTAGTATTAATGCCTCTGAAGATGCAGTGTCAGAGGAAAACTTTCACAACAGTTAATTTCTAACTGAATATTTCAGTAGTTTCTAGGTTTCTTTTCCTGACATATGATTTATAATCTAATAGAAACAGAATAAAATAACACAGAAGTAATAAAAATAGTAGAGAAAACGCATTGATATCAACTCTCCCATTTGTTAAAAAAGAAGGCCATGGTGGTTCTAAGAATACCCACTTGAATACCATAAGCCTCATTTAAATCAAAAGAATTCCGATCGCTTAAATTTTACCTGCAGGTTACCTTCAGCATTAACAAGATTCAGCAGATAGACCCCTTAGGCGCCTGCCTCATTTAGCAACTAATGTAAAAGGGATAAAAGGTGCAATGACATTAATTCCTGACCATTGGTTTTTAGCATAAGAGTTTTTAAATTTTCTATATAAATCTATATAAGGAAACTAGCAAACCTTGTGGGGGGCCTCAATTTTTAATGAATCAAAACTATCATAGAGATGACCATTTGTGCCCAATGAAATTGAATTCAGACCATTGGTTTCATAGAAGCGTTATATAATTTTCTATATGGAGTATGAAAGAAAACTAGTTCACCTCCTTGGTGCCTTAATTTTCAGGGGATCAACTTTATTTTAGCAAGTATGGTGGATGGCTGTAAGGTTTCTATTTGTGCCAAATAAAATTGAATTCTGACAATTGGTTCCATCTGGACCACAGAAGAATGTTATCATTTTCTGTAAAGAGCATCTAAGGAAACTAGCCAACCCCCAAGGGGTTCTCTTTTTTCAAAGGATCAACAATGGTAGTGGGCCATGAGGTGACAATTTGTGTCACATGAAATTAAATTCTGACAATTGTTTTCATTGGTTTGAAACTTTTAAAATGTAATTTTGTTGGTTGCCATTGCAACAAGTTCTGCATTTATCAAGTTTATTTTAGAAGCTTTTTAAAGAAGTGTTCTAAACGGATTAATTATGAAAAGTTTAATTAGTTTCTACCCATTGGTTTCAGAGGTACATTCAGAAGTAAACATAAATTGTTGATGACCAATGATGTACCCAGGGTGATCAGAATAGATCACTTTGAAAATGCTGTGCCAAAATAAATTTGAAACTGAACAAGTAATTTTGGACAAGAATTTATTTATAAGATATGCTATTTACCTACAGGGAAGACGGGCTCCCACCTGGTGGCTCACTTTCAATGGAACAAAATAATTTTAACAATCTTGATAGAGAGTTAACCAAGGAACATATGTGCCAAAAACTTTGAAATCCAGCAGGTACTTCTGGACAAGAAGGTTTTTCAAATTTGTACTACCTGATATACAGAAAAGGAAAACATGCTCCATCCCTACAGCCAGAGTTTTAAATGGATCCAAAATTTTTGTCCCCTGATGGCCATGTTTTTCAATAGATCTAAATAATAATGATTATCTTGGAAAAGAGAGAGCCAAGGAACATCTGTGCCATAAACTTTGAAATCCAGCCAATACTTTTGCATAAGAACATTTTTTAAATTGTCACATTAAATTTTATCCACTCTTGGTAGCCATGTCAACAAGATTTCTGCATGGAATTTAATATTTTGAACAACCTTGAAAGGCACATTTTTGCAAAGAATTAAAACAATAGGCCTAATATGTTAGAAGGAGATGTTGTTGAAAGTAAAACACTGGACATTCATTGGTCACAATAGCTTACCTTTGAGCACATTGTGCTCAGTTAATTGAGCTAAAAACAACAATGAAAATCATGATGTTTTAAATGCATTAGAATATGAGGGCTGATCGAAAAATAAAATGAAATATATCATTAACATAATGTTATAATGTAAAATGCAGATGAATCTGCTGCCTAATTATTTCCTGACTGATTACCTGAATCCATGTATGACACTGATGCTATGAATTATTTGTGAACGGTCAAATTTTCATAGTAACGCCAGCTTCTTGCACATCCAATTACTTTGTTGTCTGCATCCTATATCATAAATGTAATTCTTAGGAAAGTTGTGTGGCAGAACAGGATGATTTCTGAATTACATAATGTCAAAACTAGCCATAAACAACTGTTAAAACTTATATGATGTCACTGCATGTTTATTTGAAATATACATGATGATCACAATAATGATATCTTGCATTTCAGACAAACAGGGTACCTTACATAATACACTGCAATACACAATTATGCACTTTTTAATGTTTTAAATCAGGAAAAACACCCACTGAGATGTCTCAGATATGGTAAATAAATTCTACAGAGAAAATACCATCAACAGAAAATGACAGGTAGTTTCATGGTTTCTGAGAGGAAGTCAAATCATAAGCCTTAATGTCAGGCAATATACCCACACAGTTGACGTCAGCAACGTGTTAGAAAACAATACGGCTAAAATGAAGGATGTGTATGAAGAATTGAACCTTACATTTGGACAGCCTGCAATCATGTGCTATCTCCTAAACTTGATATGACTTAAGTCTGAGAAATAGTTCAATGGCTGGCCATCAGCATTATCTGAAGCATGGCAGACACTATTTCAAGTTGTCATTCTCAAAAAATTTAAAAATCACTATGATTTATGGACAGACTGTTACATTACTCTTGGATCAACCCTCGTATATCATCTGTAAAACACTATTTGTCAATTACTTTTGGATCAACCCTCAAAATATTATATGAAAAACACTATTTTTGCTAATCTAGATGGAAAAAAAAAAATGACAACAAAATTAATCAACTTCTCTAATAGTTCAGCTTTCCTTTCTTTAAAAGGTTCAGCAGCATCATTTTTAAACTGTTTCTGAGTGATAAATAAGTCTCTTGAGATAGCTTGCCCATTAATATGATATAAAAAGAAACAATATTAGTTTGTATGAATATAGCTATTCATCCGAAAACCAGCAAAATTGTTACACTGGTACTGACAAGCAGTATTAACATTCAAATGAACCTAAACAAAATTGTATTGAAATTTTAAAACTCATGAAAAATTTGTTCAAATTCCCATCTGTATGTATATCATTGTATATGTGAAAGTACCATCATATGGAAATGATTCCGTATACACTCCATATAATTCTAATATTGTCAATAAAAAGTCAGAAGGGGCTACCAGCATATGTAAAACAAGAGGCCCATGATGGCCCTAAATCGCTCACCTGAGATAAAAAGGTTGACCCAAGGAACATCTGTACCAATTTATTTTAAAATCTGGCCAGTAGTTTTGAAGAAGATGATTTTTAAAGTTTTCATTTTTTTCTTCTTTTTGTTGCCATGGCAACCAGAGTTCTATATGGATCAAGTTTATTTTAGCAACTTTTGTGAAGGTTGACCCAAGGATCATCCCTGCTAAGTTTAATCAAATTCTGTCCAGTGGTGTCAGAGGAGATGTTGTTTAAAGGTTTCTCTATATACATATAAGGCAAATAAGCCCCGCCCCTGGCGGCCATGTTTTTTTAAGGATCGGAATAATTTTAGCAACTTTGGTAGAGGTTGACCCAAGGAACATTAGTACCAATTTATTTTAAAATCTGGCCAGTAGTTTTGAAGAAGATGATTTTAAAAGTTTTCTTTTTTTTTTCTTCTTTTTGTTGCCATGGCAACCAGAGTTCTACATGGATCAAGTTTATTGTAGCAATTTTTGTGAAGGTTGACCCAAGGATCATCCCTGCCAAGTTTAATCAAAATCTGTCCAGTGGTTTCAGAGGAGATGTTGTTTAAAGGTTTCTCTATATACATATCAGGTAAATAAGCCCCGCCCCTGGCGGCCATGTTTTTTTTACGGATTGGAATAATTTTAGCAACTTTGGTAGAGGTTGACCCAAGGAACATCTGTACCAATTTATTTTAAAATCTGGCCAGAAGTTTTGAAGAAGATGATTTTTAAAGTTTTCATTTTTTTTTCTTCTTTTTGTTGCCATGGCAACCAGAGTTCTACATGAATCAAGTTTATTTTAGCAACTTTTGTGAAGGTTGACCCAAGGATCATCCCTGCCAAGTTTAATCAAATTCTGTCAAGTGGTTTCAGAGGAGATGTTGTTTAAAGGTTTCTCTATATACATATAAGGCAAATAAGCCCCGCCCCTGGCGGCCATGTTTTTTTACGGATTGGAATAATTTTAGCAACTTTGGTAGAGGTTGACCCAAGGAACATCTGTACCAATTTATTTTAAAATCTGGCCAGTAGTTTTGAAGAAGATGATTTTTAAAGTTTTCATTTTTTTCTTCTTTTTGTTGCCATGGCAACCAGAGTTCTACATGGATCAAGTTTATTTTAGCAACTTTTGTGAAGGTTGACCCAAGGATCATCCCTGCCAAGTTTAATCAAATTCTGTCCAGTGGTGTCAGAGGAGATGTTGTTTAAAGGTTTCTCTATATACATATAAGGCAAATAAGCCCCGCCCCTGGCAGCCATGTTTTTTTACGGATCGGAATAATTTTAGCAACTTTGGTAGAGGTTGACCCAAGGAACATCTGTACCAATTTATTTTAAAATCTGGCCAGTAGTTTTGAAGAAGATGATTTTTTAAGTTTTCAATTTTTTTTTCTTTTTGTTGCCATGGCAACCAGAGTTCTACATGGATCAACTTTATTTTAGCAACTTTTGTGAAGGTTGACCCAAGGATCATCCCTGCCAAGTTTAATCAAATTCTGTCCAGTGGTTTCAGAGGAGATGTCGTTTAAAGAAAATTGTTGACGACGCACGACGGACGACGCACGACGCACGACAACGGACGACGGACGCAGGGCGATCCTAATAGCTCACTTGAGCACAAAGTGCTCAGGTGAGCTAAAAAAGGCCGATAGCCCCTTCTGCCTTTTAATGGATGAATTATGTAACCAATAAACTGATAGAAAAAATGAAACAAAAGAAAATAACTCGAATAATTCAGAGTTTTTCAGAGATGACAGGTTACTGAAGGTTGGCAGGGTATTTTATGCAAACAAGTCAGAAAGACTTCAATTATTAGCTGCATCTGAAAAGAACCAGTGGTTGGAATTAACAGTCACCCACAAGCCTGAGAGTGGTAGAGTGCTCCTCAAGTTTGTTTCAATATATAAAAATTATTTTGCCTAAAATTGAACTTAACTTTCATTTTATTGGGATACACATGTGTACCAAAAATCATTTAAATCTGTCAACTTGTTCTGGAGTTCTTGTACGGAAACTTAAGTTTGACACCACCTGCCTGCCAAAGGACATACCCCAATCCAAAAGCTTCTGAGGACCTCGTCCTGGCGAGCTAAAAATCAAGCCAGTCATAATGTGCCAAAGATATGCGCAGCTAGACTTGGTACTTATTAATATTGAGAAATTAAATCAAAATCTGACCAATGGTAGCCAAGAAATAGAGTGGGCAAAATTTATTCTATTTGTGCAATAACTCATATAAATCAAGCCAGTCATAATGTGACAAGGATATAATTTATGCAAGTAGACTTGGCACTTATTTAAGCTGTGAAGTTAAATCAAAACCAGACCACTGGTAGTCGAGATATAGTGTGGACAAAATATATTCAATAAATATAACAAAAGAGCTGTAATTCATTTAAAATCCAGCTGATAAGACTTGACAGTGATATGCACAAGTAGGCTTGGTACTTACCAATGTAGCCAAGAAAAAGTGTGTACAAAAGCATTTAAGATATACAACAAAGGGGTATAACTCATTTAAAATCAAGCAAATCATGATGTGCCGACAGTATGTGTTACTAGGCTTAGAAATTATTAATACTGTGAAATTAATTGAAATCTGACCAAAGGTAGCTAAGAAAGGGCATTGACAAAATATATTTGAGATATATAACAAAGGGTAATAACTCATTTAACATCAAGTGAATCATGGTGTGCCAATGACAACTAGGCTTGATACTTATCAGTGTTGTAAAGGTGTTGTTTGATCAAAATACCACCAAAGGTAGCCAAGAAATTGGGCTGACAAATCTCGTTAGATGGACCAACAGACTGACCAATGGATGTGACTCCGATACAGCCCTTATATACTTTGCATCTGGGGATATAATTATATATAATTAGGCTTGTTGTGAAGTCTTTTACTATATACAAACATGTAAGGATTGGCTTATTCAGCTGGAACTCTACCATTAACCCTTTCCCTCATAGAGGACACCATGAAAAGACCTATGCGAACAGCATAAAACCAGATCAGCCTGCGAGGTTTTATGCTGTTCGCTGCTCCTCAGTGGTCTGGAAATGAGGATTTTGTAATTAAATTTGGTAAGGTTTAACTGTGGTTTTCTGCAGATCAGGCTTTATGTGGTACCTACTGAGTGCGTCAAAATGAGTCTATATGAGGGAAAGGGTTAACATGAGGTATCTCTCTGAAGGTGAGGAATCCTCCTGCAACACCACCTTGACTCAACAATAGGAAAAGATATTAAACTTTTCTTAGAACCAGACATGATGCAGTGAGATGGAACAATGCATGGTTCTTACAAAGTGAATCTGTAAAATGACCAGTTGGGTATGCCAGTCTTTGTCATGATGGATCATACTGGTCAGACTTGTCTAAGTATTTGTTGTTGTCTATCTTAAGAACAGCATGTTGAATACAGTAATTCTGTAACGTGAATTTCATTGCTTGTTACAAGACGAAAGCTGAAAAGCCAATCCTTCAACACCAGGTAAATCCATAATGTGCTGTTATTACTGACTTATTTCATTTAACTTCATGACTTCATGTCTTGGGGATACATTAAATACACTTTGACCTGGAAATTTGAAAGTGATGTAAAATAATAAGGAACAACAAGAAACCATCGGAATGTTTGTCACAAAAACAATAATTGTCAATGTATGATAATTATGGAGAATAGAACATTTTGGATATGGTTAAGTAAAAGATTTAACAAAGAGCAATAACTAAACAAAACCAGACAAAAATGATTAAGTATCTTATGTATGGAATTAAACAAAGGGCAGTTTAGACTAGAAAACTATGAAATCCATAGTAAGCTCTTGTGCACTGCACTTTTCCTCCATGAGGTCTAGTTTTCTATAAAAGTTCATAGGTCCTTTAGTCTAGGAGAAATGTTACTGACAAAAATTAAGTATGAAATTTAACAAAGGGCAATAACTCCAAAAATATGAAGTACAGAGTAATTGTTCTTGTGCATTACACTTACCTCTATGAAATCTGTCTATGAAGTTTTATGAAAATATCTTTTATGCTTTATTAATTATGCTCTGGAGAAAATTAAGTATGAAATTTAACAAAGGGAAATTATTCTAATAATATTAATTTCTCTGTTTCATTCATAACACGAATGACAGTGTTTCACTACATTAAATGAATGGTAATTATCAACTTGTGTTTGTGTCAATGAGGAGACTGACCATCTCAAACTTCACATCTTAAAGTGTTTGGCTATTGTCTTGAAAGTTGACAAATTGCCAAAATGCACTTTATTAAAGCCCTGAGCCAGTCAAATGCATTCATTTGGCATCTCAGTATTCAGGGGGAGAGGTGAGGAAGGATCAACTATAAACATATGTTTTTTTTGTTGTTTTTTTGTTTCAGCCAAGTAATCCTTTCACTGCCCTGATTGCGTCACATTAATTGGCCCAAACAGGAAATGGTACAATTACATAACTATACCATAAAATATACTATACTATACTATAAATATAAACTCAAATCAGCAGTGGAATTTCCCCAACCCCAAACACACATTTATCATGACTACTTTTATTAACTTTAAAGAATAGAAAATTAAATAAATTAGCTGATCTACACATTTTCACCCTAAATCCTTCATTTTCATTTTATATTTAACAAGAAATTAGTTACGGCAATTGCTAATTGTTCATTATACAATATATATGGCTGGCAGGTTTGCTTTATCAATGATGGCACAACAAAAGGGAGAGAAGTCAGACAACATTTAATTGCTGATTTCATACAAACTACAAATCATTTCATATTTTTTTTTGCGAAATAGGTCTTAGGCTTACATATTTAAACAGATAAATCATTGTTGTTGACCTTAAATTACACTCTTACAATTGCAACTCACTCAGAGTTGCCATGTACATTGGTAAGATGGCCAGCTCATTAAGGTTTTATGTTAAGATTAAAATGTAACCATTAGCTTCATACATAGAAGAATTTTGTAATGTTCTATATTGAGTATTTAAGGAAACAAGCCAACCTATAGGTCTCATTTTTCAAGGGATCACTTTTTTTTTTAGCAATTACAGTATAGGGTGATGGGTGACCATACACGGCAAAAAAAAAAAAATTCTGACAATTGGCTTCACAGAAAAAGATTTTTGATTTTTGTAAATAGAGTATACAAGAAAATGAGCCAACCCAATAGGAGCCTCATTTTTCAAGGGATTAACTTTATTTTAGCAATTATGGTAGAAAACCATGAGGTTTTTATTATCCCTAACTACAACACCTGTTATAACCATATACACTTATTCAATTTCTTTATATGTTTAATACGATCCAGGGCATCCAAGTTCCTGGCTCCCCAACCCCCCTCTGAAATGAACCAGTGGTTGAAATAAAAACACACCAATAAGCTGTTTGTGCCAAATAAAATTAAATTCTGACCATTGGCTTAATAGAAGAAAAAATTGAAATTTTCTTTATAGAGTTATAAGCAAACTAGCTGAGTTCAAAAAGGGCATCATTTTTCAAGGGATCTTTTGTACCAAATGAAATTAAATTAAGACCACTGGTTTTAAAATAAAATCCTGTTGGTTGCCATGGTAACCAGAGTTTTTCTGAGACCGAGTTAAACTTTATTTTAGCAATTTCTGTGAAGGGCCATCCAAAGATCATTCATGCCAAGTTTCATCAATTTCTACCTAGCGTTTTCAGAGGATGTGCCTTAAAGCAAATTGTAGATGACAAATGACAGACTTTCACTACACCCAGGTGTAAAAAAAATTGGTACCTGAGAGGGCGGTATAATTCTTTGGAGCAATAATGTTGACTGCGTAAGCAGAGTGAAAGAGTGAAAGGGAGGTTGATAGATGGAGACTAGTAGCCCATCATGACTGGTGGTTAAAACTGTAAAGATAGTGAATGTGCCCACAGCATGAAACTTAGACTATAAAATGCATTTACTTAGTAATATTTCTCTACATGATTATGATGAATCGATCCACTGTTAAAAGAATTGCACAGATAGGTAAAAAAACCTCAAAGAAATGTGAATGAAGTGGTTTTCAGTTGTAAAAATGTTCAGATCAGTGAGCCATTGCCCAGTGGTAGGGTCCACTGACATGGTACCTTATGATTGTGGGTTTGATCTACTGTAGATGCCAGACCAGTACCCAGGTACCATTAAGTCTCTTAGATACATGTATGTATAAGTTGTAAAAACGTGTTGATGTAATAATATTTATGTACAGTGACATTGCTTTCATATTTTGAATATTATGATTATTATTTTTCAAGAAAATTGTTTTTCTTTTATTTAACCCTTATCATGCTTAATATCTTAATTAGATGTGTCCTTTCTTCATTTTGACTGTACCATTAATTGTAATTGAGGGTGCTTGCTGTAAATTTACTGACTGCATTATGAACAGTGCAGACCATGATCAGCCTGCACTCAGTGCAATGGCAGTCACAAGTGCCCATCAATAACAGTAGCATTGTAAGGGATAAAAATAGAACATTTATTGATTCACACTACTTACCCATAACCTTTTCAAAAACATATTTAAGTCTAAAATTAATCTTTAATTTAATCTGTCTGCTTCTGACCATTACATTTTTAAAGTTTTGTCCTTAGGTCAAGTTTCAATAACAAGTATACATTTAATTTCCCAGCACCACAAACAAAACAATAAGAACAGAGCCATGTTCGAGTAACATTCTTCTTCCTTTTTCAATTCAACAACTTCCTCTTGAGTGGCCAATAAGTGGTAGAGTCTATATAATTCATTGAAAATCATAATCATCTCAAAGTCAATAATGACAAACAATAGACGTTGGCTTGCAGAAAGCCACAAAATATTATAAATGGGAATGGGAGAACAATAAATTCTCCCAAGGGGAGTTGTGTTGATGTGCCAATTTCCAGGAGAATGTATCAATGTCACAGAGCAGCTGGTATTTCCCCAACATTGGTACCCCCGCAGTATTCCACACAAGTATAAAAGGCTTAGACACAAGTTTCAAAGATGGAAAATTCAAGATTGCTGCAATAGGAAAGTACGGGGAAAAAAGGTAACTTTTTTTCTATCTTTTACTGATCATGAGATTCTGTTTGACATATTATTGAAAATATTTTCATTATCATTATTATTATCACTTTTATTATTGTATTATTATTATTATTATTACAACAGTTTCTCTTATGCAAATAATTCATACAAAAATCCTATATAACTTAGTTTTGAAATATTGGTTGCAATTTAAATATGTTACCATTTTCTTGATAATAATAAATTGAATAATCATGACTGTAATATTTTATTATATTTGTATTTTGTGCATTTAAAAAATGTGGACATCTCTAATATCGTATATTAACTAATGAAATTTTGAGCTAAAATACCATTATGCATGTAACTAAACAAGCTAGTCTAAATGTCTAATTAAATCTGTTACATTAAAAAAAAAACTTGTATTACTCATTTGACCATGTTTCATACCTAGAACTATATCTTACAGTATTCCTGACCCTTTTGAACTGCTATGATTAAGGATTTTTTTCAAGAGAAAACATGATGACATCACTGCTCAGTTGGAGACTGACTAGATGTTGACAAAGATTGATTGGAAAATAAATGTTTAATGTACGAGCATCCTAGATTTGATACCACCACCTCACTAAGTTTCCCAGTGTAGGAGGAAAAGAAAAATAATGTAAAATTGTCAGCAATTAGTGTAATGATGCTCATTAGTAGAATAATTGACCGAAATAGATTTTTTTCCTTTTTCATATTTCTTTTTCTATTTCAAAATATTGACAACCAACTTTTAGAGAAATGGGACTTTAATTTAATGATCTTATATATTTTTACATCTGGGAATATTTACATACATTATTTTCTTTTAGAAATTGGGATATTCTAAAATTAACTAATCTATTATGCTGCTATGGAGATATTGTTTAATTTTTCTGATTGTTTTCTTTATTGCCCTAGATTTTTATCAGAAAAAATAATTGGTTAAATTACAGATATTTCGTTTTTAATGTAGAAATCTTTGCAATATGAGGAGAAAATAATCAAAGGTACCTTTCTAATTAATTTATGGTAAAAATTTTTTTTTTTTTTTTTTTGTACTTTAAATGCTGTAGGCAAATGTGTCTGTCTTTGTCACCAGTGCAGGCTGATCTTGGTCTGCACTTGTAGCAAAGGCCTTACTTGCTTTAAACACAAAGGTATAAAGTTTTATTGTGAAAATTCAAAGAAGGGCATATACAAAAGTGGCAATTTACAATATTATGACAGATAAAATTAATAAAATAATATTTATAAAAATACAAAATTCAACTTAATGTGAATACTGCAAACATGCTTTATGTCTCCCTGAAGAGCTCACTATTCATAAACAAGTTTTGTTTATTTTTGTATTCACTTCTGAATTTGTTTCTAAAAAAATATTTTATATGACATCTACTGAAAATGCTAAGAGTGAAAAATAGTGAGAGAAGCAGTGTGCCAGTCTCTTCTGACCTCATTGTTATTAATTCAAGGGCTGGCACACCTCTACCACCATTTAAATTTTATCAAAATAGAAAAACAGTAATTGAGAAGTCATGCAAAGCCCTTATAATGATTGGCAGTAACAACCACCAGTTAATTACATGTTTGATGACACAGACTTTTTTAAAAAATCTTATATTTTACATTTTGGTATAAAGCCATTGAAAATTCTGATCAGAATGAAAATATCACTGAGCTGCCTCTTCATCTCAAGTAGCTGAGTGATTTACAGTATAAACCTGATCAGCAAAAGTTATTGTCATACTCCCAATCATTTGTTCTTTTGTTTATTTTGTATGCTGAATAGGTAATAAATACCTATTATAAATAGGAATGTAATAGCTCTTGCTGTTAATCACTGTTGAACATAGATTTTCTATGAAAAGAGTCCTATAATATAAAAAAAATGTTATTATTTATTCTATTTTTATTGTCTATATCAGCGAAAGACTATACATGTAAATAGTTTTATTTTTTTTTAATTTTTTTTTTTTATTTATTTGTAATTTATAAATACAAAACTTCCTCATCATACAAAAGAAAACATGACTGACACAAAAACAAAATAAACCTAAGATTTTCATTAATCATTATTCTTCTCTCATTAAGCTTTTTTAAATGTTAAAGTCATTTACTTTATTGAAGAGAGAGAGAGAGGAGAGAGAGAGAGAGAGAGAGAGGCATTTTGATCACTCTAACTGAACTGTCATTTTCTGTTTCTTTACGGAAATTCCATTATCATATGATTTCACTGTCAATCAAAATGGCATCTACCCTTCCCCAGCTGATTCAGTATTCATGTGATCTATTTTGAGCTGCTGTTTCTTGGCGTCATTGACAAAAGGTCACCTGATCGTACTGCGGGAACCAATGAGATGTACTCACAGTAAGACACTGCCTCTCACGCTCGTTATAATTAATCTGTCAGAATGTGTTAGGGAATCAAATATCTGCAAATAAAACATGGACCTAGCTCGTTCATGTGGCAGAGAACGAGGGGTCCTTGTAGGATAAACATCTTCTGTTCAGGTTGGTATTCTTTAATTACAAGTAGAGTAGTTAAAATGAGGGTTGCTATTTATATGATGTATTGCTTTCATAATGAATAGCTTTATTTATATGATGTATTGCTTTCATAATGAATAGCTTTATTTATATGATGTATTGCTTTCATAATGAATAACTTTATTTATATGATGTATTGCTTTCATAATGAATAGCTTTATTTATATGATGTATTGCTTTCATAATGAATAGCTTTATTTATATGATGTATTGCTTTCAAATTAATGTATAATTTATTTATATATGAATATCTTTATATTTGAAAATTTATTAACAAATTAAATAATGAAGAGCTGAAATTCAATAGTTTGAAACATAATGGCTTATTTAACATAAGTTTAAACACTTATTAAATTAAGAAAATAACTTGTCTAAATCAATTTCTTTTATACTATACAGATAATGATCAAATTAGTGCAAAAACAATTTAATGGTATTATTGATATACAATTAGAGTATTAAGCATTCATTTTCAACAAAACAGACATATAATGATGTATAAAAGATTTATGCAAAATTTTGAGGATCCACAGTAAAGTTTGCCTTTATTTCAACTTAAGTCTGAAAATTAACAACAAAAACAGTATTTTTAAATGATTTCAGATCAGGAGGAATCATGTATTACAATTTGATTATGAAGCTTAAGGGCTGGTACATTTTTTATTAATTTGATCTCTAATTTTTACTGAAAAAAAATTACATTTTTCCAATAAAAAAAAAAAGTGACATGAAAGCAATTGGATGTGGAGATGTCTTGCCCCTGGCCAGGTGTTTGACATTCACATTCTCATTGAAAAATGATTATAAAATATGATGGCTAGTTTACTTTAAAAATTAAAAACAAAACAAACAATAATTAATTTAGAGTATCACATTTAACCAAAGTTAATGTTAGAACCATAGTGAAATATTACATGTAATTGCACTTAAAATCTGATGGATTATATTGTCAGTGTGGGTGTGTTTCATTTCTTATAATGAAAATCACTCAATCATGAAAATCATTTAATCAGGAAAATCACTCAATCATGAATATCACTCCATCAGGAAAACCAATTATCTGTTATACTGTACGCAAAGTCTTTTTCTAGAATACATATTTTCCATGTAAAATGTAAATATGGTAAGTATGTATGTAAGTTTTTCACGAAATACAAATACACATTTCAGAAACACATTGTCCTCTTTAAGTGATATATGCCATTTCTGTCAGTCAGACTGCAGCTCTAGGATGTGTTTAACACTGGTGACAAAATGGGACTAACATTGCCAGGTCATGTGATTGTGTTTCTATGGAGACACTATGGTCCCAATGTTATTCACTCCGATTCCACACTTAAACAAATACTCAAGATATACTACCCAGGCCCCGTGCTCTTGAAAATAAAAATGGTACTTAGGTATGATTTTCATACTCATACTAAAGCTATGGTTTCAATAGGGATTTTAGTGTGGTACTCAAATTTGAGTATGAGATCGTACTTAAGCATTTTCGAGAACACGGGGTCAGGTTTATCTTTTGCTTACATGTGCACATTTACTCAGTCTGAAATATTATACAGGACATATCAGTAGTTTTCAGATAGGCACACACTGTTCAATCAATTTCAGCTGGAAATAGTATGAAATACATACCAGGGCACGTTTTGTTACCTTAAAATTGCCTTTAAATGAAATTGGAAAATAACCTGCGAAAACAGGGAGATAATCAGCAGCGAATATTCATAGAAATGATCAGTTAACACTTTATGCCCCCTTGCCATAAAAATTACTTATGTACTAAGAAACTTGAGATTTTTATTTATTGATTGAGAATTTATAGTTACTTCAATAAAACAGATTTAAACTGACAAAAAGTAACAATGTCATGCATTCACAGTTTGAACCACTTAGCTTGATTTGGTTGCAATTTGTAAATTTTTAAACCAATTTTATCATCTATATGATCATACATCTTTTTTCTCTATTTCAAACAGTGTTGTGCTGCTAAACATTAGGAGCTTGACATATGATAATATCAACAATAAAAAATATTAAAAAAATAAAGGAAATTGATAATTATTGTTTTTAATATTGGTAAGTTTTGAACAATGAGTTTTAAGTAACCTAAACTTTCTTTTTGAAAATATTTTATTCATAAGACATGAATTGACATGAAATGCTATATTTGAAATTATGTACCAATATCAAACATCTAGAAATGACATAATCTTTCAATGGCATTTTAACAGATCATTTCAATGATGAGAAAAATATTGCTTAATACATGTAACAAGATATATTATAAATTAAACAAAATAGATTAAAAAAAATATAAGTTCTATAAAGGCAACTGGGAAACAGGTTTTACCACTCTTTCTAATCTGAATCATTTTTAAGATTTGGACCAGTACTTCGAGCCTGGGATTAAACTCACTAAACATGTTACAACCTTAGAATCAATAATTCAATTATCAATCCTATTTTTTATGGCTAAATTCTGAAAGTCACTTTGGCAATACTATTAACATCAATCTTTACAGTGGCCTAACATCTTAAACCTATTAACAAGCTAACTATATGAGATACCTTGGCATTTGTAAATTTCATTTTGTGTGTACTTATTGCATAATAAACTAATTTGCAAAGATGGAAAAAATTGTCCCACAAGACATGTCTACCAGGTATAATGTCTATTGCCAGGAAACTCTAATACAAATTTCATGCTCCATTGCTGAATAGTAGTCCTGGATTTCTTTGAAAAACTGCAGATTTCAATTTGAGGCAGAAGGAAAAACACCATGACAGGAAATATCAGCTCAGTGCTCTACAAAATTGAAATTGAAATGTCTTCATATCAGGCAAAGCAGTCTTGAAGTCTAAGCATAAAGGAAATTACCTATGTAACAAGTATAAAACTAGATGGGTCTACAAGTTACCTGTACACTGATATGGTACCTATCATTGTCATTGGAGATGAAAAGGAAACACAGAAAAATATTCCTTAGCATGAAAATTGCTTCCAGTCTGATCTGGCTTTATGATGGTTCAACATGTTGCTATTCAAGGCAATATACAGCAGTAATTGCTTCAGTAAAACAGGAAATACAAATAGGAATACAACAATTTATTTATATGGGTGTGTTTCCGATGACTGTAAACCATTTTCATACTAAATGTAATTACTAATGAACACTGATTTTGATGAAATTATGAATATATGTGGTAAGAAATTAAACAGACAGATCTACATAAAAAAAAACAATTACTTGGTAAGGAACAACACATGAACTGGTTAAAAAGACTTTTTAAGGATACTGACGCCTATAATTTGAGAATATTCTTATCATGTCATATTCAGCCTAATTTCAATGCACAGGGATCCACTGAGCATTATGCCTGTATAGTTACATCTCAGCTCCATTCTTTGATGTCCTATTATACAAATGTAGATATAACACCATATCATGTAACCCATATCAAACTGTTATTGGGGGAAAGAATACATAAGGCATGGTCTATTTTACTATAAGCACTTTTATCAAAGTAAACAAGGGGCACTGTGTTACAGTGGTAATATACCAGACTATGGATTCGAAGGTTGTGAGTTTGAACCCTGTTTGGTCAAGGATTTTTCATGACCTAGTTCCCAGGTGCAAAGTACTGGTACAACCCAGGGACCATCCAGAGGGATTATTATAAGTTATTTCCCAATTGACATAAAAAATAAATAAGTTTACATTATCGATGTAAACAAGTAAAAGTAAATATTTTGGCACCTTGACAAATGACTTAGATAACTTCAATGTGATAAGTATGAGAGTTTTAATGTAGATTTAGAATTAGATTAAAGTAAAGTCCCTGTAATGGTTCTGCTACATTTCAGACCTCATGGCCGTTCACAGAGATAACCAAGTTTTCCTTATGTTTATAGGATGCCTTGGTTATCTTGGTAGAGGTTAAGTGGTCAGTGACACAGCGGAACCAATACAGGGACTTTATCTTAAAATGAAGAATGAAATATGTGTACAATATAGGTTAAAATAAATGCTCAAACATACAGAAACTATTTCAGTGTATTGGTTCTTTTTGAAGGAAATCAGTATTTTTTTTAACCATTTATACATGTACCATACACTGCCAACTTTCAGTAATGAGCTTGTGTATGAATTAAAAGTAGGGAAATTAATATACATGCAGTATCCCAGTTTTACCTCAATTTATTCCTGATATTTACATCTCAACTTAATCCTTCATGTTACATTTTATTCCCTTTAATGTGAACATTTCTGGTCTGACATTTGGTTGTTAAAATTCCATAAATGTTACACAGAAGCAATTAATGGAATGTCTGAAATTAGTACATAGGAATGGCAGTAACTATTATTATCTTGAATTTATAATCTATTTAAAAGATTTCTTTTCTTTTCAAATCAAATAAAACCCTCCATTATGTATGAGAAATCATTTTATAAATACAAGCTTTGCAGTAATATGAAACTTATTACAGCAACAAGATTTTAGACAACTGCACTCCCTTTTGGAAAAAATATCCAAATAAAACATTGCCTATTAAACAAAGGGGCCAGTCTTCATACTATTTCCTTTTTTCCAATATGTGGTCCATAGTCAGTGCTTTGCAATTTACAATAGGACTAATATGGCCTTATAATATGGCCTTATTTGCTCACCTGAGTGCAAATGCCCTTAATAAGAGTATTGGCAATGAGATTTTCAGGCCATATACATTGTCAGTACTAAGTTAGATCAGGGTTACTTTATAAATGTGGATATTTAGTCTTAATTCTTATAATCAAAGGGCCATAAACAATGTAAAATGTCTCTTCATTTTCTGTTACAATTCAAAGGCCTTGCATCATTATCAATTGGATTTAGTTGTTGTTGTATTGGGGTTTACCATCGCTGCGATAGTATTTCAATCATATAGCGACGTCCAGCTACTATCAGGTGGAGGAAGACCCCGAGTACACACATTTTCTTTTACAATTCAAAGGCCTTGCATCATTATCAGTTGGATTTAGTATGCTGACAGATATTATGGCCATTTAATGTTTTTCTTAAAGTTTAATCAACACTTCTTTGTAAAAGCATAGCCATGAAGGTAAACAATGAGAAATGTGGCATTTGTTGATAATTCAAGGGATGTTAATTATAACCTGATGGTGAAACAGCAGACATTATTAAGCTTACCTGAGAGAAGATGACCACAAACATTGCCTCAAAATTTCATCAACATTGCTTAACAAATGAAGATGCTGGAATGTAAACTTGGCAAAGTTTTTAATTTTAGAGATATTTCAAGGGCAGTAAGTCCAGATCTATCTGTTTGAAATCAGCCATTGGTCAAGACATTAAGGTCACAATTTCACAAACACTGTCTCTAAGTTTGATTAAGATTACTCCATAAATATCAATGTCAGAGTGTAAACAACGAGAAATTAAACTTTTTATAATTCAAGGCCCATTATATCCTTAAATGTCTACTATCATCCATAATCAAACTTGGTAGAGACATTCACATTGTCATCAAACATGAAGAAAACTGCTCAAGAAATGCTACTGCTGAAGTGTGGATGGACATCTATTAACAATGATAATTATTATTATAGCTAGCTGCTACATGTACAACTAAGTCAATGCAGTAACATATTTTAGCACTCTCTTTAACTGTGTATTTTCAGGCAGACAAAAATGGTATCAGGAGCAGCTCAAATTTTGGTACTGGTTACCATGACGATATTATTACACTCCCAAGTGCAAGGACAGAGTTATCACTTTAGTAATGGCTGGAACCCAGGAAAGCGATCTTCACTTCCAGACCCCTGCCATTTCAAACCAGAACTTAAGGCTCTCATATTTAGACTTATTGAGGTAAGTCCTTAGAGCAAGACTAAGTAAAACAGACATGATATTTTTAATACAGGTATCAGTATTTTTTTTAACACTATGAGAACAGGAAAGGTTTCATATTTATGGGAAATATAATGAAAGAGTTCACAAAATTTGGAGAATGCTATGAGTTGGATACTTGTAAATATACATAATAAAATTCATATATTTGTTAAATTATATGAAATTATATGTGTGATTATCATTATAGTATCACAGGATTGGGCTTTTTCACAATGATGTTATTGAGAAAGGTCCCATTTTAGGGCCAAAACAATGGAGAGAAAAAAAATGGCTGGTTACTTTCAATATGATCTGGCTCTTTTTTCACATACCATGGGGTAGAATGGTATTTCTGAGTCATAACTATACAACCCCTTTCAGATGAACCAAGAACTTGCTGCCATTTGAGAAAACCATGGTTTGACCCTATCCTTAGCCCGTAACACCCACACCATCAATAATTAAAAGATACTGACCTAGTTTTTATGCATAATTATTTTGTAATAAAGCTCCAGCCGACTCTCATTTCTACTCCTCTATTTTATCACTTTATTAGCTTCGTAGTTATTTCTATGGGCCACTGTGAATAACCAGAGAAAGTAGGGGGTGGCAACTATTGTTGCCTAATATAGCCTTTAGTTGGTTTGCATAATAGACTCATCATGCTTGTCTCAACCAGTTAGCAAAAATAGGAGATGAAACTTAGAGGATCCTTTAAAGCTTTTAAATACTGCAATAGTTAACAATTGTGAATGCTTTTTTTTTCCCTAAAGAAATTCATAAGAAAGCATAACTGCTATTGCGATAACACTTAAGATGGAAAACTATGAAGAAAAACAGGACTAGTATAATATGAATCATTCAAAGGTATATGTATTTACAACATCCAATTAAAGACACATTATCTATTCCCAAGCTATCAATTTTATTCACCTGTTTATAAAAGACTGAAAAATAACACAAACTAGAGACTGAAATGATAAGATGAAAATTATCAACTGATTGCCTTAACTGATTGTTCCTTAAAATAAAGGTACATTAGCATGGTATTTATTTACCTGCAGGATGAAGTATCCCGAATGTCAGACAACGCTTGCTACAATGGAATTCCAACCTTTAAAACCCTGGTAAGCACATTCTTCACATTGATAGAATGGTTAAGAAACTTTGTACGAGAAATTTAGGACACTACTGCACAGCACTATGACAAAAATACACTTAAAAATTTTCAAAGGATTTTAATTAACTTTTAATGCACACTATTAAAAAGAATGTAAAAATCCCATTAAATCCTTAATGGTTACATTTTTAATATTGTCAACTAAAGTAAAAAAAAAAACTATAAAATTAAGTTTAACATTACTTAAGGTAACTACCATTAAATTCTTAAGTGGTATTTAATGGTGTGAATTTGTTCCATTCAAATATTTTATGGCTGTGAGCAGAAAAAATTCAAACTGTTTAAGTGGCATTAAATTACCATTCAATATTATTAAGAGGTTGTGAGCAAGAAAGCTGATATTTGATGTTATGGCATAGGTTTGTTATAATTGTTGTTAACAATAATAATAATTGATAACACTGTGACTGACTACTCATATGTACAGTTTCACATAGAGAACTATAACAGATTTTATTGAAATACAAATGTGTGTATTGCATGTACACATTAGACAAAGCATACATGCCATATCTCCCGGCGGGAGATTAAATCTCCCGGGATTTCGACTTGTCTCCCGATCTCCCGCCGGGAGGTGAAAATCTCCCGGTCTGACTTAAATCAAACTGGTTTCCCTTTGAACTCAGTATAATCCATTTAATTACCGAGCTATGATACAGCAGTAGGAAGATTATGTAAGAACATGTGTTAGTATCAATCCTGACCACTGTGCTGTACACAGCCACAAGCAATGTGTGATCGTCCTTATCCAATCAAATTGCATAATTCAGACAGGTAGCAGATTGGACACTCTATCAGTTGAAACAATTATCGTCGGGTAATTAGCAGCTATCAAGGTAATACTAAAGCTAGAATGAGTAAGGTTAGGATGGTACACTGTAATAAAGACGTAAATCTTATCATGGATAAAAAAGGTCCCGGGGAATAGCTAATCATTACTTACCGGAAGTGTAAACAATAAATGATAATTAGATCAACTGCTTACTAATCATTTAAATTTTAACAAAACTCATCATATTGACACATCATAGAAAGTACACATCAGCTAGCGATGAATTGCAATTTTCACACCGACATTGACTTATAAACAAGGGATATCGTCTGCTGAGTAATTTACTATAATGAGATGTCATGATCGGAAGAGTTGGGTAACCACTTCATATCACCATACCGTACACGATAAATAAAAAAATATTTTAGCTAAATGCAATTTAATTCAGAAAAAAAGAATACACAGACGGAAAGTGAAAGTATTATTACGTAAATATGATCTAACTTTTTATTTTTATTCATCCCCATTAATTAAAACCATATGATCAGAAATCATTCAATAAATCAAAGATACAGTATCAATTTAAATGTGTTTGATGTAAATGGAATGTTCTCCAATTTGTTACAAGTTAGGGTTGCATTTAATGTAAAACAGTGCTTGTGGAAAGTTAAGTTTCTATTTGAATTAGATTTATTAATAAATTTTGTAATTTTTTTACATGTAAATTTCATATGGGATTTACATTAAATGCAATAAACAGTATATAATATAAACTGTTAATGAATTTAATGATGGGGTAATCAAATGTGTATTTTTTTATATTTTTTATTAAGAATGTCTCTTCGATATATGTTGTAAAATCTCCCTGGCTGGACCCCAAATCTCCCTGTGAAAATTTCAAAATCTCCCTGGGAGACATACTGAAAATATGGCATGTATGACAAAGTTAATTCAGAACTAAAAAATTAGTGTAAAACATTTGGGCCATGTGCCATATATCATATTTAGTCCTCATTCTGATAATCAAAAACCTTTGCAATTAATCAATATTAACAGGAATCTAGTTTATGATGATTCATAATTTTCCTTTAATCCATCTTGTTTTCATAAGTTCCATAATATTATGTATTTTATTATGAATATCTATCTACAAACCTATTAGGTACTTTTTGTTATGGACCACACCACTTATAATCTTTTTTGTGTATTATCTTTCCTTTCAAAAGTTTCTTGGATTATCTATTATATACCCATGTTTTTCATTTTGAAATCCTGATGACAAATTTCAAAAGAAGCAATATGATTGGCTGGTTATACAAGTGACTAAAACAGCCTGATTGGCCTTACTTGCCAAGAGATTGAAACAAAGGCAAAG
>CM037778.1:42735352-42778969 GCA_021229015.1 Solen grandis | reverse complement strand
GAATAGTGAGCTCTTCAGGGAGACATAAAGCATGTTTGCAGTATTCACATTAAGTTGAATTTTGTATTTTTATAAATATTATTTTATTAATTTTATCTGTCATAATATTGTAAATTGCCACTTTTGTATATGCCCTTCTTTGAATTTTCACAATAAAACTTTATACCTTTGTGTTTAAAGCAAGTAAGGCCTTTGCTACAAGTGCAGACCAAGATCAGCCTGCACTGGTGACAAAGACAGACACATTTGCCTACAGCATTTAAAGTACAAAAAAAAAATAAAAAAAATTATTTACCATAAATTAATTAGAAAGGTACCTTTGATTATTTTCTCCTCATATTGCAAAGATTTCTACATTAAAAACGAAATATCTGTAATTTAACCAATTATTTTTTCTGATAAAAATCTAGGGCAATAAAGAAAACAATCAGAGAAATTAATCTTGTGTATAATTTTGGAAATTCATTTCCATTAGTCAAATTACTGAAAGACAATATCTCCATAGCAGCATAATAGATTAGTTAATTTTAGAATATCCCAATTTCTGAAAGAAAAAATGTATGTAAATATTCCCAGATGTAAAAATATATAAGATCATTAAATTAAAGTCCCATTTCTCTAAAAGTTGGTTGTCAATATTTTGAAATAGAAAAAGAAATATGAAAAAGGAAAAAAATCTATTTCGGTCAATTATTCTACTAATGAGCATCATTACACTAATTGCTGACAATTTTACATTATTTTTCTTTTCCTCCTACACTGGGAAACTTAGTGAGGTGGTGGTATCAAATCTAGGATGCTCGTACATTAAACATTTATTTTCCAATCAATCTTTGTCAACATCTAGTCAGTCTCCAACTGAGCAGTGATGTCATCATGTTTTCTCTTGAAAAAAATCCTTAATCATAGCAGTTCAAAAGGGTCAGGAATACTGTAAGATATAGTTCTAGGTATGAAACATGGTCAAATGAGTAATACAAGTTGTTATATATATATATATGTATATATCAGGTTCTATATATATATATATATATGTATATATCAGGTTCTTTGAGTGCAGATCAATAATGTAACAGATTTAATTAGACATTTAGACTGGCTTGTTTAGTTACATGCATAATGGTATTTTAGCTCAAAATCTCATTAGTTAATATACGATATTAGAGATGTCCACATTTTTTTAGTGCACAAAATACAAATACGATAAAATATTACAGTCATGATTATTCAATTTATTATTATCAAGAAAATGGTAACATATTTAAATTGCAACCAATATTTCAAAACTAAGTTATATAGGATTTTTGCATGCATGAATTATTTGCATAAGAGAAACTGTTGTAATAATAATAAAAATAATATAATAATAATAAAAGTGATAATAATAATGATAATGAAAATATTTTCAATAATATGTCAAACAGAATCTCATGATCAGTAAAAGATAGAAAAAAAGTTACCTTTTTTCCCCGTACTTCCCTATTGCAGCAATCTTGAATTTTCCATCTTTGAAACTTGTGTCTAAGCCTTTTATACTTGTGTGGAATACTGCGGGGGTACCAATGTTGGGGAAATACCAGCTGCTCTGTGACATTGATACATTCTCCTGGAAATTGGCACATCAACACAACTCCCCTTGGGAGAATTTATTGTTCTCCCATTCCCATTTATAATATTTTGTGGCTTTCTGCAAGCCAACGTCTATTGTTTGTCATTATTGACTTTGAGATGATTATGATTTTCAATGAATTATATAGACTCTACCACTTATTAGCCACTCAAGAGGAAGTTGTTGAATTGAAAAAGGAAGAAGAATGTTACTCGAACATGGCTCTGTTCTTATTGTTTTGTTTGTGGTGCTGGGAAATTAAATGTATACTTGTTATTGAAACTTGACCTAAGGACAAAACTTTAAAAATGTAATGGTCAGAAGCAGAAAGATTAAATTAAAGATTAATTTTAGACTTAAATATGTTTTTGAAAAGGTTATGGGTAAGTAGTGTGAATCAATAAATGTTCTATTTTTATCCCTTACAATGCTACTGTTATTGATGGGCACTTGTGACTGCCATTGCACCGAGTGCAGGCTGATCATGGTCTGCACTGTTCATAATGCAGTCAGTAAATTTTCAGCAAGCACCCTCAATTACAATTAATGGTACAGTCAAAATGAAGAAAGGACACATCTAATTAAGATATTAAGCATGATAAGGGTTAAATTAAAGAAAAACAATTTTCTTGAAAAATAATAATCATAATATTCCAAATATGAAAGCAATGTCACTGTACATAAATATTATTACATCAACACGTTTTTACAACTTATACATACATGTATCTAAGAGACTTAATGGTATATGGGTACTGGTCTGGCATCTACAGTAGATCAAACCCACAATCATAAGGTACCATGTCAGTGGACCCTACCACTTGGCAATGGCTCACTGATCTGAACATTTTTACAACTGAAAACCACTTCATTCACATTTCTTTGAGGTTTTTTTACCTATCTGTGCAATTCTTTTAACAGTGGATCGATTCATCATAATCATGTAGAGAAATATTACTAAGTAAATGCATTTTATAGTCTAAATTTCATGCTGTGGGCACATTCACTATCTTTACAGTTTTAACCACCAGTCATGATGGGCTACTAGTCTCCATCTATCAACCTCCCTTTCACTCTTTCACTCTGCTTACGCAGTCAACATTATTGCTCCAAAGAATTATACCGCCCTCTCAGGTACCAATTTTTTTTACACCTGGGTGAAGTGAAAGTCTGTCATTTGTCATCTACAATTTGCTTTAAGGCACATCCTCTGAAAACGCTAGGTAGAAATTGATGAAACTTGGCATGAATGATCCTTGGATGGCCCTTCACAGAAATTGCTAAAATAAAGTTTAAGTCTCTGAAAAACTCTGGTTACCATGGCAACCAACAGGATTTTATTTTAAAACCAGTGGTCTTAATTTAATTTCATTTGGTACAAAAGATCCCTTGAAAAATGATGCCCTTTTTGAACTCAGCTAGTTTGCTTATAACTCTATAAAGAAGATTTCAATTTTTTCTTCTATTAAGCCAATGGTCAGAATTTAATTTTATTTGGCACAAACAGCTTGTTGGTGTGTTTTTATTTCAACCACTGGTTCATTTCAGAGGGGGGTTGGGGAGCCAGGAACTTGGATGCCCTGGATCGTATTAAACATATAAAGAAATTGAATAAGTGTATATGGTTATAACAGGTGTTGTAGTTAAGGATAATAAAAACCTCATGGTTTTCTACCATAATTGCTAAAATAATGTTAATCCCTTAAAAAATGAGGCTCCTATTGGGTTGGCTCATTTTCTTGTATACTCTATTTACAAAAATCAAAAATCTTTTTCTGTGAAGCCAATTGTCAGAATTTTTTTTTTTTTGCCGTGTATGGTCACCCATCACCCTTTACTGTAATTGCTAAAAAAAAAGTGATCCCTTGAAAAATGAGACCTATAGGTTGGCTTGTTTCCTTAAATACTCAATATAGAACATTACAAAATTCTTCTATGCATGAAGCTAATGTTTACATTTTAATCTTAATATAATAACATAAAACCTTAAAGAGCTGGCCATCTTACCAATGTATATGGCAACTCTGAGTGAGTTGCAATTGTAAGAGTGTAATTTAAGGTCAACCACAATGATTTATCTGTTTAAATATGTTAGTCTAAGACCTATTTCGCAAAAAAAAAAATGAAATGATTTGTAGTTTGTATGAAACCAGCAATTAAATGTTGTCTGACTTCTCTCCCTTTTGTTGTGCCGTCATTGATAAAGCAAACCTGCCAGCCATATATATTGTATAATGAACAATTAACAATTGCCGTAACTAATTTCTTGTTAAATTTAAGATGAAAATGAAGGATTTAGGGTGAAAATGTGTAGATCAGCTAATTTATTTAATTTTCTATTCTTTAAAGTTAATAAAAGTAGTCATGATAAATGTGTGTTTGGGGTTGGGGAAATTCCACTGCTGATTTGAGTTTATATTTATAGTATAGTATAGTATATTTTATGGTATAGTTATGGAATCGTACCATTTCCTGTTTGGGGCAATTAATGTGACGCCATTCAGGGCAGTGAAAGGATTACTTGGCTGAAACAAAAAAAACACAAAAAAAAACATATGTTTATAGTTGATCCTTCCTCACCTCTCCCCCTGAATACTGAGATGCCAAATGAATGCATTTGACTGGCTCAGGGCTTTAATAAAGTGAATTTTGGCAATTTGTCAACTTTCAAGACAATAGCCAAACACTTTAAGATGTGAAGTTTGAGATGGTCAGTCTCCTCATTGACACAAACACAAGTTGATAATTACCATTCATTTAATGTAGTGAAACACTGTCATTCGTGTTATGAATGAAACAGAGAAATTAATATTATTAGAATAATTTCCCTTTGTTTAATTTCATACTTAATTTTTGTCAGTAACATTTCTCCTAGACTAAAGGACCTATGAACTTTTATAGAAAAAAAGACCTCGTGGAGGAAAAGTGCAGTGCACAAGAGCTTACTATGGATTTCATAGTTTTCTAGTCTAAACTGCCCTTTGTTAAATTCCATACATAAGATACTTAATCATTTTTGTCTGGTATTGTTTAGTTATTGCTCTTTGTTAAATCTTTTACTTAACCATATCCAAAATGTTCTATTCTCCATAATTATCATACATTGACAATTATTGTTTTTGTGACAAACATTCCGATGGTTTCTTGTTGTTCTTTATTATTTTACATCACTTTCAAATTTCCAGGTCAAAGTGTATTTCATGTATCCCCAAGACATGAAGTCATGAAGTTAAATGAAATAAGTCAATAATAACAGCACATTATGGATTTACCTGGTGTTGAAGGATTGGCTTTTCAGCTTTCGTCTTGTAACAAGCAATGAAATACATGTTACAGAATTACTGTATTCAACATGCTATTCTTAAGATAGACAACAACAAATACTTAGACAAGTCTGACCAGTATGATCCATCATGACAAAGACTGGCATACCCAACTGGTCATTTTACAGATTCACTTTGTAAGAACCATGCATTGTTCCATCTCACTGCATCATGTCTGGTTCTAAGAAAAGTTTAATATCTTTTCCTATTGTTGAGTCAAGGTGGTGTTGCAGGAGAATTCCTCACCTTCAGAGAGATACCTCATGTTAACCCTTTCCCTCATATAGACTCATTTTGACGCACTCAGTAGGTACCACATAAAGCCTGATCTGCAGAAAACCACAGTTAAACCTTACCAAATTTAATTACAAAATCCTCATTTCCAGACCACTGAGGAGCAGCGAACAGCATAAAACCTCGCAGGCTGATCTGGTTTTATGCTGTTCGCATAGGTCTTTTCATGGTGTCCTCTATGAGGGAAAGGGTTAATGGTAGAGTTCCAGCTGAATAAGCCAATCCTTACATGTTTGTATATAGTAAAAGACTTCACAACAAGCCTAATTATATATAATTATATCCCCAGATGCAAAGTATATAAGGGCTGTATCGGAGTCACATCCATTGGTCAGTCTGTTGGTCCATCTAACGAGATTTGTCAGCCCAATTTCTTGGCTACCTTTGGTGGTATTTTGATCAAACAACACCTTTACAACACTGATAAGTATCAAGCCTAGTTGTGAATATCATTGGCACACCATGATTCACTTGATGTTAAATGAGTTATTACCCTTTGTTATATATCTCAAATATATTTTGTCAATGCCCTTTCTTAGCTACCTTTGGTCAGATTTCAATTAATTTCACAGTATTAATAATTTCTAAGCCTAGTAACCGGTTTAAATGAGTTATACCCCTTTGTTGTATATCTTAAATGCTTTTGTACACACTTTTTCTTGGCTACATTGGTAAGTAGCAAGCCTACTTGTGCATATCACTGTCAAGTCTTATCAGCTGGATTTTAAATGAATTACAGCTCTTTTGTTATATTTATTGAATATATTAAAAAAGATTGTTTTTTTTTTTAAAAGACTGGCTTGATTTATATGAGTTATTGCACAAAAAGAATAAATTTTGCCCACTCTATTTCTTGGCTACCATTGGTCAGATTTTGATTTAATTTCTCAATATTAATAAGTACCAAGTCTAGCTGCGCATATCTTTGGCACATTATGACTGGCTTGATTTTTAGCTCGCCAGGACGAGGTCCTCAGAAGCTTTTGGATTGGGGTATGTCCTTTGGCAGGCAGGTGGTGTCAAACTTAAGTTTCCGTACAATAACTCCAGAACAAGTTGACAGATTTAAATGATTTTTGGTGCACATGTGTATCCCAATAAAATGAAAGTTAAGTTCAATTTTAGGCAAAATAATTTTTATATATTGAAACAAACTTGAGGAGCACTCTACCACTCTCAGGCTTGTGGGTGACTGTTAATTCCAACCACTGGTTCTTTTCAGATGCAGCTAATAATTGAAGTCTTTCTGACTTGTTTGCATAAAATACCCTGCCAACCTTCAGTAACCTGTCATCTCTGAAAAGCTCTGAATTATTCGAGTTATTTTCTTTTGTTTCATTATTTCTATCAGTTTATTGGTAACATAATTCATCCATTAAAAGGCAGAAGGGGCTATCGGCCTTTATTTTTACATATGCTGGTAGCCCCTTCTGACTTTTTATTGAAAATATTAGAATTATATGGAGTGTATACGGAATCATTTCCATATGATGGTACTTTCACATATACAATGATATACATACAGATGGGAATTTGAACAAATTTTTCATGAGTTTTAAAATTTCAATACAATTTTGTTTAGGTTTATTTGAATGTTAATACTGCTTGTCAGTACCAGTGTAACAATTTTGCTGGTTTTCGGATGAATAGCTATATTCATACAAACTAATATTGTTTCTTTTTAAATCATTTTAATGAACAAGCTGTCTCAAGACACTTATTTATAACTCAGAAACAGTTTAAAAATGATGCTGCTGAACCTTTTAAAGAAAGGAAAGCTGAACTATTAGAGAAGTTGATTAATTTTGTTGTCATTTTTTTTTTCCATCTAGATTAGCAAAAATAGTGTTTTTCATATATTATTTTGAGGGTTGATCCAAAAGTAATTGACAAATAGTGTTTTACAGATGATATACGAGGGTTGATCCAAGAGTAATGTAACAGTCTGTCCATAAATCATAGTGATTTTTAAATTTTTTGAGAATGACAACTTGAAATAGTGTATGCCATGCTTCAGGTAATGCTGATGGCCAGCCATTGAACTATTTCTCAGACTTAAGTCATATCAAGTTTAGGAGATAGCACATGATTGCAGGCTGTCCAAATGTAAGGTTCAATTCTTCATACACATCCTTCATTTTAGCCGTATTGTTTTCTAACACGTTGCTGACGTCAACTGTGTGGGTATATTGCCTGACATTAAGGCTTATGATTTGACTTCCTCTCAGAAACCATGAAACTACCTGTCATTTTCTGTTGATGGTATTTTCTCTGTAGAATTTATTTACCATATCTGAGACATCTCAGTGGGTGTTTTTCCTGATTTAAAACATTAAAAAGTGCATAATTGTGTATTGCAGTGTATTATGTAAGGTACCCTGTTTGTCTGAAACGCAAGATATCATTATTGTGATCATCATGTATATTTCAAATAAATATACAGTGACATCATATAAGTTTTAACAGTTGTTTATGGCTAGTTTTGACATTATGTTATTCAGAAATCATCCTGTTCTGCCACACAACTTTCCTAAGAATTACATTTATGATATAGGATGCAGACAACAAAGTAATTGGATGTGCAAGAAGCTGGCGTTACTATGAAAATTTGACCGTTCACAAATAATTCATAGCATCAGTGTCATACATGGATTCAGGTAATCAGTCAGGAAATAATTAGGCAGCAGATTCATCTGCATTTTACATTATAACATTATGTTAATGACATATTTTATTTTATTTTTCGATCAGCCCTCATATTCTAATGCATTTAAAACATGATTTTCATTGTTGTTTTTAGCTCAATTAACTGAGCACAATGTGCTCAAAGGTAAGCTATTGTGTCCAATTAATGTCCAGTGTTTTACTTTCAACAACATCTCCTTCTAACATATTAGGCCTATTGTTTTAATTCTTTGCAAAAATGTGCCTTTCAAAGTTGTTCAAAATATTAAATTCCATGCAGAAATCTTGTTGACATGGCTACCAAGAGTGGATAAAATTTAATGTGACAATTTAAAAAATGTTCTTATGCAAAAGTATCGGCTGGATTTCAAAGTTTATGGCACAGATGTTCCTTGGCTCTCTCTTTTCCAAGATAATCATTATTATTTAGATCTATTGAAAAACATGGCCATCAGGGGACAAAAATTTTGGATCCATTTAAAACTGTGGCTGTAGGGATGGAGCATGTTTTCCTTTTATGTAAATCCCAGTTGTACAAATTTGAAAAACCTTCTTGTCCAGAAATACTGCTGGATTTCAAGGTTTTTGGCACATATGTGCCTTGGTTAACTCTCTATCAAGATTAATGTTAAAATTATTTTGTTCCATTGAAAATGAGCCACCAGGTGGGAGCCCGTCTTCCCTGTAGGTAAATAGCAAATCTTATAAATAAATTCTTGTCCAAAATTACTTGTTCAGTTTCAAATTTATTTTGGCACAGCGTTTTCAAAGTGATCTATTCTGATCACCCTGGGTACATCATTGGTCATCAACAATTATTTTTACTTCTGAATGTACCTCTGAAACCAATGGGTAGAAACTAATTAAACTTTTCATAATTAATCCTTTTAGGACACTTCTTTAAAAAGCTTCTAAAATAAACTTGATAAATGCAGAACTTGTTGCAATGGCAACCAACAAAATTACATTTTAGAAGTTTCAAACCAATGAAAACAATTGTCAGAATTTAATTTCATGTGACACAAATTGTCACCTCATGGCCCACTACCATTGTTGATCCTTTGAAAAAAGAGAACCCCTTGGGGGTTGGCTAGTTTCCTTAGATGCTCTTTACAGAAAATGATAACATTCTTCTGTGGTCAAGATGGAACCAATTGTCAGAATTCAATTTTATTGGGCACAAATGGTCATCTCTATGATAGTTTTGATTCATTAAAAATTATGGCCCCCCACAAGGTTTGCTAGTTTCCTTATATAGGTTTATATAGAAAATTTAAAAACTCTTATGCTAAAAACCAATGGTCAGGAATTAATGTCATTGCACCATTTATCCCTTTTACATTAGTTGCTAAATGAGGCAGGCCCCTAAAGGGTCTATCTGCTGAATCTTGTTAATGCTGAAGGTAACCTGCAGGTAAAATTTAAGCGATCGGAATTCTTTTGATTTAAATGAGGCTTATGGTACTCAAGTGGGTATTCTTAGAACCACCATGGCCTTCTTTTTAACAAATGGGAGAGTTGATATCAATGCGTTTTCTCTACTATTTTTATTACTTCTGTGTTATTTTATTCTGTTTCTATTAGATTATAAATCATATGTCAGGAAAAGAAACCTAGAAACTACTGAAATATTCAGTTAGAAATTAACTGTTGTGAAAGTTTTCCTCTGACACTGCATCTTCAGAGGCATTAATACTAGTTAAAATGATATCACCAGATCTATTTATGACAGTCTGCATCTGTCCAGTAATCAAATTACGCCTCCCTAACTGGCTCTATAAGACTACTTTTTGGTTTAAGTTCAGTGGAGCTTCTTTAGTAGGCATTTTACCAAAAACATATATTCAGACAGCATTGTGATACTGGTCTAGTATTTCATCATATCCAGGATTACATATACTTGTATATTTTTGTTGAAAATTGTAGTTCAAAACTGACTGAAACTTGTACAATGTATATTCTTGTGGAAATCTTTGTAACATTTTTAATGGAAAAAATTATCTATATATATAATGTTATATACAGTTCATTCCTGGTCAAACCAAACAGTTAAGCTTGAAAACTCGAGATAATTTTAAACACAAGTTATGGCTGTTGTTTGAATAAGTATTTTATTTGTCAAGTAGTGCCATTCAAAAATCTCCTGGTTAGAGACATTTGTGTTTTATGCTTGCATTAAATAAAGCATGTTCACTTTTAGAACGAATCACTATGATTAATGGAGATTTCAAAGAAACATACAACGGTCTGCTAAGTTACTTTCTGAAATCTTAGAAGTGTTTGCTTTTCCATTAACACCAAAGACATATATAATGCAGTAAGATTGAACAACAGGATATCAAGAACATAACAACTCCCAGAAGCCATCTAGCAGTGTACCTAGCCATAGTGCCAGTGCATGGGATCCCTGGTATCCAGTTTTTCCATTTGTTTTGGTTAGTTTCCATCAGTTGGGTTCTTCTGCTGCAGACAACCTGCTGGGATAGTCTGGTCATCCAGATGATGATGTATAGGTACACGAGGCCTCTGTATAGGATAGATGTGTGTGGTACTTTTATTTGATCTAACTCCCACACATACACACTGCCATTATTGGCTTCTGTTTGATACACTTCTGCCTCTCTAACAGTACCATATCATTATTACTATCTCATTGTTTTGACACTATTTCTTCCGCCAATGCGCAAACAACATGACTTTGCATGAATTTGTTTTGCCAGTCAATAAATTAGTTTCAGTTCACTCACTTGTAAACATATTATTCCTAATTTGTTTAAGTTCTTGTGTGGTATTTTTTCCAACAGAACTATACCTATGAACAGCTTCACCATAATTGAAATTAATTCAGTGTTTGATGAAATATGTGTTATTGCTTTGTGATTATAATAATTCTCAATAACATTTCTTTGAGTTTGGGCCCAGGTTTGGTCACCTAGAATTTTCTTGTGAGGAAGTCTTGAAGTTGGCTTGTAGTTGGCTTCTATCAATGTCTTCCTTTATCAGTAATTATGCTTGATGGCATGACATGACTTAAATACCTGTTATTATAATGTTATTGCAACTAAAAATCCAAAATAACAACTTTCTTTTCCTTCAAAGAAGACTATCATCAGAGAAGCTTTGTGTAAAAATATGATGATGCTTTCAAAAAAACAACAACAATGGTATGCTACATTTGTTCATTTAGCCCTATACGGTGCAAGAGGTGCACACTCCAAGAGTGAGTTTAATGATTTATTTAAGGCAACATGTTTCAACCATGATAATAGAATAATCATACCCCCAAGAAAAAATGGGGGGGGGAGGGGGGGGGGTGAGGAAGAGGGGAGGAAGGCATTACAGGAGTGAGCTTACTGGTCTGTCTGACTGGCAACTCATGATTGGATTGATAGATTTAACCCTTTCCCTCATATAGACTCATTTTGACGCACTCAGTAGGTACCACATAAAGCCTGATCTGCAGAAATCCACACTGAAACCTTACCAAATTTAATTACAAAATCCTCAGTTCCAGACCACTGAGGAGCAGCGAACAGCATAAAACCTGATCACTCGCAGGCTGATCTGGTTTTATGCTGTTCACATAGGTCTTTTCATGGTGTCCTCTATGAGAGAAAGGGTTAAGTAACTTTTGGTGCACATTCTCAAATCTCAACAGAATGAAGGCAGATTTCAACTTTTTGCGAAATCTGTAAATTTTTGTAAAAAATTGCCCCTTTTTAAATTAAAATATGCCAAAAATGCCTTTTACAAGAGATTACACATCTAAGGCTCAGTGGATTTGAATAGATTATTTGTTACACATGTTAATCTCAATAAACTGAAGCCCAAGTCTGACACAGTTATGGCCCTTCTTCAAATTTGTCAAAAATACTTATTCCAATCGATAACTTTATAATGGTTTAGTTAATTTTAGGTTCTCAGGTTTATCTCAATAAAATTAATGCAAACTTCAATCTGTAATTTTTTGACACAGTTATGGCCCCTTTTTGCTATAGAATTCACGAAAAATACCTTGTCTGATTGATGATGCTTCATTTTCTGTGTCAAAGCATTGTGTCTGGGTATTAATCACCATGATACCATCATATTTCTAGTTACGCCCTATAAACAGATTGCACAAGCACTAGAACCTTTAAGAGTCCACAGACCTGTAATGCCCAGCCATTATTTATGTGATAGTTCTACGTTTTACAATATGCAAATGTAGGCTTAATTAGGGACCGTCCCCAGATGCCATGTGGTTAGAGCATCCACCTCGAGAGCGGGAGGTCATGGGTTCAATCTCTGTCTGCGACATACCAAAGTCGTAAAAAAAGGGTGCTGTTATAGCTCCCTTGCTTGGCACTCGGCATAAAAGGGTAGTTGCAGAACTGGTTGGCCCGGTGTCAGGATAGTGTGACTGGGTGTGGTGTCATGCCACATGTCTATGGCGTGATACTGCAGTGTGGCAGCACTATATCTGTCTCAAGTAGACATCGTCTCCAAATATCTGAAATACTGTTGGTGGGACGTTAAACCCAACAAACAATCAAACTTAATAAGGGCTTGTTGGTCTCTGACATGATACTGTAATTTAACTAAGACTATCTGACATCTTTAGATAACTGGTATGCTGTAATGGTTAGATTTCAAGTTTAAACTTTATTTATTTTACTTTGATTAGGAAGTTCTCACAATTTATATTTATCACACTCAGTGGCTCTGGTGGCAGTGTATGTGGTCATTATTGTGGGAGGAAACCGGAGAACTCAGAGAAAACCCATGTATCTAGATGGGTGATCCCTGTGTGAGGGGCATTACCATTATGCAACACCCTAGATTTCAATCCAAACGAAAGGAGCATTTATAACAGCTGTATATGTAAATATTATTTTGATCAGAATAGAGTTACATAATTATGATCATTTGGACATACATGCATTAGAAGTTGCAATAGGGATATATATGGGAAAACGGACATTTTCAGCTTGTAATAAGAGGTAATGAGAGTTATTATCACATTGGAGTCAGCCACTGTGTCGGTATTGGTTTATGTTGAAAATTTTGGCTACCTATACCTTTGGCAACCCGAGACCAAGTCTTGATGAAATTTTGCATAGTTATTATGGATATTTCAACAAATAGGGAACCAATGTTTTGGTGTTGGAACCAGTACCCACCAGGTTTGATAAACTCCGCCTGCATTAATTATGGTTAAAAGAATGTTTGAACTTTTCTTTTCAATCTGAGGTCCAATCTGTATGAAATTTGATATGAGAATAGTACACCATATAAAGATTCATTTCAATACCTTCAAGGTCAAGGTCAATTTCAGTGATTAATTTGGTTATAACATTTTTCAGCTCACCTGAGCACATGTGCTCAGAATGAGCTATTAGGATCAATGAATGTCCGTCGTCCACCTGTTCAATTGTCCATTGGTCCGTTGTCCACAATAAGTTTGTTTGTATTCTAGCATCTTCATTTCTTAAGCAGTCATCTTCAAACTTTCTGACAATATTTATTGCCATTATCTCTCAGCCAAGTTTGATTATGGCTGATAATGACCAATTAGGTAAGTAGTTATGGCCCTTGTAATATTAAAAAATGCCAGATTTCACATTGTTTGCACTCTATTATCTTCATTTTGTAGTCTATCATTTTCAAACTTTATGACAATGTTTATAGCCATAATTTCTTGGCCAAGTTCAATTATGGCTGATATTGGCCAATTATGTCAGGAATGATGGCCCTTTTAATATTAAAAATGCCAGATTTCACTGTTTACACTCTAGAATCATTATTTCTTAAGCAATCATTTTGAAGTTATAGCCATAATCTCTCGGTCAAGTTTGGCTTCAAATTTTGACCACAGGTACTCCTTGGTTTGTGGAATTGAAATGAAGTCATCGATTATGTATTCAGTACAACTACATATATGTTATAATATAGTATCTTGTATACAGGCAATGAAGGCAGTTTTTCACATGTGCGCGACTTCAAGGCCATCTTGGCCCTCTTGTTTTTATTCCTATGGTCTCCGTAGCAATGATTCACGGTTACTATAGGTGGAGCATATGGAGGGCTTTTTTATCAATTGCAATCAATTTATCAGTTAATTTTTGCGGACCCCAAAATTCATCTGACACCAAATTATCCTACAATCGCTACAGTAACAACGTAAGACAACTATGTGTTTGACAAAAGTATAGTCACCATACAGCCACAACAGGTATGCTGTACAGTGACCATGCATCATCACTTAATAGCTGCACAGATGCTGCCGGTTTTCTGTCACTATGAATCTAACATACGCTGTGTGGTTACCATAACATGTGGCTACTAACGGATGTGACCTTGGCCAATGTGACTTAGGTATCAGTTTTATTATAATCTGATTAAACATCCACCACTCAGATCAGTCCATTGATTGATGGGGTCAAGATGATTATCAATTTTGCTTTTAAAAAAATCATGGATTGATGGGGTCAAGATGAATATCAATGTTGCTTTTAAAAATATCATTAATTGATGGGGTGAAGACGATTATTAATGTTGCTTTTAAAAATAAAATTGATTGATGTGCTGAAGACAAATATCAGTGATGCTTTTAAAAATATCAATGATTGATGGGGTTAAGACAAATATCGATGTTGCTTTAAAAATACAGTGGTCACGCGATTCCTCAATGTGGCGATTCATTGAATACTGGCAATGGCTCGAGCTACAAGCCCGGTCCCGTGATTTAGCCCTTCTTATTCTATATACATTTATGGGCGATTCTTCAAACATGCGATTTTGGATTCCTCGAGCTCCGTCCTTGGTCCCTAGATAGTATATCCTATATTATTTCTATGCGATTCCTCAAAGTCGATATCAATACCTACCTATATCTCCCTGACAACCATACTCCAGCCCTATGACCACCTGTAATGAACACCTTGGTCAAGATGGTTTTCTTTTTGTTTTCACACATTGTCAAACCTCCTTAGGGTACATCGGTGAACCGTTATATCAACACGGCCATGTAGAAATTATTTTCGCACCTACTGATCATGTAACAAACTGCGATTAAAGGAGCCTATTTTGATTGTTTGAGTGTTGTTCTTTTTCTCAGTAACCATTAATTTGAAGAACCACGGTATAAGTGTTTATTACAAGAATGTAAAAAAATACGCAACGCCACCATATACACAAACTAAAACAAAGGGTTTCAATCATATTATCGGTAAAAAAAGAATTTATTTCTGACTTAATTCTCACAATGAAAGCTATGATCGTGTTATTATTGTATTTTTAAACATATATTATGTTTATAAAGTATATTTAAAGGCTAAACTTAACAAAATAATTAATGAAAAGACAACGTTAAGGTATCAACAAATGTAAATGTATTGAATTTTGACACATAAATGATTCCTCGAATATGGCGATTCTTCGAGTTTTTTTGCAAATCCCATCCGACCTCGAGGAATCGCTTGACCACTGTATCATTGATTGATGGGGTTGAGACGAATATCAATGTTGCTTTTAAAAATATCATTGATTGATTGAGTTAAGACAAATATCAATGTTGCTTTTAAAAATAAAATTGATTGATGCGCTGAAGACGAATATCAGTGTTGCTTTTAAAATATATCAATGATTGATGGGGTTATGACAAATATCAATGTTGCTTTAAAAATATCATTGATTGATGGGGTTATGACGAATATCAGTGTTGCTTTTAATATATATCAATGATTAATGGGGTTATGACGAATATCTGTGTTGCTTTTAAAAATATCAATGATTAATGGGGTTATGACGAATATCAGTGTTGCTTTTAAAAATATCAATGATTAATGGGGTTGTGACGAATTTTAATAGCATAAATACGTTACCTGTTATTACTTCAGGTATGTGTCTATTTGTGCACAGCTTCCAAAACAGAGTCCGCAAAATAAACCATTCCCTAAACCCCCTAGTTACCGGAAGTGTAACCCCCGTTCTCCAATTGTGTTTTGGAAGCCATCGAGTTTTTGTGGGTAACCTCGCGTCACCTTTCTTGATAGCTTCTGTGCTCTATAGCTCTCCATACTTCTTTTCATAGCCTCGGCTGTTGTTTTTTTTATATAGTTTGTTTATTCTATTGCGTGTAGAATTTTCAATCCTTGTCCCGTATCGGGATTTTTTGCCTTGTGTCACGGGTTTCCGTGCTTCGGCTCCCGTGACACTGGTTATTATTTTGATTTTGTATATATGCTGTTGTCTCGTTTCGAGACCCTTCTTGTACGGGTTTTCTTTCGGTCTTCCCGTTTTATTTTGCTTACATTGTTTTTTCTTTGTATTGAATTTTCAATGTCGCAGTCTAGGGGTTCCTGCGGACATGTAAAGGCGTCCTGGGACTCCCACCAGTCCTGCCTTTCATGCTCGGGGTGCTCCAGGGATAACACCTGCACTGTTTGTGTTTCTTGGTCCGAAGAGGTTTTGAAGAAAGCCTTTTGCTTGACATTGGGCATAGCAAGGCCCGCGACCGGTCACTGGTCAGGTCTAGCCACCGGTCACCGGTCAAGACCGGTCACCGACCATCGTCTATGACTCGGGACCGGTCACCGGGTATATCTACCAGGGACCGGTCACCGACCACCGGTCACCGACCACCGGACACCGACCACAAGTCACCGGGCACCGGTCACCGGGCACCGGTCATCAATCACCGGTCACCGGTCATTATCGAACATCTATTGTTCGTGATCGGTCCCAGAGACCCAAGACCGGTCATCACCGGTCATCGGTAAAAGATCGTCACCGATCACCGGTCAGGTCGGCTCACCACTCTAGGCGTGCGGGTCACCGATCTTCGCTGTTCCTAACTGAAAAAAGTTCGGACTCGAGTTCTTCCTCAGGCAGCCCTGCGGTCTCTCCGCGTCGGCCACCTGCTTCCTCGTGTTCCAGGGTGCCCAAGAAACGGCCCCCCAAACGTTCCCCGGGCATTTCCGGTCACCGGTCCCCTAACTCTGCTCCTAGGGACCGGTCCCCTTTACGCGCTGCCACGTCTCGCTCTTCGAAGGATCAAGGTGCGGATTTTTCATCGCAGCCTCATACCTTCGATCCTTCCACGTGGTGGTCCTGCATGATGGGGGACTATGCGAGGCACTTCAGTTCTGCCTCCCCTCCTGTCATACTGGGCAAGCCTGCTCCTTCTAGGAGGGATGGGGTTTCTCTTCCACCAGAGACCTTAGATCACCGACTGTTCCTTCAGTCTTCTCCCTCCTCGGGGCCACAGGGCGCTTCTTCTGCACAGCCCCCTATGTGGCCCTTCTTTCCTCCATTTCCCTTTATGGGCTTTCCCCCTCAGGATGCTCCCCCATCTCGTCCTTCTCCTGAGACTGGGCCTCCTCCCTCCGCTTGCAACCCTCCTACCAGTGGGGCTGCTCTGAGCGGACACTTGGAGGACGAAATCTCCCTTCATGCTCCTGAGGAGGATTCCTTATTTGCCGAGGATATGCCTCTTTCGGCCACCTCGCGCCGATCCAGTGCCCCTTCTGAACCTCGTACTGACAATCCTCTCTCTGACGAGGAGGACGAGTCAGACGACAGTCGTTTTTCCATGGACAGGGCTGTTCAGGAGGTCTTTGCTACCCTACCTGAATCGGTGTGCAAACCGGCCCCTCCTCCCTCCCGTAAGAGGTGCGAGGGTTACCTCGACCTCGTCGGTAAACCTAAGGAAGCCTAATCAGTCGAACCTGAGTTGCTTCCTTTCTCTCCGGTCATCCGTTCGGCCCTGGAGGATTTCGAATCTTCCTCCTCCTCCAAGCCAGGACCGGGCTGGTTTATTCCCACTTCAGACCTTCGGCCTTTGGGCTTTAACCCCAAGACCTACAAGTTCTCGGAGGGTGATTTTTCTATCCACCCTCCGAAACTGGACTTAGATGCGAGTCGGCTCCGGCTCAAGGTCCCCTCTTCTTTACCACTTCAGCAGAAGGTCTTGGATCGCTGGGAGCAACGCTCCCGCTTTCTTTCCGGCATCTCGTCTCACGCTGACTCCTTCGTGGCCGCACTTTCGGTCAAACTACAGCAAAAAGATGCCTTATCTTCTTCCGTCAGGCTTCTTTTAGAGGCCTTAGCAGCGACTGCAAAACATTCTATTTTGCTATCTCTCTCTCTCTCTTCAGAGATGACTCGCTGCAGGCGGGATGCCATCCTGGACGGCCCCAACAAGCTGCTTCTCTCCTCTTCTCGAGAAAAGCTTAGGTCGGCCCCTCTTTCTTCTTCGTCCCTGTTTGGGGGCCGAATCAAGGAAGTAGCAGATGCCTCCAGGGAGGAGCAAATGCACGGAGCGGTGGCCTTCCAACCCCGCACTCCTACTTCGGCTCCCCCTAAATTCCGGATACCGAAGAAGCCTTCGGCTTCTACCGGTAAATCCCCGAAAGACTCGGAAAAGGGTAAACCTCAATCTTCTTTCAGAGGTAATCCTTCTTCCAGGGGTGCCCGCCAATCTGGTCCTCAACGACCACGATTTCCTCCTTCATCGCCCCCCACCCCTTCTTCTACCTCTACCAGTCAAAGGGGTAGGAGTAAGCCCTAGGGGTGCGTCCTTTCTTCCGCTTCCTCTTCCAGACGTTCAATTAGGAGGAAGAGTGTTTCTGCCCCTTCCAGTAGGCGGCAGACTCACTCATTTCATTCAGCAATGGGAGACAATCACAGACGACCAGTGGGTCCTGTCTATCGTGAGACACGGTTATCGGATTCCGTTCAGTTGTCCCCCTCCACTGTCAAGCTCCCCCATTCATCTCTCCTCCAATCATCCTCGTCTGGGACTCGCTATTTCAGATCTTCTGAAAAAAGGAGCGGTAGAAAGGGTCTCGATTCTAACCTCTCCGGGGTTTTACAGCCGTCTCTTTCTGGTTCCCAAGAAGGACGGCGGTTTTCGACCGGTCATAGACCTATCTCATCTAAACTCCTTCATTCCAAAGGAACACTTCAAAATGGAAACAACTTCGTCGATCAGGGCAGCCGTCCTTCACCGGTCACTGGGCTGTTTCCCTGGATTTATCGGATGCCTACTTCCATGTATCTATCCATCCCCATTCCAGGAAGTATCTTCGGCCCCCAGAATCTTCACCAAAATAGTTTCGGTTCTGGTCGCCAGGGTTCATTTTCGCGGCTCACGCCTTCTGGCGTATTTCGACGACTGGCTTCTTCTTCACATGGACCCAGTCGCTCTTCTCGACGAACTTCGATGGGTGACAGACCTAGCTCTCCGGCTAGGCTTCATCCTAAACTCCGAGAAATCGGAGTTGATCCCATCCCAGAACTTCATGTTTGTCGGGATGCAGTTTCTGACCGACCTAAACAGGATCAGAATTCCGGAACCCAGAATTCTGGCTCTTCTAACTCTGGTTCGGGAGTTTTCGCGTCAGCAATCGATCTCAGCTCGCGAATTTCTATCACTTCTCGGTGTACTCAAAGCAGCAGCGGATCTTGTTCCGCTGGGCCGCCTTCACATGCGACCTCTTCAATTTATCCTACTCTCGATCTAGCGTCCCAGTCGAGACCATTTACAGACCATTCTTCCTGTTTCCCCGGAATTGGTTCATCATCTCAGTTGGTGGAATTCCCCCTCGTTTCTCCGAGAGGGTGTTCCTCTTTCTCCTCCTCAACCGGAACTCTTCTCGGATGCCAGTCTGTCAGGCTGGGGTGCTCATCTGGAACCTCCGGGTCTCACAACCTCGGGTCTTTGGTCCCCTCGGGATAGTTCTCTACATATCAACAACCTGGAACTCAAGGCGGTTCTACTAGCCTTACGACAGTTTTCTCCTCTCATTCGAGGCAAGTCTGTTCTAGTATCTACGGACAACACGACTGTTGTCTCTTACATCCGCAGACAAGGGGGGACGCACTCGCCTTCTCTGTGCATGGAAACATGGCACCTTCTTCATTGGTGTCAGGTGTCTTCGGTACTCATTCAAGTCAGACATCTTCTGGGTCGTCTAAATGTCTTAGCGGACCAACTATCACGCAGGCATTCTCTTCTCCCCTCGGAATGGAATTACTTCCTCGGGTCGCAACAGCTCTGTTTGCGATTTTCGGGTCTCCGTCTGTCAATCTATTTGCAACCAGGCTGAACAACCAACTTCCACTGTTTGTGTCACCGGTATCGGATCACAGGGCTTGGGCGATAGATGCTCTGTCTGTGAACTGGGATCATCTATTTGCTTATGCGTTTCCACCGTTTTCTCTGATTCCCTTAGTTCTAAGGAAAATCCTGCCATCTCAGTGCAGGATCCTCCTTGTAGCTCCACTTTGGCCAACGAGATCTTGGTTCGTGGATCTTCTCGATCTTCTGATAGACCATCCTGTAGAACTTCCCCAGGTTCCGGACCTTCTGTCACAAGGTCGGAACAGGGTCCTACACGAGAATCCCTACGCTCTTCGTCTTCACGCTTGGATGTTATCCAACAGCGAGTTAGACAGAAGAAATTTTCGGCAACAGTTGCCTCTATTATCTCTAAGGCCAGGAGACAATCTACTCGATCTGTCTACCAGGCAAAGTGGAAGGTCTTCCGTGATTGGTGTATCGCACGGCAGATTAATCCGGTCAAGGCTCCTGTCAGAGAAATCGCTAACTTTCTAGTTTTTCTTTTTAACGAGAAAAAACTTGCGGTCAGTTCTATCAAGGGTTATAGGTCCATGTTATCGAACACTCTAAAGTTTCACAGATCCTCTTCCCTTGGTTCGGATCCTTATCTTTCGGAAATTATTCGTTCGTTTGAACTGTCTAGGCCAGTCTCTCGTTCGTTAACTCCCAAGTGGGATCTTTCTTGTGTTTTACTGGCTCTTACTAAGGCACCTTTTGAACCTCTTTCTGAGGCTTCACTCCTGCACGTAACATGGAAGACGGTCTTTCTCATAGCAATGGCGTCTTCTAAGCGTCGTTGTGAAATTCATGCCTTTTCTACCGAGGAAGACTATTTACACTTTAACAAATCTGATGGCTCTGTATCCTTGAGTTTTCAACCTGGTTTCCTTGCGAAAACCCAACTCCCTTCGGTCTGTTCCCCTCCGGTAGTTATTCCGAGCCTTGCTAGGTCTTGCGCTAGGGGTGATCCTGATCGGCTTCTTTGTCCGGTTAGAGCCTTGAAGTTTTACCTTCAGAAGGTTAAATCTTTACGGGGTCGTCGTCTTCGTCTTTTCCTCCCAAAAAAAGGGGGGGGTGAAGTTTCGGCAGCATCAATATCTCGTTGGGTAGCCTCAACTATCAAGTTTGCCTATTCAGATCTTTCGGACAGGGATCTATCCTTTTTAGCTCGACTATTCGTAGAATATGAGAGCTATTGTAGTCACCCTGGCGTCGGCGTCGGCGTTGGCGTTGCAGCTTTTGGTTAAAGTTTTGCGTGCAAGTTACTATCAACCTTATATCTCAATAACCATTTATGGTATTGACTTGAAAGTTTATAAATATGTTCAGGGGCATCAGACAAGCAAGGTAGATAACTCTTGACTGAATTTAATATGAATTATGGCCCCTTTTTAACTTAGAAATTTTGGTTAAAGTTTTGCATGCAATAGAAAATTTGGTTAAAGTTTTGCGTGCAAGGTACTATCTAGTTTGTATCTCAATAACCATTCATGGTATTGACTTGAAAGTTTACAAATATGTTCAGGGGCATCAGACAACCAAGTAAGATAACTCTTGATGGAATATGTTACAAATTATGGCCCCTTTTTAACTTAGAAATTTTGGTTAAAGTTTTGCATGCAAGATACTCTCATGCTTATATCTCAGTATCAAGCATGCGATTGATTTGAAACATCTTTAATATGTTTAGGGGTATCATACCTTCATGGTAGATAACTCTTGATAGAATTTGTTACAAATTATGGCCCCTTTTTAACTTAGACATTTTGGTTAAAGTTTTGCATGCAAGGTACTTTCATGCTAATATCTCAGTATCCAGGCATGGGATTGATTTGAAACATCTTTAATATGCTTAGGGGTATCATACTATCAAGGTTGATAACTTTTGATGGAATATATTACAAGTTATGGCCCCTTTTTTAACTTAGAAATTTTGGTTAAAGTTTTGCATGCAAGGTACTTTCATGCTTATATCTCAGAAATTGCTTGTGGAATTAACTAGAAAGTTAAGGTGTGTCTTCAAGGGCATCAGAAAACAGGAGGATAACTTTTGGACTGATGCAAATTATGGCCCTTTTCTAACATGGATTTTTGGTTTAAGTTTTGCATGCACAGTGTTATTGTGCTTATGTCTCAGTAACTAGGCATAGGATTGATTTTAGGCATCATAAATATATTAAGGGGTATCAGACTATCAAGGTATATCATTTTTTACTATTACTATGAAGGGCAAGAATTTAAATAGATTTCATTTGATTTACCAACAAGCATTTTGAATAGTCGAGCGTGCTGTCCTCTGACAGCTCTTGTTAAGAATTAGACCACATGAGCTCCGTGCTTTGTCTGCTTCTTGGGCTTTCTTGAATAAATCCCCCATGGATGATATTCTTAAAGCGGCCTCTTGGAAGTCCTCTACTACGTTTTCTTCCTTTTATCTCCGCTCACTGGCTAACCAATCACAAAACCTTGCGGATTTGGGTCCGCTTGTAGTAGCTCAGACAGTAGTTTAGTCATCCTGTCTGACGTTTTTCGCTCTTTCGAGAGCGTTTACCATCGGCGGCTTTGGTCGTTTTCTACTTCGGGTGTCGCTGCAATCAAGGTTCTTCGTTAGCAACCTCCCACCTTAGCGACGAAGTCATACCTGAAGTAATAACAGGTAACGTATTTATGCTATTAAAATGAAATTTTTGAAGTAAAATTAATTTTAATTAGTAAATACTTACCTGTTATTACAGAGTCCCACCTCCCTCCCCGCTTGCTGGTGGTTGTATCCCTCGATGGCTTCATATACAATTGGAGAACGGGGGTTACACTTCCGGTAACTAGGGGGTTTAGGGAATGGTTTATTTTGCGGACTCTGTTTTGGAAGCTGTGCACAAATAGACACATACCTGAAGTAATAACAGGTATGTATTTACTAATTAAAATTAATTTTACCTCAAAAATTTCATATCAGTGTTGCTTTTAAAAATATCAATGATTGATGGGGTTATGACAAATATCAATGTTGCTTTAAAAATATCATTGATTGATGGGGTTATGATGAATATCAGTGTTGCTTTTAAAAATATCAATGATTGATGGGGTTATGATGAATATCAGTGTTGCTTTTAAAAATATCAATGATTGATGGGCTGAAGATGAATATCAGTGTTGCTTTTAAAAATGTCAATGATTGATGGGGTTATGATGAATATCAGTGTTGCTTTTAAAAATATCAATGATTGATGGGGTTATGACGAATATCAGTGTTGCTTTTAAAAATATCAATGATTAATGGGGTTATGACGAATATCAGTGTTGCTTTTAAAAATATCAATGATTGATGGGGTTATGACGAATATCAGTGTTGCTTTTAAAAATATCAATGATTGATGGGGTTATGATGAATATCAGTGTTGCTTTTAAAAATATCAATGATTAATGGGGTTGTGAAGAATATCAGTGTTGCTTTTAAAAATATCATTGATTGATGGGGTTATGACGAATATCAATGTTGCTTTTAAAAATAAAATTGATTGATGGGCTGAAGATGAATATCAGTGTTTCTTTTTAAAATATCAATGATTAACGGGGTTAAGACAAATAACAATGTTGGTTTTAAAAATATCATTGATTAATGGGGTTAAGACAAATAACAATGTTGGTTTTAAAAATATCATTGATTGATGGGGTTAAGACGAATAACAATGTTGGTTTTAAAAATATCAATTGATGTTGCTTTTAAAAATATCATTGATTGATGGAGTTAAGATGAATAACAATGTTGGTTTTAAAAATATCAATGATTGATGGGGATATGACGAATATCAGTGTTGCTGTTAAAAATAAATTGATTGATGGGCTGAAGATGAATATCAGTGTTGCTTTTAAAAATATCAATGATTAACGGGGTTAAGACAAATATCACAAATATCAATGTTGCTTTTAAAAATAAAATTGATTGATGAGCTGAAGATGAATATCAATGTTTGTTTTAAAAATATCATTGATTGATGGGGTTAAGACAAATATCAAGGTTGCTTTAAAAAAATATTGATTGATGGGGTCATGATTAAGGTCAATTTTTCAATATAATATAAAACATGCACTTACTTAACAAGCTGAAATTGGTAGTTTGGACAAAGGGGTGTTGCATGAATATAAATTACCTTTTGAGATTTGTCCAATTAATCAGCAAGTGTGCAGTCAACGTATGCATCTCTAAGGAAAAAAAATACACATGTATCTTATACTGAGGCCATTGCCTTGTTAGACCAGTAATTGATGAGCAAATGTAGCTGATCGAGACATGACTTAACTGGTTGTTATTGCCAAACTTATTTGATTAATCTTGGAAAATCGAGGTTATTTGCGATAAAGTTTTCCTACAAGACAGCTCTATTTTCCACCTGGTTGTTGCTTTCTGTTTCAATATGCCTTTGCAAAGCATTTTAGGATTCTTTGATACACATCTTTCACATGAAAAGTCATGTATAGTAGCAGCAGTGGTTTGAAGAGAAAATACATTCATATTTCAAGAAGATAGGACTGATTCTTGACAGTAGGACATGTATGTAGACTCACTGAAATCTATAAATTGCATCCACAGCAAAAACATTGCATCTAGGACACAGGATGCGGAGGTTAAAAAAAATCACTGAAATGTAGACTCATAATTTTTCTCTTTTATGTCCTTGACATTTATCTAGCTTTTATGACAGTGTGTATTATGTCCAACTTTTATACTGGAGGTCTTAAGTTTGATTCCAGTAGGATTTTTTTACTTATTTATACATGTATATCTTTCTAGGTTTGCTTTTCTTTGATCTAAACACATGCAATAGCTTGACTCAGATTTACTTTTCTAGCAATGAATATTTGTTTGTAGATGAATTCATTTCAACTAAAAACTACTGCTTTTGAACATTTTTCATCAAAGTCATATTAGAGCTCTAGCATATATGCATAATTTTCTTCTTAAATCTAAATTTGGACCATTTGGGAAATACATCATAATACAAACTACTTTAGAGACAGGTAATTACAATTACCAAAACACCCACAACTTATTTTGTAAAATGGATTTTAAGCCCCTTAAGCTTTAGTTAAACCATCAACTTGCAACATTAGCGAAGCTTCTTAATAGAGACAGACTACCTCTATGCAGCAAATTGATACTTTTGAAAAGTCTTTAAGACTCTGCAGTCCTTTACTATGAACACTTGATTATTTTTTTCCTTAGAACTGATATGCTCCATGGGAGACAAAGTATTGTGTGATAAATTTGGTTACGGTCTTGCCAGATACATTATTGTTCTGTAAAGAGTCTGTTAATTTATGATTATACTCTCCATGTGAAGGCAATGTTTAAAGGCCCATTATATTTCATAAGGATTCAATTTTCATGAAAAAGAAAATATTAAATATCATTGACATATTGTAGATTAACATAAATGGTACATAATGTGCAAATATCTTGTGTAAATTAAATAACAGTTGAAAATGTATATCAAATTACTCAATTTAGTATTTTGGATGGATGTCAGAATACTTTCATTGCTTACATTTTGCACCGGTGAGTTTTCTCGAAGACAGTCTGTAATTGGAAATAATTTGAATTTGAAAAACCGTCGTTGAATTGCAATTTGTATATCTGCTACGTCATCAATTTATGCACTCGTTATTCATTAATGGAGACATACAGAATGTCTATGCAAATTAGTTATTTTTGTAAACAATTAAATGATCTTTTGTAAAAGATTCTTCTTTATTTATGCATTGTCATCAATAAGTATGTACAGTTTGCATCTCATAACAAATATGTAGCATACACTTTGCTGTTCTGTCCAAAGAATATAGACTGCTTTGGAAGCATAACCCTGGGCGTTTTAAAAAAAGGAATGAGAATATGAAACTGCTATCAAAATTCCTATTTTTCTTAAAAAATATATGGGTGAATATATATGTATTCTGACAGTGAATATTAAAGAGAGCTTCAAGTATTGAAAAGTATCTGACTTTGAGGGGCAGGTGGGTAGTCGAGGTATGGATAGTGCCTTATCCATAAACACAGGCATGTGTGCTGAGAGAATGAATGCTATAGCGCTTCTTGAACCAGTCATAAAATTTAACAGGAATGTTCACCAGCAATGGAAAAATGCAGTTTAATTCATCAAGTCATACCAGAATTATGGCCTTTATTAACTTTGTGAAAATATGATACGGTAGAGAGCTCAGTGCAAAAGGGTCTGAACTTGTTCCTTAACATATATATGGTATGGCCCTTTTGGGCTGAACCCACTTAACTGTAACATGACTTCTTGTGTTGTTCATATCTCTAAAACTGTATGAGCTAGAGTCATAAAACTGTACAGACCTATCACTCTATAAATATACTTTATAAAATTTGATCAGCTTGACTATAGCAAATAGATTAAAATTTACTTAGATAAATTGATTAGCAAAACTCAAACTGGCTTTATCAAAGGAATATTCATTGGAGAAAATGCTTGGTTGATTTGTGATATTGATATACTGAAGAAAAAAACATTCTAGGCCTGCTTTTACTAATTGACTTTGAGACAGCATTTGATTGTATTCAAAACCTTTCATCTGTTAAATTTGGTAAGGATATCCAACAATGGTTTAATACTTTGTATAAAAATAGTATATCTGCTGTCACCAAATGTGGAATCCCTTCAAAACTTTTTCCAATACAATGTGGCTGTCCACAGGGAGATCCACTCAGTTGTTATGTTATTATCTTATGTGCTGAAATCCTATCATTAAAGATCAGAGAAAATAATTAGACAATAATAGGTAAAAAATTATATGAAATAGAACATAAACTATCTCAATTTGCTGATGATACACATTTTTTAATGAAACTTTTGAAACCCTGACCACTTTTACCGGTACCTCTCTCTGGGGTTTGAAAGTAAATTTTAATAAAACAAGATAATATGGATAGGAAAAGAGAAATATAGTTTAGGACTATTAAAACAAAATGGAAACTCTCCTTGAACCAACATAGATTTAACATGCTTGTCATTGAATCCCACGTAGACTTAGAGAGAATGATTAACCTGAATTATGACGATAAAATAAGTACAATGCATAAAATACTAATACTAATGCAACTTCTGGAAAAGAAGAACTTACTTACCCTGATTAGTAGAATAACTGTAGTTAAAACATTGATTTTGCCCACATTTAATAATCTTTTCACATATTTAACTAAACCCATCTTGGCAATACATAAATTATATTAGATTTATTTGGCAAGGAAAATGTAAAGTAAAGAAAGATATTATCTGCAAACAATTTGAAGAAGGTGGCTTAAAAATGATAGATTTAGAAAATCATATACATGGTTTAAAAATAACATGGTTAAGGTGGCTTATATCTTCGAATGGAAACTGACAAGATATTTTTCACTTGTATTTTGTTATGTTATGTGATGTAAGTTATACAGAGTTGTTATTATATCAAATCAAAAATGTTTTTTTGAAAAATGTCTTACATGCCTATTATATATATATTGTATTGTGCAAAGATCAAAATCTATTGATTAAAGCTGCAATACTACAGATACTTCAGTTTAGCTGGAATATTTTGAAACACTCAGTTTGTAACAAATCATGGACAAATATCATCTATGATGGACCATCAGTAAAGAAAATGTAAAAAAAATTTGCCTGATCCCTTATATTACCTACATTTGATTTGAAAAAATTCAATAAGTTTACAAAATAAAAACAGATTTTTCGACTTTCCAAGGTGTTTTAAATTCAGTTACTTCCTACATAAAAACATATGAAGGAATGTATCGAAAGAAAAAGTGTAGACCATTATTACCTTCACTTTTTGTTAATATTCTAAAACAGTTAAAGATTCACAATCAATGCATGATAAAATTACAAAAACTAATTTTGTGCAAAAATGTATCAAAACATGGCAGTAAATATAACAAATACTGACTGGAAAACCATTTTCTCATTGCCTTTTACACTTACAAAAGACTTTTATATACAATGGTTTCAATATAGAATATTTCACAGGATATTAGGTAAGAATGACCTGTTAAATTGTATTTTCTGTAAACAAAATTCTGAAACAGTTGGACACTAATTTTTTCCTGCCACTGCTCTGTAACAATAAATTCAAAATTTTATTCAGCAATTGTTTTGTTTTTATTTCATCAAGACAGTATTATAAATATTTTGTCTGCTGTTACTTTTATTTGCAAGAGGAATTTATCAGCAGTTATTTGAATAAGACATTTTCTAAATTACCAGTATAAAACTGTATTGAAAACAATGAATATTTTAGGCAACAATGATATATTTATACAACAATGGAATAATCTGTCTGGTATGATGGACTTATAATTTTGAAATGGAGAAAAGGGTTTAGGGTGTCAGAGATTAATTTTAGACTTATCTTTATAATATATATGTGTGTATGTTTATATAATTATGTATATGTATGCATATGCTGTATCAAAATATATGTATTTAAAATCACAATGTGCATACAATCATCAAAACTTAATGATATAAACAGTTATTAACAAAGATTAAGAAACTAGAAGTTGTCCTAATTCTTTTTCTTTGCTCTATTATATATATATTTTTTTTTATTTTTTTTTTTGTTTATTTTCCTTTTTGAGTATGATGTGTTTATAAACCACATCTATGTTGATGATTAAAAACTGTACCTCTGTGTACTCGGGGTCTTCCTCCACCTGTAATTAGCTGGACGTCGCTATATGATTGAAATACTATCGCAGTGACGGTAAACCCCAATACAACAACAACAAATATCATAAAAAACAAGTAACTGGTGTAGCATACAACAGTCCTCTACTGGTGAGTTGCATATTTTTTCTGTTCCCATAGCAACCAGAATTTTTGTCCAAGAAAAAAAAACAAAGTGACATGCAGAATCTCCATATTGCCACCATTTCATATGCCATTTTTCATAATATTATCTTCAACAGTTTTTATATGCCGCCGGAGGCGGTCGTATATTGGCGTCATCTTCTCCGTCTGTCCGTCCGTCCGTACGTCCGTACGTCCATATCTTGTGAACGCAACTCCTCCGACATTTCTGAATGAATTTTTTCAAAACTTGGTCAATGTCATTACTATAATGGGTAGATGTGCATGAAGTGGCGATTTTCCGGTTCAATGATTTTTACAAGATTTGTGTCCCTTGAAACTTAGTCTCTGTAGCTGATTGATACTGCAGCCTTGTGAACGCAACTCCTCCTACATTTCTGAATGAATCTTTTCAAAACTTGTTCAATGTCATTACTATAATGGGTAGATGTGCATGAAGTGGCGATTTTCCGGTCCATTGATTTTTACAAGATTTGTGTCCCTTGAAACTTAGTCTCTGTAGCTGATTGATACTGCAGCCTTGTGAACGCAACTCCTCCTACATTTCTGAATGAATCTTTTCAAAACTTGTTCAATGTCATTACTATAATGGGTAGATGTGCATGAAGTGGCGATTTTCCGGTCCATTGATTTTACAAGATTTGTGTCCCTTGAAACTTAGTCTCTGTAGCTGATGATATTGCAGCCTTGTGAACGCAACTCCTCCTACATTTCTGAATGAATCTTTTCAAAACTTGGTCAATGTCATTACTATAATGGGTAGATGTGCATGAAGTGGCGATTTTCCGGTCCATTGATTTTTAAAAGATTTGTGTCCCTTGAAACTTAGTTGTAGCTGATTGATATTGCAGCCTTGTGAACGCAACTCCTCCTTCATTTCTGAATGAATCTTTTCAAAACTTGGTCAATGTCATTTCTATAATGGGTAGATGTGCATGAAGTGGCGATTTTCTGGTTCATTGATTTTTATACTACCCAGGCAACCACAATCTCAGGCCCCTGTCTTTTCATCATCTTTAGTGATTGCCTCACTTTGAGAAAAGTATATTTGTGAATATACTGCTCTTTCAGCTAAATTAATTAGTCTCATATACTTCATTATGAGCATATGCTTACAGAAATGTTAAAAGCAATAATTAAAAGGACCCTCTTGGTCTTTATATTTTGTGGCGGCGTATATTGTGGCAGCACTGACACTCTTGTTAAGTTATTGCAAGATCCAGATTTTTCAGGTGGACAGACAGAACTGATGGAAGGCAAACCTATAGTCCCCTCTGGTGTAAACACCAGTAGGGGACTAATAAAATGACATGAAATATTGGAAGTTTTATACATGAGGCACTATTTAGCTTTACACATGACTGTCCAAAAGTTTTCATGTAGTACAGGATAACAAATAGGATAAGTAGGCATACCTAACCTCTTTATTCAAGAATTATTCTGTAAGTCACGGAATATCACTCATGAAAATTTAGTGTTTGTTTCCTCATGACTTTTAAAGAGAATTTGTGGAGTCATTGGGCAAGCCTTCTCTTTAAACAGCACTCCCTTGTGTTATAAACATAATGCAAATATGTTTTCTAGAATATCTTTAAGGTCAGTGTATTGATGTTCTCTTGAAGACAATGTATTCCTATCTTCATTATTATTGTCACTGTTTATTTTTTTATTATTTATAGCAGATCATTTGTTAAACCTCGCTTCACAAAGTGAAGTGTGGGCTATATAAAAGCCACGCTCATCCCATCCCATTACAAATGTTCCATCCTGTTCCGTACATTCCATACTGTTACGTACGACCCATCTCCTCCTCACTTATGTCCCATCCTGTCTTGTATGTCCCGTTCTTTCACGTATGACCCATCCCTTCACGTACGCCCATCTCCCATGTATGTCCCATCCCACATTCTGTCATGTACGTCCCCCCAAAAGTCCAATCCCATCATGTATGTCCCATCCCGTCTTGTACGTCCTATCATGTCACATACCTCCCATCCTGTTTTATACTCACATTACCAATGCATGAAATTTGGTAACTGTTGTTGATAATGCTCTCAACTTAGAATAATCATAATAACATCAATCAGCAGGCAAGTGTGTCAGGGATTTGGATTATAATTTACATCTCAGCAATCAGTCATTTGGTTGATTTGAAATTAAAATTTTATTAAAGTTATGCTTGTGACCAAATTTGGTTGAAATTTTATATGCAATTTACTTTGATGCATCATAGCATCTTGGTAATCAGCTGTGTTTATTAATTCAATACTTCACAAAGGTTGTCAGGGGCATCAAATAAAAAGTTAGATAACTCTTGACCAAATTTAATACAAATGATTGTCTTTTTTGGACTTAAAAGTTTTGATTAAAGTTTTGCATGCAGCATACTCATAGGCTTTTATCTCAGCAATCACTTGTGAGATTGGCTTGAAACTTCATAAATGTGTTCAGTTACATATCATCAAGTAAGATAATTCTTGTCTGAATTTTTGTAAATTATGGCCCCTTTTGAACTTTAAAATTTTGGTTGAAGGTTGTTTGCAACTTAAATTTGGTTGCTATGACAACAAATAGACATAAAATTTGACAAATAAAGCAATATATTTCGATAACTCAAAAAGTACCGAAGATATTTTTATGAAACTTGAAATATGGATAGATGGCTGTATGGAGATTATGCATGTCTTTTTTTTTTATTTCTTCCTAGGTTGAAAAATCTGGTTGCTGTGACAACAAATAGACATAAAATATGACAAATAAAGCAATATATTGTGATAACTCAAAAAGTACTGAAACTTTTTTATGAAACTTAAAATATGGATAGGTGGTTGTATGGAGATTATGCACTTATTTTTTTTTTCTTCCTCGGTTGAAAAATCTGGTTGCTATGACAACAAATAGACTTAAAATATGGCAAATAAAACAATATATTGTGATAACTCAAAAAGTACTGAAAATATTTTTATGAAACTTAAAATATGGATAGATGGTAGTATGGAGATTATGCAAATCATTTTAAGCTTTTTTTTTTTTTGAAGAAGAAGAAGAAGAAGAAGAAAAAGTCAAGCTATCATGATTGCTATGGAATTGTTGTCGTTGTTGTCTTTGTTGTGTAAAAACTTAAATGTAGCCCATTACTCAAACAATTTTAAAGGTATCAATATGAAACTTTGACAATAGGCAGTTGAAAGACAAGGGACATTATTCTGAAAGCTTTTGGAGTTGTGCCCCTTTTTAACTTAGAATTTTTGTCAAAATTGTTTATTATTAACAAGATGATATCACACCTATCAAAGCTATCAACTTGAAACTTGAAATACTTAATTATCATGACAAGGCACAGTTTAAAGACATCTCGTCTTTCTGCAAAACCTGGATTGTGTGAATTTTAGCTTCAGTTACAGTATTCTACTACAGCAGGTAAGAATTTTTCAGCAGTGCTTGCACTTGTTTTTCTCGGAACAAAATTCTGGTTGCTATGGTAACAGAAAAATTATGTACCACACCGGTTGGGGACTCATGTATTGCATGCAACACCAGTTACTTGTTTACAAACAGTATTTACATTCATAATTCCTTGATGTTTATAACTCATGACTTTAAAACCTGCAGAACTTGGCTTGCTAACACATTATCATCACTCATATTGTAACAGGTCATATGTAGAACAAAAACCTTTTCATTGTTAGGGCCATAAATCAAAGACATGGGAAGATGGGATATTAATCATCTATAGTGATAATTCAAGTTTCTGTTAGCAGTTGTAAGAAAAGTTTTTAGTCCCGTACTGGTGTTTACACCAGAGGGGACTAAAGGTTTGCCTTCAGTCCGGCCGTCCATCCGGATGTCCAGATATCTGGATCCCATGATAACTTTAAAAACTGTTTAAGATAAAATTATGAAACTTGGCATATGAATAGATGGCTGTATCGAGATTCTTCACATCACTATTTTTTTTCTTTTTTTCTCAGACCAAAATTCTGGTTGCTATGGTAATGGAAAAATCATTCACCTCACCGGTATGGGACTCATGTATAAAAGATGGGGGTATGTAAATGTTATCAGTGAAAACTTTTTTCACTTTATAAATCAGTATCTTAATATAATAGAAGACAGCTATATGATTAAATTACTATAAAGGGAGTTTGTATAGACTTGATATTTGGCAATGTACTTCTATATCATGAGTGTTTTAAGTAAATTCTAAAGCTAGTTACATTTTTAAAAAGAAAATCAATTTGAACCAAATATTTCTGCAATGAAGGTTTATATTTTTTTCATCATATGCATTGCATAATAGTCGTGTACAATTCTTATATAATACTACCCCCATGTACTTGTCCTGGTGACCAAATGGTTAGAGCATTTCCTCATTAACCAAAAATGGGTTTGTTTCCTGACTCACAGTGACATGCAAGTCATTGAAACCATAGCTAGTTATCTCCCTTGCTTTACACTTAGCATAAGGGTATTTCCATGTGTTTAGGATAAGATTGGTGGTTGGCTGTAGTATCTTTATATTAAGCACTGTGACACAGCACCTATAATATCTGTCTTGTGTCCTCTGATGACTAAAATATTGCTGGTGGGATATTGAATACATACAAACAGACAAAAAAAAACACCAAAAATGTTATATTTATTAATTTTTTAATATTCACATTTCAGCTGTATTTTCCAGCTGTGCACCATTTCACAGTAAATTTATTAGGCATTAAAATTTACAGTTTGACCATTAACCCATTATCTCACGTGGACACACTTGCAAACATAACAAGCCCAAATCATACTGCCTCCTTTAGGAGGTATCTGAACTGGGGCTGCTCTTATTGCTCCTACAATATTGTAGCTCAGATTCTACAGTCTGCATGGCAAAGAAAAATCCTCTTAGTACCATGATAAATTTAGTTGACTATTTTCAATAAGTCATAAATTCATACATGAACAGGGTAAAATATATACATTGCAGTCCACTAAATGGCAGCATCTATTGCTGGAACCAAACCACTTCAGGAAACTTCTTTTGCACTAAAATAATTAATACCACTCACTTTCAAATGTTCAAATCACCATAAACAGTCATTAAAATATAACGTTTATTCTCCAGACATTGGAGATGATATTTGAGTTGTTTAAGAATGCCAGTTGCCAGTCTGAGCATACAATGATCTGTACTGTTGATATCTTGTGACAATGTGTTGTGCTGTATTGGTTTACTATCATATTGCATTAAGATATTCTCACATCTTCTTTTTGCCTGTTAATGCAAGAGTGAAGAACATCAGAAAGTAGTTGCAGAGGTGATACATTTTAAATGTTGTTTGTTTTCTGGCTTGAATTTCATATCCAAATGACTATATTTCAGTAATTTGTGGAGTTATATATAGTTTTATAAGAGAAATATAGAGTGATGCTTCTCACAGACAAGTGACATGATACCAAACTCAGTCATATTTTTCTGACACTAGGCAAACCGTCCTGTAACTACATTTATATGCTGAGTGCCAAACAAGGTAGATACAATTATTTTGGTGCATTGGTATGTTGCCCCTGGTAATGTAACCCACAACTTCATGCTCTGTGTTCAGTTACCATTAAAAGTCCATAGTCTCTGTATAGAGTGCAAGCAGGGGACCAAATCCCAAACAGTTGTGAGCGTTATGATTAACTGAATGTAGCCCAGGTTACAAATATTGAAGAAGTATGCTTTTGGTGGAAAGGCTGAGAATCTTAATACACAGAAGGAAATCAAATCTTTAACAGTAAAGAGATCTACTAAAAGTGAAGGTACCTTTACCCAAAATAAAATATGACTTTTTTCTTGTAAGATTGTATTTCTTTGCTTTTGTTTTTATTTGTTTGGTTTTAGGTCCCTCCAACTGTATTTCAATCATTTGGAGACTATGATACATGTATAGTGCTGCCACAGTGTAGTATCATACCATAGACATGTGCAATGATACCACACCTGAAGTCGCTTGTGTTTTTAGAAAAGAATTATTTTCACCTATGGCAATATTATGTTTATGTGTGAAAAAATACAGTCTTGCAAAAAAATTCAACAAGTATCTTTTATTTGTTTGATATTGTGTGATACACATGAAAATTATTGCGACTTGTTAGAAAGCAAAGTTTTCTACATCCTGAATGTATATATAAAACAAATGTCACTCAGGGGACAAATTGTATAGAACACATGTAAACCGACCAAAATTTGCTTCTAAATATAAGCTACTTGTCATCCAAGTTAGATTTTTTTGCCACCTGACTGGAGCCAGTGACGTGAGTTGCGGGGACATGTGATTGTGGGGGAGGAGCGTGATGATGACATCATGTGACAGCCTGCCATATAGATGGCATACCAATCATAAAACCTCGATGGAACGTAATTTCATCTTCGTGTACTCGAGGAGAGGGGCTATTTTCCCAGTTCCTATTTCTGTGCAGTGATTGGTACAGTGCCTGTATTCATCATTTCAATCAATACAAACTGTTTCCCTCAGCTGATCACTGGTTTCCATCTCTTGTAGCATATTTCTTGTCTAGTCCTGAAATAAAATGAGTTAAGGTAAATGAAAAGTGGAAAAACTATAGCAAAATTTTAAAAGAAATATAATTGTTTGCTTATGACAAAAAACAACATAATTACTGTTATTAGAAATGGTTTCTATTTTTTTATTATTGTATTAAACCTAGAGTCATTTTGATTCAATGGCAAACAGAGCAGACCCAGATCAGACAGTGCCTTTAAAGAGACTCCTGTGTGCTTATACACTATTTTAGCTTATTCTTTACAAAGTATAAGTCCAGTCCATATTTTCATATCAGCACATTTATATTCATAAAGTCCTATATTAATGAAGTGAAGGGTTGAATCTGAGAAGAACCTCATTATATCAGTATCATCTTTGATATAAGTATCATAACATTTTGATGAAATCTGGGATTCTGGACTCCATGAGGAATTTGGGGGAGTAAACAAGAACAGCCATTTTTTTCCAGTTTGTTAATTGCTAGACGCTGTAACATCACAGAACAGGTGGGTTTCCTTGGTGAACTGCTCTCGGATGTTTCCTTAACATGTTTTCCTGTGTATCTTTGATAATTGCTTATCCTTATTTGGTCTAGGGCAAGATTCTTAGAAATTGTTCTGTTGTTGTAAGCAGAAACATTTCTTTGGGTCATTCACTCTTCATATTGTTGTTGTTTCCTTTATTTTTGCATTTTATGTAAATATTCACCATTTTTATTGTTGTATAAAAAGTGTTCTTTGGAATCAAGATATTCACAGACATTCAATTAGTAATACCCTAGTAATCAGAATACTGACTGTATTATTAAATGTATGTGAATTCATTGGCATGTGTCACCAGGTCAAATCTTAGAAAATCTTCGACAAACCTTATGAACACACTACAGGCTACATTTTTGGCCCAATCTTCATGAAACTTGGTCCGGATGTTTGTCTTCATGATATCTTGGATGAGTTCGAAATTAAGTCATCTGGGGTCAAAAACTAGGTCAATAGATCAAATCTTAGAAAATTTTAGAAAACCTTCTGAACACACTATAGGCTATATTTTTGGCCCAACCGTCATAGTATTAATTTAAAAAAAGGGGAAAAACCAGGGCAAATTTAAGTAAAACTTTGTGAAAACTCTAGTAGCCACAATTTTAGCCTTACCTTTATGTAACTTGGTCAGAATGTTTAATGTTTACATGAAACCAAAGATGAGTTTAATACATGAGGTCAAAAAGTAGGTCACCATGGCAAATCTAAGAATAATATTGTGAACAATCAAGAGGCCACATTTTTGGCTCATTTTTCATGGAATTTTGTCAGAGTTTTTTTAAAATCCTTGTGAACACTCTAGAGGTCACATTTCTGGTCCTACCTCAATGTAACTTGGTCAGAATGATCTCCATGATCTCGGTTGTGGGTTGTGTAGGGTCAAATGTAAATCATCAGGTCAGATCTTATATAAGGAAAAAAACTTGTGAACACTGTAGATGCTACATTTTTGTCCCAATCTTTATAAAACTTGATAAGAATGTTGTCTGCATGAAATCCTAGATGAGTGTAAATTAAAGTAGGGTCAAAATCTAGGTAATTTGTTAGAAAAAACATTGCAAACACTTTAGATGCCACAATTTTGGAAATCATGCCTAACACAGCAAACTTACTCAGGTGAGCGCTACAGGGCCATCTTGGCCCTCTTGTTTACATGTATTAGGTCAAAAACCTATTTCTATGATAAATACATATTCAGTGGTGTTGTACATATATGCATATAATATAAAACAAATAAGTCATATACAAAAAAATTGGAAATATTTACATGATAAATAAAATTTCTAAAATTAAATATTTTAGATATGCATATAATAATAATAATAATCATATAACAAAAAACTGACTATTTTGAACATACATAAAACATTTCAAAATATATACTATACTGTCTTAATATCAAAATATTGTTTGAAATCCAATATAAAGTCAGTATAAATAATGAATAGCACCACAATTAAAATAGTTTATAAAAACCTTAAAATAATAGATTTTCAACTGTTATTTAAACATGTCAAAGGAAGCCTACTGTCTGATGGTCAAGGGAAGTTTGGCCTACGATATTTAAACTTCTGTCATTATATGTTTTTCATTAATTTTTTGTTAATCGGAAAGACATATAACAATTCTGTAGTGTCTGAGACTTGTAGTCCCACTCTCTTTGGAGTTTGTTTGGTTAAAAGTTCACTGAGATAAAATGGATCATTTCCCACAGTGCAGTTATACATAAAGCACAGAATTTTGAAATGTATGCCGGCTTTGATTGGTAACCAGTGGAGATCAAACAAAGCTACCTTGGAACTGTCATATTTTCAAATAGTAAGACCAGTTTGGCAAATAACATATTCTGGATACATTGCATTTTGTACAAGACAGCATCTGCAGTTCAAACAATATGGCATTCCAGTAATCCAGATGGAAAATAACTAAAGAAAGAACCAGAATTTTAGTAGCGTCTTTGGCAAGATATACAGATATTCTTTTCAAAGATAATTCAACATTGCAGTTCTACACCTTGTTTTGATATGTTTTTTTTTGTTTGTTGGGTTTAAAGTTCCACCAACAGTATTACAGTCATATGGAGATGATGTCTACTTGAGACAGATATAGTGCTGCCACACTGCAGTATCACAATATGTTGTTTTTTTAATTTTAGAGATTCGTCTAAGTTAGTGCTCCAATGTCTTATAGTGTCACAGATTCATTTTTATTACCGGCAATGTCAATTTCTTTTGTACAACATAAATTTTATTCAACTATGCCTTACTACCAAACATTTTAAACTCTGTTTTTGCTGTGTTTATTTTTAGTTTGTTCACATTCACCCAGTCATTAAGGGTTCAAGCTCTGCAATGGAATTATGTGCCTTTGACACTGAAGTTGGTTGAAAATGTTTTGCAATATGGTTGTCAGCGACTCCATATAAAGATATAGTTGTTGGAATAACGTCAAATAAAGTTTCAGCATATCTCCCAACTGCCCTGAGGCACACAGAAAAGGCATGGAGATGACTAAATATAAGTCAAATTTACATATTACTGGTACACAACAACTATACAGTTGAAGATTTCAGTTGACCCAAGCAAAAGCTGTGCAGCCAATATTGGTGTCATTGACATCTTGTTGGCATTTGCATAGTCATCTAGCTTCAAATACTTGTTAATTATCATTAGGGCTACATTCCCATATAGGGCCATAACTCTTAGGTCCTTTTTGACCAAATTTATCTCCTTTTTTAAAAGAAAAATACACAGAAAAACATTAATCTTGGCTGTAACTTCTAAGCTATTAAAAGCTATTGTCAGCAAACTTCACATACAGTAGAACTTTGTTAAACTGAAGACCTGAAGACGGAGCTGAAAACTATGAAATAATGATTATTCAGATTAAAAGTCTGGTGGAAATTTTGGTTTGTTTGCATGCATGCCTACGTTTTTCATTCCTGGTGCATATCATGAAATCTGTTCAGCTGTGAAAATAACCTTATGTTATCATTCTCCTCCATGTTTGCCACTTGGTCAAAATGATGAGATAAGATTTCTAATTGCAAAGTTAAGTATTAGATCAGTTGTACTTGCTTCGTTTGTGATTCTTTATCTATCTGCCATTCACTCTGGTATTTTGTAGAATTCACTGTTGGTACATTGTATCATTTTATGAGAAATGATATTTAGCAAACAAAAAATTGTTGTCTCAGGATTGAATTTCACCAACAATGCTTAGTGCTAAGTATAACTTAAATACTTAAAGGGCAAACTCCATAAGTCTTATTTCTCCAATGAAAATACTCAAATATCTATTAATTTCTTAACAATTATTGTTAGTTAAGAAGGTAATAATTCATTTCAGCTGAGTTGTGTACTATAACATTTCATAAAATATTAATGGTGGAATGTGTATCTACCTAGTTTAAGAATTTAAGTATTACTTAGTGCAAGTTTTGTTGGTGGAATTTGAGCCTGTTAATTTAGAAGCAGTATAAATAGGCATGTAACACTTCCATTGATAGGCTCCAATGGTCTATATGGTAGGGCAAAGACGGTGATACCCTGATAGAAGCAGCACTGGCATACAAAGTCAGTGAATTAGTTCATGCACTGCAGGTATCTCCTGTCTAAGATGCTTCACTGGGAAGAATGAAAGATTAGAATTGATGACTTATTGTGATACAAGTTATATACTTCATATCTTCGCAGCTGGATAATAAGTGTATTGGTCTGGTTGCAATGTATTTATCTTAAGTCTACAGAAAAGTTTTCCCACAGTAATCCTATGCACTGATATGGACTTGTGCTAGGGGTGCCAACTAATAGATCTTTCAAAATCTTTTACCTCTGATTTGATCGAGGAAGCTGTCAGTTGCTTGCAGTGAATTTTGTCTCTGAAACAGATTTACCCAGCATCCAGTAATAGAGAATTGATCTTCAGTAAAATAGAAGTACCAATGGAACCAACTAAAGTACATGTACTAACAAACCAAAACCAACAGGAGCCTGCAGTTAAGACAATATAATTTTCTATCAGTTGCTGTTTGGGTTTACACTTAGACGTGTTGTGCATGATGGTGTGGTTTTTGACAGAGAAGGTCTTTTGAGGCTCAGCACCTCTGACTTCCGTCCTCTTGGAATTTTTCTGTCAGGGTTACCCTCCCTTAGTACTTCTAGACAGGTGCACCTACACAGTCATAGAGACAGATGCAGATACAGGGTATTCAGGTGTGCTACCCTAGCTCATTCTGAATAGACCCCCTAGTTCTTAATTGTGCCTGGTGTTTAGCACTGACACTAGCAAGGCCTTTTACATGTAACTACTGTCTGGGTGAACCAGTGTTAGACTTCTGTCTGGTTAGGCAGGGAATACTGAAAAGTGTCCCAGAATTTTCCAAGGTTCGACGGGATTTGAAGCCTGACCCCTGGAATAGTCCAGCGTGTTACCACTGAGCTACCACTCCCCCTATCTTTTACAGTGACATAATTATGTTATACAGTTAATTAACATCAACAAGAAATCAGTTAATGTCTCAAATATAAACACCTGGCCCGGTTGGTCCGTAAGTCAACTTAACAAAGTGAATAATTTAATTAGTCACACAAGAAGATAGCATCAATATTTAACAAAGTCATTTGTATTTTTGTCTGCTCGTATATATATGTATATATTAAAAAGAGAAATATTTTAATTAAATAATTAAATGAGATTTTTATTTCCAACTGATGTGGAATTAACAATGTACATGTACTTTGTGCATTTACATTCATATGTAATGAAATAGTTCTGAATAGAAGTGTCCACTTGCAGTACGAAATATTCTGTCTGGTCATAAATGCCTGTTTTAATCTCCACTTGAATCATCAATAAAATCATTAAGGCCTAAAAACAAAACTTCTGTGTTTTGGGCAACCCAACCCTACAAAGCGAAAACCTGCCGACCCTAAGGTTTTTAGTGGTCATTTTTAGCAGCCATCTTGAGACTGCCATTTTCTGTGATTCATTCACTATTATGACTGGACTTTAAAAAAAAAATATGTAAAAAAAAAAAAATCTCAATCCTGACCATACCAAATTTTTTTGAGACCGTTGCCTAGAACACAGATTTTTTTTTTTTTTTTTCGCAAAAGCAGTTCATCTACTGTCCCAACATAACAGTTACATAAACTATTTAAATATAGGAACATTACCTAGACTCAACATTATATGCAAGGCTGACTTTAAAAATGCCTCCCTGGACTCAACATTATATGCAAGGCTGACTTTAAAAATGCCTCCCTGGACTCAACATTATATGCAAGGCTGACTTTAAAAATGCCTCCCTGGGGCTGACTTTAAAAATGCCTCCCTGGACTCAACATTATATGCAAGGCTGACTTTAAAAATGCCTCCCTGGACTCAACATTATATGCAAGGCCGACTTTAAAAATGCCTCATCTTGAAAAAATGTTGGATATTTTATGTTTTTTTTTTCTTTTCAAGCATTTTTAGAGTATTTTGAAATGTAAAGGAAATGGTTCATGTTTATATCCTACTTTTATTTGATCACTAAAAAAATAAAAGTTGAAAGGGGGGATGAACCTGTGAAAATGTTTTATTTTATGTTGTTGTTTTTTTTAAATGTAAAGGCATATTTCAGCAACAGATTGGGTCAGGTTTTATATATTACCGGTACCTCTATTTCATCATTTAAGAAGATAAAAGTGTAAAAGTGGGGTCAACCTGTGAAAAAACAAATGATGTGAAGAATCTATAAAAATTTCTATACTTGAGGCATTTTATAGTCCTTAAGTATATAAACACTGATATACTTAACTTGTATACATATTCACAGGTATATTTAATTAAGATCTATTATTAGCTCACCTGAGCACAAAGTTCTTAAGGTGAGCTTTTGTGATCACCCTGCGTCCATCGTCAACAATTTACTTTAAACAAAATCTCCCCTGAAATCGCTGGGCAGACTTTGATTAAACTTGGCGGGATGTTTCTTGGGTGAACCTTCACAAAAGTTGCTAAAATTAACTTGATCCATTTGGAACTCTGGTTACCATGGCAATGGAAAGAAAAAATATGAGAACTTCAAAAATCATCTCCTTCAAAACTGTTGGCCAGATTTCAAAATATTTTGGTATAGATGTTCCTTTGGTAACTCTCTACCAAGATGCTAAAATTATTCTGATCCATAAAAAAAACATGGCCACCAGGGGCAGGGCTAATTTGCTTTTTATGTATATAGTGAAATCTTTAAACAACATCTCCTCTGAAACTGCTGGACAGAGTTTGATTAAATTGGCAGGGATGATCCTTGGGTGAAGCTTCACAAAAGTTGGTAAAATTATTCCGATCTGTAAAAAACATGGCCGCCATGGGCAAGCTAATTTGCCTTATATATGTATAGTGAAATCTCTAAATGACATCTCCTATGAAACGGCTAGACAGAATTTGATTTAAGTTGGCAGGGATGATCCTTGGGTAAGCTTCACAAAAGTTGCTAAAATTATTCCCATCCATAAAAAAAGGTTGCCAGGGGCGGGTCTAATTTGCCTAATATGTATATAGTGAAATCTTAAAACGACATCTCCTGAAATCACTGGACATAATTTGATTAAATTATGCAGGGATGATCCTTGGATAAAGCTTCACAACAGTTGCTGAAATTATTCCAATCCATTAAAAAACAAGGCTGCCAGGGGTTGGGCTAATTTGCCTTATATGTATATAGTGAAATCTTTAAATGTTCTATCTCTTTTTATTTATATACATACTTAGAACAGTTTAACAGTCAGCCCATGAAATGGTTTCACATTTAGATATCAGTAAGACCTGATAATGATTTACATAAAGTTTGTGCTGAACCGGTTACTTTCCTATAATTCCAGAAATGTGACACAACGCTGAAACACAAGACGGAGATGGTGAGCAAGCTAGAGGAGAAGACAAACCAACTTGTGGCTGCTCTGAAGGACATGGAAAAGAAGTGAGTAATTCTTGTCAGGTGGCAAAACACAAAGTGTTCCAAAACTTCTACAGTACAGCTGTGCCATCTTATATACAGTTCTAAGTAGCATCTGCTGAATGTTCAGTTACTGAAGACTTGTGAATAGATGCATGAAGAGAGGCCATTGTTGGAGCATGATGATGATGATGATGATGATGATTTGACACTTTTGCAAACAGAGCAGACTCAGAACGCAGTAATACCCTCCCAACTGATAGCCATTGATGATTTCCTATTACATGTTATGTATTGAATATGATCAGCCTGTTTTCTGATTTTTATTGGCGTCGTATAGGTCATGTTTCATTTATTGCTTTAGTTTACTTAATAGGTTAATGTCGAATTGATTATACATGGTTGGGTCACTATATGATATACGAGTATTAAAAAACAGGGATTTGTATAAATTTCTTGCTTTGCTTTCAGGAACTATAAGCCCCTGTGTCAAGATAACGTGATGGTGTATAGAATCACGCCACTTATCTACAGCATGATATAATAGTGAGACAGTAATAATCATAGGTATTTGTCTCATTTGGACCTCCACAAAAGTTATTAATGATTGAAATAGGATGATAAATCTATGCAAAAACAATTTAAAGATTGTAACTTTACCTATGATTCTTCTTATTTCAGGGCCAAGCACTTGGAGAGT
>CM037778.1:42697532-42735252 GCA_021229015.1 Solen grandis | reverse complement strand
TGATCGCGTAAATCCTAATACGTACATGTATATGATGTGTACAAGATGCATCGGTATTGCTTTGAGAAAACATAGCTCTAAGTACTAGTTCTACACAGGAACATGTTTACAGTATATCGGTGCTATACCTCGGACACGTATATTTCGAAGAACATTTTTTTGTTTTGCGAAATTAGCATGGGTATCACACCCGAACTTAATTGTATCTAACAACAGTCTCTTTCATATGGAAAAAAAAAACAATGATAAAACGGGACCACATTTTCATGATATGCTTCACTGCTATGTCTTATTATTTAATATGATAAACCAGGAATTATTGCAAGCCATAACAATAGAAAAATAAACATAAAACCTACATGGGAATGGAAGATTTGTTAATAATCAATAAAATAATTATGTATTTTATTCCGTGATAACACAGAGTTCACTGACATGAATAGTTAAAAGAAAATGATCTTGTTTCCATATTATTACAGTTCGCTAAAGATCTCATTTCCATATTATTACAGTTATATAAAATAGAGATATAATAGGTTAGAACATTTTCTTGCATATCCCTAATCTTTTATGTATAATTAAGTGAAAAAAAGTGTGTTTCGCAATACCGGAGGCGTGCCATAAGTTCTTATCAGCAGGCACAGCATGTGTTTATTTTGACCGGATATGTCACCTTTATGTCTCGCCGCTGCCGGAATACCACCCCCAGAGGAGAAGACTTTTGACATGTACACAGAGTGAATGTTATTTCCGGTACTAAAAGATTACAATTTTTAGCAATAATTTGAAATTCTATTTTAAACACACCAATATTCATAGAATAATAATAATAATAAAACTGTTTCCAATCTAGGTATGAGGCACAGAATATATTTCGAAGAGAGAAAAAAAAATCTTAAATGTACATGATGATGATGATGATAATGATGATACATGTATCAAAAATACATTTGTAAGGGAGTGTGCGGGCACACATGTGTGTGACTTATGGACTTATTTTTATATCACAAATGAGCGAATCATATGGTATTCTTTAAAATATTTTGATTGTTAAAACGGCGAGTAAAATACACAGATTTTAAATGGACTTTTTTTTTTTTAATTTGTTCTTCCGATTGAAACCGATTGTGTCTACAAATCAAAATCTCTGCAAATTAAAATGTGTCTCGAAACCACATACATGATAACATTAATGACCATTAGCTCAAAATATAGGATGAGAGAGAGAGAGAGAGAGATGAATGCATATTTATGCGGAAGACACAGTGAATTAGTGCGGGGATGATACATATGCACACAATATAAATGTTATATCATAAATATTTAATGAAATATTAAATACTTTACATTTAAATAATTTTTACAATAATACTTGGTCAAAACCATGGATACAATTACAAAATATTGAAAGCCCAACACATGATGATATTTCCCTACTTAATAAGAGACAATTAGTTATATATCCTTACATGTATTAATGCATGTGTTAGACAATCTGGAAACATGTCTGGAAAGGTGTGAAATAACTTTATACAGTAGATGAACTGGGTGTAGTCAAAATGAGATATAACCGATTTGGCAACTTTTTTATTCTTGTACTCGATTAACGAAACAAATCATATTAAACTGTATACGCATGGCGGCGTATGACATTTCTCACGAATACCCGGTTAAACGGCGGCCTCTTCACTCATGGCATCTTTTCGACAAAGATAGCTTTTCGACCCATGTTAATGTACATGTATTTAATTGTTTAATTACCAAGGTCAATTTCCAACAACAATTCTTCGGGCTAGGGCTTTTTAAAACAATAGATGATTTTCCGAGCTTCTGGTTAAAGTATATGAAAACATATTTATATTAAATCTATACCTATGGCAGTTACCTACTTGTAATATATACGAATATTCTAATAAGAAAATAGATACGGTGCTATTCTCCCACACTCACTCGCGTTCTTTTGATATTTGATACATCCAATAAATTATATATACATTTATGTTTGATGGGTTAAATGCAAAGTTTGAAAAATGCCCGAAGATATTGTTTTAATTAGCACAATTGACAGCGTACTAGATATTAGATGATTGCTGGTATCATTTGTTTTTGTTTTTTAATGTGATTAATATCAAAACACATAATAACAAAGCATAATTAATACATTTTTTATGAGTCCTCGTTAGGAAAAAAAACAACAGTTTTTCATTACACGTGCTTAGGTTGTTATTTACGGAGACAACAGAGTCCGTAACATTTCTAGAGGAACCGCAATTTAGTTTGTCCCCATTTCCTGTTTCCCGTTTTGTTTATTTCCGCTGTTTATTACAGATGAAAACACGGCTTGTGATAAATATTGTTAAAAGCTTAGTTGATATTTCATATTTTTGAACTTATTGTAAAATCTAGTTGTATACACTTGTAAAAAATGCCATTTATACCGTACTTATCCTGTATCGTATATCGCATAACGTATATCGCAGATCGTAAATCGTATATCGTATGGTATCAGACAAAGAACGCATCGCATCGCATCGTAACGAATCGTAAAGGTAAATCAGACCTGCTATCGCACATCGCATATCGCAGATCGTATATCGCATATCGTATATCGTCCGTATTTCTATCGTATTCCAATCGTATTTTTTGACAACTGATACGTTAGCACCACTGTACCAGACCACTTAAACTAATCATTCACTAATTGGAGGGGTTACATACTACCCACCAATTTGGGTCCCCCCAAATTCACAGGGCAGAGAATAATTTACTGTTCTTGAGGAATCAAAGTGTGGTTTATACAAGAGAACTTTATTGTAAAGGTCCCACAGTAAGTGGCAAATGTAGCCTGTTGAGAAAACTGTGTAGCCAGACTGCAACTCAAACATGATGAATTCTCTCCTGACAGAGCCACCTAACCACTTACACAAATCTCTAAACAAGATGGGTTACTTACAGAATGTTACACATACAGGTATGCTGTTTACAAAAAATCGCTTTTTTTTTTCTATTTGTTTTAGATATTCCTGTTTATTAATTTACTTTGGTTTAGCATCTCATTGGCACGATTTCAATCATTTGGGGATTTTTAATATGTAATCATGCCCGGGAAACCCTGAACTATCCATAAACAGTTTCAATATCCTGACACTGGGCAGACAAATCCCTGAGTTATCCACATACAGTTACATTATCCTGTCACTGAGCAAACAAGCCCCTGACCTATTCACATAGTTTCAATATCCTGACACTGGAAAAACAAGTCCAAAAACTATCCACATACAGGTACATTATCCTGACACTGGGCATACCAGCCCCTGAACTATCTACACATAGTTACATTATCCTGACACTGGGCAAACCAGCCCCTGAACTATCCACACATAGTAACATTACCCTGACACTGGGCCAAACAGCCCCTGAACTATCCACATACAGTTACATTATCCTGACACTGGGCAAACCAGCCCCTGAACTATCCACATACAGTTACATTATCCTGACACTGGGCAAACCAGCCCCTGAACTATCCACATACAGTTACATTATCCTGACACCGGGCAAACCAGCCCCTGAACTATCCACACATAGTTACATTATCCTGACACCGGGCAAACCAGCCCCTGAACTATCCACACATAGTTACATTATCCTGACACTGGGTAAACCAGCCCCTGAACTATCCACACATACTGGGCAGCAAGTCCCAGAACTATCCACATACACTAACTAAAACTGTTAAAGCCATAGATTGTGTCTATCTTTAATACATTTGATATGTTGCAGTCAGAGTTTAAATAAATTAGATACAAATATATCATTTCTAGGCTAATTAGCACCACATTGAATGGGTGTAATGTATAATTTTTGCCAATTATCTAAATAAATATTGAGTACATTTCTATGGATTATTCTTAAATTTATATGAATTCATACAATTAAAATAAATATCAAAATAATTAAATGAAAAATAGATCAACAAGGACAACACAGTCTGATTTTTCCAAAATAAAGGGTACCATTTCTATTTTTTTCCAAAACAGCCAGAAAAAGGCCTGTCAGATTTTGGCACATTTCATGATGTCTATTTGAGACAACAATATAAGCTCATGTGAGCTGGACGTCACTTACCCATGATTTTGGCTGCAATGGATGCTCCCACAATAACTGACAGATTTGGAGCGATGAAGGTCATGCGAGATTCGACATATTCGTGGATCTTTCTCTTGAATTCACTCAATTCTAATGCCTGAAACATAATAACATACATTGCTTCAGTACAACACCGCTATATTGCAGTTCTTGGGGTCCATTGAAAAACCCTAATATAAAGCAATAAAGTACATTTGTAGAAGGCAAGGGAGATATTGTAATAAATTTTTTCATCACTTTAAATCAAGCCTCCTTTTTTTATCATTTATATGCAGGGCCCACTCTGGGGAATCATCCCATTTTTTGTATGTTTCCTGGGTTGGACCAGTACTTCGTGCCTGAGAAGGTCATGAAAGGTTCATGTCTGTAACAGGGTTCGAACACCGAAACTTTTGGATATGCTACCAATGCAAGATGACTTCTCAGTTACAGGATAACCACTTCAACATGACAGCCACATGGACCAGTCTTCCAATATTGAACTAGTACAGTATTTTCAAGCTGGTAAGGATAAATACTTACCATATCACATGCTTCCATCACTATTTTCAACTCATCATCTGTTAATAGTGACCTGAAATAAACAGAAAATGGGTTGGTTTTCATATTAATGTAGTTTATAGCTAAGAAATCATTTAAATTAGCACAAAGGTGATTAATACACCCGCATCCCACCATGTAGGACAGGACGGGACTTGATGGGACGTGACATGCTTGATACTTATACAGCCCTCACTTCTGTGAAGAGGGGGCATATAAATAAAACTGCAAAAGGGCTTTGAACTAGAATTTGTTGCCAGACAGTCTAAGGTGTCATCATAAACATGTACTGTAAAATAAATAATATTCATTGATTTCTTGGAGTTTTTAACAGAAAATACATTAAGGCTATGAACATTGTTCATTCAGTAGACCTAACATTATTTTGAACATGAATCCAAAAATAAATGTACCCATAAAATTGAGTTTAACAGTTTAAAATCAACACAATGTAATATATTGTCAACTTCCAGAGGTTGGAAGTAAACTTCCAGGGGTTGGAAGTAGAACTGATATCAAAAGGCTCCTGTAGAAAATGAGACCCTGTACTTGTCTTGCAAATTTTCAATCATATATTTTTAAATCTATGAATATTTCAGTGTCTCCAGTTCATACTTTAGTGTCTCCCATTATATTTCTTAATAAATAAAGGGCATCATTACCAGGAATAAGGTTTTAGAAATTAATTTATAATACAAGAAAAAAAATAACTACTTCAAATTTTAGGAGACTGAGTCTGTGTCAAAAACATAGACTCAGGAGATTGATAAGTTAGGGCCCTGTATATCATTAGTATATGCCCTTAATTTTGAGCAAAGCTTTGACAAATACATAAGCAGGATGGTATATAATGTGAAACGTGTGATCCCAAAGTGATGCCACATAAATATCAAACTGGAGACTTGAGAGTCATATAGATACCCCTGTGTAGTGGAGGCTGTGACGCTGACAACCATGATGGTGGCGGGGGTGAGGATGTCGTGGAGGGCGGAGCTGTTCTTGCAGTTCTCCAGGATGTTGTTACCCAGCTCCTGAAATACACAAATGTATGTATTAGACAAGCCTTACTACAGACTAATATATATTACACCTCAACAGCTAATAAGTTTGGCACTGCAGGTTGTTTTTGTTGTTGTCTTTTGACACACGCATGTACTGCACTGAGAACAATAAAATCAATGTTGTATTAGTCATAGGTTTTTAACAGTATGTGTTCAACAAAATCATCTCTTTCCCTAAACAAAAAAAAACAAATATCAGCAAATAGAAAAAACAAGCACTATGTTCAAATGAACGCCATGCCTCCACGGGGGGCCTTAGACCTTGGGGGTAAAGGTCATTTGAAAGTCAAGGTCACCTAGCAGGTAGAGCTCATCAATGTGCATGCACCTGTGAAGTAAGAAAGCTTAGGATGGCGGAACTTCCATTTTATATCCAAGGTTAATATTTGCTATATGGTGACCCTGACCTTTAGACCCTGGGACCTATAAGTAAGTCTGGCGAATAAAGCGCATCAAGGTGCATACACATGTTAAGATCGGAGGTTATGGATAAAAGCATGTTCATAATGTGGCTAGGGTTAATATTTGCTATTTTGGGTAACAGTGACCTTGACCTTTGATCCTGTGACCACTAAGTGGGTCTGGTGGGTTGAGCTCATCAAGGTGCACGCACCTGTGAAGTATGGAGGTTATGGATGGAAGCACGTTCATAATGTAGCCAAGGTTAATATTTGCTATTTTGGGTCGGTCTAGTGGGTAGAGCTCATTAAGATGCATGCACCTAAGAAGTTTGAGGCTTCATGTGGAAGGACCTCCAAGTTATGGTCAAGATTAAAGTTTTGTGACAGACAGACAGACGGATGGATGGACAGACGGATGGACCAAAAACAATATGCCCCCCAGAACTATCGATGGCATAAAAAAAAAAAGAAAAAAAAAAAAAACAAAAAGAACAACAAAATCATATCAAACCATTTCACTTATGAATATTAAAAACTTAGATCAATTTACTAAACTTTAAATGGTACATGAAACAATGGAGCCATTAGCTCCTTCCAGGGACTGTCTGAACTGGGTCTGCTCTGTCTATCAAGGCATCAAAATGTATCTATATGAAGTATAGGATCAAACAGTCTTATACTGCTCATGAGAAGGTACCTCTGATAAACTTGTCCAGACTAATCTCCAGTCTTATCTGGCTTTTCAATGGTTTGACATGGTGTAAAATGTTGAATCCATGGAAAGAAAGGTGTGTATATACAAACACAATATAGAGAGTGACCTACCTTGACAGTACAGACATACTGTAGGGGATCATTCACGAGGGACTCCAGCTCTGGGAATCTCTTCTGGTAGTAGTCTCGTGTAAACTTGTGAATCACATCTGTGGGAAAAATAACTTTTCATTTATTTTAGCTCAAACTTTTCTCTTCTTATGTCAAATTGAAAGAAGTTCATACAACTCAAACTATTGGACCAGCACTTTGCATATGGGAGGGCCATGAAAGATTCTTGCTCCAGGAGGGCTCAAACCCGCAACCTTTAGATCTGCAGTAACGTATATTATCACAAGACCATATCATCATACAGTAAAACTTCGTTCGCTTGAACACGCTAGGGACTGAAAAAAAAGGGCGAGTCATCGGTTGTTCGAGCCAAGTCATGTATCAAAATGTACTCATAAACATGTGCATGAATTCCATATCGTTAATTTCACCTGTCAATTTACCAGATTGTTAAACTGTTCTATTTATGAAAAACATGTACACGTAAATTCTAACATTTGCTGTCTTATCTTTATAAATAAAATGTGATTAGTGAGTTTGTTTTCTTTCTTACTGAGCGGAAACAGAAACAACGATTAATTCAGAGATAATTCAATGACGAATTGTATGAAGCAATATTAACATCGTTAATACATTATAGTATTTCTGTGTATGTGTGTGCAATTTATTTTGATAATTACGAAAACAAAAAGGAAGATATGAGCCATTCTTTCTTTATTTTTTAAAACTTTAATATTCATTGAAAATAACAAAACAATACAGCACATCATCTTTTCAAACATGCATCGTACGTACACTGCGACATCTCAGAATTGAGTGATATGAAAATTTTTCGCTCCTCATTTATAGAATCAGGTAACAGCACTGGCATTTTTTACTCAAATAAGAGCGGAATTATGATTGCAGTGAAATGTTTTATTTTCATTTAATTAAACATACCGCCTTTTTAATTAAGGCTATTTTCTGAGATTATGCATGCCAGTTTGCACTTAATAATTCTAGGCCAATCGCCGAATAATTATGTAAATGCAATTAAGTTTCGGGTCCTCTTTAAGTCAGATTATATGCTTTAATTGGCCGACCACATGTTCTCAGTTTGTTTAGCCTAATTGATTGAACAAAGGATTAGCAGTCACGTCAGAAAGGTGAGAACCGTCCTGACGAAAATCAAAATGACCTAGACGCACTGATAATTTCAAAGCTCCTGAGACACACGGACTATTATACAAGAAGTGTTCGAGCCAACTATTGTTGTTTACGCTATAAGATCAACCAAGGAACAGTATGATAGTGACGAGCCATCGAGCGATCGGTGGTCGAGCCAAGGGTTGTATATTTAGTTAAAATAAATAGGGAATTCGCCGGGACCGAGAAATATGTTCGACCGTCACATGGTAGGCGAGCGTGCGGGTGTCGAGCGAACAAAGTTTTACTGTACTTTGTTTCTTTTAAGCTTAAACCTGAGCTTAAATAATAAATTCAATCACATATTTAGTATTCTGGCTGAGAAGCAGGCACGAACCCACCTTGACAGTTATTCTGTAGGCCAGGTACCCTGAGTCTGGAAAGATTCTTGTAAATAGTCGGGTTTGATTGACTGATTGATTGATATTTTGGTGTTTACCATTGCTGCGACAGTATTTCAGTCATATAGGGACGTCCAGCTAATTATAAGTGGAGGAAGACCCTGAATGCTTTGAGATATCTGGATAGGATCACCAACCTACCACAAGCCAGCTGGAAGGCTTCCTCACATGAAAATTCGAATGACCCTGCTGGGACTCGAACCCACGCTGTGAGAGGCTGAGTGAGTGTTAAAGTAGGGTTTGAACAAACAATCTGAAATCAATACCCTGAATATAACTGCAGAAGTTTATACATAGTTGTAAATATCCATATCACACCACAACTTTATTGTTGATGAAATATAAATCATTTGTTTGTCTGCTTAAATTTTATGTCCAATCAACAGATTTTCAGCCATATTGAAACTTTTTCTGGGAAAATGAGACCAACAAATCACAGGTAAGTGAAGAGACACCCGGTCACATTCTCCTTATACTAGGCCTCATCATACCCTATATGCCAAGCACCATGTGAAAGGGAGGTATACAAATACCATTTGACATTAATATAATGGAGTTGAAGATCATACCTGCAACCTTCTGGTTACAAAACAGATGTTCTAACCACAGGTGAAACAACCCAAGTTCCTCAAAAGATATACATGGATGTCTAAATAATAACAGTTTGAGAGAGAGCTGAAAGTGTTTTAGAAAACCAGTAACCAGACACTGAAATTGGAAATGATACCCATTATATAACCAGTCATGTTAATAACATTTAAAGTTAAAAGGAAATGTACTGGAAAGTGTATCATTCATTCTTTTCAACTTTGTAATAGTCTACTGAAGTAACAAATGGATTAAATCAAATGAGACAAAATACTTCTGACAGAACAGACATTTTAATAAAAGATTTTTTTTTGCTTGTGGTCATATTAAATATTGTACTCAGTTTTCTTCTAAAGGAGGAACTAAAAAAAGAAAACAATTTTCTACTCTCCAAATTTTTAAATTGGGGAAAAAAAAAAAAAAATTTTCCCTTGTTAATGTTAGTGAAGTCTTTGTTTCCTGACAAATAAACTTGGCAAGTGTAAATCACATACTTGTGAAAACGCTATTTCGTAAATGCAACTTTGGTGAAAAATCTGTAAATGGGTATTGATAAAACTTATACACAAATATAGTTAAAAATCAAATTCTTAGGTAATGACCATCTGTGAACGAGCTGCTTTAAGCAAGAGAAGTCAATCTGAAAGCAGGTAATCTCTAACCCATATAAACACTGGAATTAACCTGTTACCTCGATAAATTGCTTTAGCTCGAGCCATAGATCAAATTATATCATTTCCAAATAAAATGCTTGGATATCCTTTTCTATTAGTCCTAGTTAACTCCAACACTGAATTTTCAAACAGAATTAGGTTAACCATTTACAGGTTTTATACTGGTAACAAATGTTAGGAACCATGAACCGTGCCACTTACTGATTTCATTGTCTATTTCCACGGTTAGGTTGTTGGCCTGCACAATTATTCTATACTCTGGATCCAGCTCAACAGGGCCTGCCACTGAAACACAAGAAATGTGCAGAGTTGACCAAAAACATGTTCACTGGAAAATCAAGTCCCACACTCTTGGCCATCTTCATTTATCAGTAGTCGGTATCTAGAATTATCTCTGCAAGGAAGGCAATCACATATGCAAAACTAAATTTATACATCATACTTAGGACATCTGTAGACAGTAGTGTTTCATTAAAGAGAAAAAATATTAAGAGTATGCAAAAGGCGTATTATCACAAAAATATTACATCAATTCTATATGAATCCAAGATGCATATGGTTACCGGTAATATACCTTTATGATTTCATAAATATAATTACATAATAAAATTTGTACAATATATAAATACAATATACATGATTTTTTTTCAGTAAGACAAATTCCACGATTTCTACAATCCCAGAATAAAACACAAGGTGCAAAAAAGAAATGCAAAAGTAAAGAGATTGCAAGAGAAGGATTTTTTTCTTCAATTTTAACCATACCTGAATCTTTTCTTTTCTGTTTTGCATATATTTCAATTTGTTTCACCACTTCAGTCAGCTGAAAAGAAATTAAAGGATAGTGATAGACAAAATTATTAAAAGTACATTGTATTTACATGAAAAATATTAAAACCTTTCTTCAAGTTCTTTTTAATCATATTTTAATACCCAAGCTCCTTTTTAATAACAAGAGGGCCAAGATGGCCCATGATCGCTCACCTGAAAAAGATGATTGCTTAAGAAATAAAGATGCTAGAGTGTAAAAGTGAAATCTGGCTTTTTTTAAGGTGAAAAGGGCATAACTCCTAAATTAACTTGTCAATATCAGTTATAATTGAACCCGATTGCGAAATTATGGGCATAAACATTGTCTTAAAGTTTAAAAAAGATTGCTAAAAAATGAAGATGCTAGAGTGTAAACAAAGTGAAATCTGGCAAATTTTTAATATTAAAAGGGGCATAACTCCTGACCTAATTGACGGATCTCAGCCATAATCGAACTCAATCGAGACATTATTGTCATAAACATTGTCATAAAGTTTGAAGATGATTGCTCAAAAGATGAAGATGCTAGAGTGTAAACAAAGTGAAATCTGGCATTTTTTTAAAAGGGCCATCGAACTCAATCGAGAATAAAGTTTTAAGATGATTGCTCAAAAGATGCAGATGCTAGAGTCAGTAGAGTGTAAACAAAGTGAAATCTTGCATTTTTTGAATATTAAAAGGAGCATAACTCTTGACTAATTGACGGATCTTAGCCATAATCGAACTCAATCGAGACATTATGGTCATAAGCATTGCCATAAAGTTTGAAGATGATTGCTCAAAAGATGCAGATGCTAGAGTGTAAACAACGTGAAATATGGCATTTTTTGAATATCAAAAGGGGCATAACTCCTGACCTAATTGACGGATCTCAGCCATAATCGAACTCAATTGAGACATTATGGTCATAAACATTGTCATAAAGTTTGAAGATGATTACTTAAGAAACTAGATGTCATTCGTGAAAACGAATGATAGGACTTTCTGCAAGCTGTGTTAATGCAAAAAGCAGGAGATAGAAGTTTCATGTAATGACTCACCTCTGGTAGTATTTCATGTTCATGCTGAACAATTGACATTATATTCCGAAATTAGTGCAAATGATAAGAACTAAGTATTAGTCTGTGACGTAACATGATGTCATATGACGTAAGGACATGACTGCAAACTTGATTTCTAGTTTAAAGGTCCTATGTTCGAATCTTACTTCAGCCACAATACTTCGGTTTTAAGGAATTAAGGTTAGCTGACAAAATATTCACACCTTAGTTGCAAGATGTACCATCTGTAAAAATTTGAAGAAAATCTGATCATAAATGGCGGCTGTAGAGCGCGAATACCATTTTTCACTATTTTCAGCTCTGACGTCAGGTGACGTCATAGGGTGCTGAAAATACTGTTGCTCAAATGCGCATACTTTACTGCAATAAATCTGAAATTTTCATTATTCTGAAAAACTGGTATCATGTCGAAATCATTGCCCCAAATTAAAATTAAATGGTATGCTTATGACGTCCTATGACGTCACGATTCAAATTATTTGTAGAAATGCTGCAGAACTGCAAACTCTGTAAGTTTCAACTTTCTATCTCATCCTGAAGTTCTTTAATCCTAAAATGAAATTTTCGGTCCTATGTTCGAGTCTTATTTCAGCAACAGAACTTCGGTTTTTCGGAATTTCGGTTAGCTGACAGGATATGAACACATTAGTTTCAAGATGTACAATCTGTAAAAATTTGAAGAAAATCCGACCATAAATGGCGGCTGTAGAGCGTTAACACCATTTTTCACTATTTTTAGCTGTGATGTCACATGACGTCATAAGGTGCTGAAGATGCTTTTGTTCAAAAGCGCATACTTTGTTGTCAAAACTCTGAAATGTTCATTATTCTGAACAACTGGCATCATGTCGAAATCATTGCCCTAAAATGAAAATGAAAAAGTATGCTTATGACGTCACATGACGTCATATGACGTCCCGACTCAAAAAAATTGAAGAAATTCTGCACAACTGCAAACTGTGTAAGTTTCAACTTTCTATCTCATCCTGAAGCTCTTTAATCCTAAAATGAAATTTTCGGTCCTATGTTCGAATCTTATTTCAGCCACAGAACTTCGGTCTTTCGGAATTTCGGTTAGCTGACAGGATATGCACACCTTTGATTCAAGATGTACCATCTGTGAAAATTTGAAGAAAATCCGACCATAAATGACGGCTGTAGAGCGTGAACACCATTTTTCACAATTTTTAGCTGTGACGTCATGTGACGTCATAGGGTGCTGATGATGCTTTTGTTCAAAAGCGCATACTTTACTTTCATAACTCTGAAATTTTCATTATTCTGAACAACTGGCATCATGTCAAAATCATTGCCCTAAAATGAAAATTAAGAAGTATGCTTATGACGTCACATGACGTCATATGACGTCCCGACTCAAAATATTTGTAGAAATTCTGCAGAACTGCAAACTGTGTAAGTTTCAACTTTCTATCTCATCCTGAAGTTCTTTAATCCTAAAATGAAATTTTCGGTCCTATGTTCGAATCTTATTTCAGCCACAGAACTTCGGTCTTTCGGAATTTCGGTTAGCTGACAGGATATGCACACCTTTGATTCAAGATGTACTATCTGTGAACATTTGAAGAAAATCCGACCATAAATGACGGCTGTAGAGCGCGAACACCATTTTTCACAATTTTTAGCTGTGACGTCATGTGACGTCATAGGGTGCTGAAAATCATTGAAATCAAAATTTCCTTACGTGACTAATAAGCCATAAAAATTTCATCGTCCTAGGTCCATTGCAACATATAAAAATAAGTGTTTAGTTAGGAAGAAGAAAAGAATAATAATAATAATAATAACTACAAACCAATAGGACTCTGCTTACAGAAAGTCCTAATAAAGGTGATAGAGTGTAAACACTAAAAATTGTTGATGCCGCACGGCTGATGCTCACGGGATCACAATAGCTCACCCTGAGCTTTCCTCAGGTGAGCTAAAAGGCAACAACGAACAATGGTTGTTTACCACATAATTATGCATTTCTAGACCCTACCATAAAGCTTGATCAAACTGAATGTTCTTTTTTTTTCCTTCAGATTTAGCAAGTTTTTCTTCCCAATGTCTAATGTACAGAGGAATAATGAACTATAGGAAAAATCATTAGTTGCAGGCTTATCTTGTTTACACTCGTCACATTGCTAATTATATGTCAGTTTTTGACTTGTAAAGATTTAAGAGATTTCTGTCATGGTTCATACAAATTTTCTGAAGCAAAATTTAAGGGTTTTTAAGGTCTTGAAATTCAAAATTAAGGACTTTCATTAACAGCAACTTATGCTTTAAATTTCAAGGCATGAAAGGGATGGACATCATTTTTTAACATGATATACACTTTTCTTATTATCAATATTGTAATTTCAAGTTCAAGGGTTTTTCAAGACTTTTCAGTTTTTTTTGTTTTTTTTCAAGGGTTTATAAGGCAAAATGTGATTTTAAAGGGTTTTTCAAGACAGAAATCAAATTCAAGAATTTTTCAAGACCTGTGCGAACCATGTCTGTACAAAAATAAAGATTAAATCTTGCAAATATATGCAAGTTACTGATAGCCTGACCTGGTTTTATAATACTATCACACTATAGATCATTTTGAATATAATTCTCATCAGTTAAAGAATAAGATATTGAAATAATAAAATTGCAACTCCACCTCGTCACTATCCCTCAGTTTAGCGACATTTCGCACAGAGTTTTTCTGGAGAATTTGCTGGTCCACAGAGACATCATCGACCTCTGCCAGTTCCATCATCATTCCTTCCCCTTCATTTTCTTCAACATCCTCCCCTGCCTCCTCAAAATCGGCCAACAATTCATCAGCGAGAGACATCTCTCTGATCTAGATCTTTGAAAAAGGTTCTAACTTTTCCAAGTGATCTTTACTTTCGTAGTTCTTCTTTACTTCCAGCTACTGTAGTATTACTTCTTCTCTTCTTTTACTTTTCAGATGGTTATTTGAGTGCCTGTAGAATTTAACAAATCATGTTGTTATGTTTATATCCTCATTTATTTTTTTATTGAAGCACCTGCTGTTATATAGAGTTAATGCAGTGGATGAAAATGAGCAAGAAGCAAGCTGAGATGTGGAAATTCTGAAAAAAAACAACACAACAATATGCTTTTAGTACAGAAGTAATGTACCGATTTCTGACCTTCACAAAACCAATCAACAGATTTATCTTTGATGAAACCATTACAAATGATGCCACCATTTTGGAATTAGACTAAGTCTATAAGTTTGAAGATGATAAGGCTTTAGAAACATAATGAATTATAAACCAGCCTTGAAATAATGAACATTCAGTTAGCACACACACGGGTTGTGCTGCATTCTTTCCAAGTTATAGGAACATAAGATCAAGTTTGAATGGTGACCTAGTAACCTAGATTGTTCAGTACATTCAAGCAGGTAGGGCTGAAAAGAGTCCTTATTTTTACCCAGGTACCCATCCTACTATTACCCTTGGGTACCTGTGTCCCTGTTTAAATATAGTCATAGTGTAAAAAGCGATCAATTGATATGCAATGTAATTTACTACCTGTAATAACAAACTATTTGTTTCATTGATTTTAATACATTTCACAAAGCGCTTAACAATATGGACTTTGATCATCCAAACTATGACTATGTTGAACGCATGTGAAGATAATTTCTTGACATGGTGTAGAATCATGTAAAGAATATCAATTTTGACATGTATACATGTTATAAATAAACAAGTACATGAGGTATCATAATAGAAAAGGCAGATATCAGGTAACTGGTAATGATTTTCTACCCGAGTACTGACAATTTTCTACCCGATCTGTGGGTACCCGGGTACTTGTTTCAGCCCTACCAGCAGGTACTCACTAACAGAACTATGTGGTCTGTCAATTCCAGATCAGTATGCTAATTAAAAAAATCATGAATCATAAAAGACAAATATTATAATGGAGAATTATCACATACATACCGACTGTGTTTATAATTTTATATGGGAATGTTTGAATACAATAAATAACACGTAATATCCTATATGATAATAAAAAAGTCATCAGTCACAGGAATCAGTCATTCACTCTTTCCCATTTCAGGAAGTTGTCTTTAAAATTTCTTTAAAAAAAAAACAAAAACCAAAAGGGTCATGCTTTGAAAATTGACCAATCAGTGATTACTTTTAGTAGTAAATTATCTGTTGGATTTTGGTTTAAAACACATTGTCATCATAAGTAAATTGTTTGCATGGAATAAGAATAATTAATGTTTGTTTCTTCTACTCAAGATATTTCCCATGTTTGTGCTAATAACAGCTTAAAAATTCTGCCCTGTTTTCACTGGAATGTACTGTGTGTTTCTGCATGAGGTTTTTTGATATTATGACGTTGCTTTGCCACAATATTACAAAGTGAATTTGATTTTTTTAATCTTTTTTTTTTAAGAGTCTAAATCCCAAACCTTGGGGTTATTCCCACATTATATTCTTGCCAAAGTCTACCTCCTGGAACCCGGTTACCATTCTATCTGTCTAATTCTTGCCTATTGAGAATGGTCTTCCTTCAAAGACCCGTGAACACCCGCTGCCAACATTCTGGGGTGAAACATTGATAGGGGCAATATTCAGTAATTATATGTTAGCCATTAGAAGATGAAGGAAAGCATTTGGTAAAAGTGCCAATAGCATTCACCATGTGAGCGAGGGTTCCCAGGTTGAAGTCCAGGTCTAGCAACACATTCTTCTCAAATGGTTACAAAAGTTTAAGTAACTGCCAAAACGTAAGGTTTAGAAATATACATTAGTAGATCTACTAAGTTATTTTGGCAGGCTAACTAGCATGGTCTTAATAATTTATGCAACCACATAAACAGTACCAATCATAACGACGGCAACTAAATATGAGTACACAATTAACGCATCTATACCTGATACAAAATTTCACAAGAAACAGGCTAAATGGGCAATGACTTATAATGTTTTCAAAAATATCACAAAATACTTACAAAACGTCGCGAGTTCGTTTTTCTTTATTCATGATATAAGCGATATGATGGTGTGTTTCATTAAAAATGAAAATGGCATGTTGGAATATAAGGAAGAGTATTGTTTTTATATAAGCAAGCTCCATATGCAAAAAAAGGTGACTAGATTAATTATTGATTTTATATTATCTTATTATGCACAATAAACTCGATGTATTTTGTCACTTTGGTGAATATCGAAACCGGAATTATTGGAACATAATGAAATGAAAGATGAGTCGTTGACACAAAAATAATATAAAAAATATAATTGTCCCAATCTAGAAAGAAAAGAAAAAATATTTATTTTCTGGCGACATTTTTTTGTCTTAATAGACAAAATGGGGAGTTTTTATTGTTTTGACTTATTTTCATTTTTTAGCGTGATCGACAGTAGATCTACTTTCGTTTTAGTCGACGCAATTCGTAATCACTCGTTAATCTCCGTAAAGAACCGCAAGAAGGTCTTTTTCAATTTCCGATGTTTACCGAACGGACCAAGTATAATGTTTTGTTAATGACTTAAGCTTTAAGGAGCAATAGCTGTAGACATTACTGTCACGAGATGTCAAGCAGAAATAAAGGGGACGAAAAATTCAGTAATAAAATAAAAAACTTCCTTGGCATAAAACAGGAAAAGCATGCTTCAACAGCACTCCAAAAACCGTCCACTAAAGACTTCATATTTACCACAGAAATCTTAAAGGTTTGTATGCAGTCATAAAATCATTGCACTTCTCAATACAATGGGTGTAGGACAAATTGAATTATTGCTATAGCAGGTGAGAGCTTGTGGTGTCGGGTCAACTCGGCCTAAAAACCTAATCGGCCTAGTCCAAGTCAGCCTGGTCCAAGTCGGCCTACTATGAATAATGATACAAGGTGTTCCCGGTAACACCTACGTGAGACAAACATCCTTTAATTTCTCAACGAATAATAAAGGTGTTAAAAATTATAAAAGTGTTACACAGTTATTAATAAGAAGAGTATTAAACTTCAAAAGAAATAGCAAATTAATTTATCACTTTCATGATCATTAAAATGGTATCCCTTTGAAATATACTTCAAACGTATTCGATTTTGTTGTATCTTAATGTTCAAACGATGTCAACAACAAGGCTGGGGATACAGAACTACAGGGATACACGTCATAATAATAATCAAATTAGGCCGAGTTGGACCAGGCCGATCTGGTCAGTAGGCCGACTTGGACCGGGCCGACTTGGTAATTAGGCCAAGTTGACCCGGATTCAGAGCATGTGCAGCTAGACTGAACATTACTACTGTTCCCGGTGGCTGAGGAGTCAAAACGTACCCAAGTCAAAACTTATCCAAATGGAGTCAAAACGTACCAAAGTTCTAATTATATTTATAGATGTGTTTTTAAAAGTATCCCGGTGTAACCCAAATTCAGCGATATTAGAACAAATGTAAGTGGCATTTTAAACAAACCAGAGTAATCTATAATTATACTGGTTATAATTTTACTATAACTTTTTAAAAGTTACTTAGGATTAATGGCAAACACTGTAGTTATCAGCGGTTGATATTAACGAATATGGCAGTTGTAAACTCTTACATTGATCTGAAAACGTAACCTAAATCCGGCAATTCTGATCGGTTTATTTGGGAGTGTGACGAAGAATGTCGCATGACCTCGGTAGTAAAAATAGTAAAAGGACAAAAGATGATTGTCAATTTTTAAGCAACAATTTCTTTTGAAAAAAGTTAAGGCTGGTGAATGTTAAAAATTGCATCAGGTAAAATAAAATTTTATCACAGTAATGTACTTATTCCTTTTGTTTACCTTTCGTATCTCCATGTTTAGCACAGAAAATCAACCGAGTCTCAAAAATGGATATTGGGACATAAACATGATTGACCTTCACTTCCGATATCACGCCAGTATTTAAGTGAGTAACAAAAAACAAAACATCGCTGAATTTAGGTTATCACCGGATATGGGGTACGGGAGGATATCATAAAATTAATACATCTATTATTTTGTATGATAATTTAAAGAGAATCATTCCAAATCATTTATCAAAATATACCTTTTTTGAGATACATTATTAATATAACCAGAGACATAAAAGTAATAGAGAAAAGCAGCTCTCTGAAATAACACGCTTTATTGTGTGCCTCAAGAGTTAACAAGAGTGTGTCCACCTGTCACACTTGTACCAGACATTTCCAGGGCCTCCTCTGGGGTTTTCAAACCTGTTGCCAACAGTTTTGCCATTTAAGAAATATTGGAGCCACTTTAGAGCCAAAGTGTCAGGCCACGTATTACCTGTTGTAATTCTTAGACATAAACAAAAATATGATGGCTTGAAAAAACCATGCACCACTTGTTTTCGTCAACTGGCAAAATTAAGTGCCAGATTCTTAAAATGATCGCAAATGGCGCCATTGGCGATTGACAGCAGAGGCTCTGCATTTCAGTAGGGCTTTGGAGAATCTAAACAACAATTGCTTTCCAAATACATTCAGTAAATCTACTGATTTTAGCGAAAGTGAGTTTAAATAAAGGAAAGAAGAAGACTGATGCATACTTTGAGTACTTTTTTTAGTTTAATTATAATCAAAAGAGAGAGAGAGAGGGGGGGGGAAGAAATACAGGAAGATAATTGGTCTGATATGACTAAGCGCAGCATGAGAAAATGTTGAGACACACGAAAGCCTCATGTATATGCAGGATTAACCCATGATTTTTAGCTCACCTGAGCACTTCTGCTCGGTTGAGCTTTTGTGATCGCCTTTCGTCCATCGTGCGTCGTCCGTCCAATCTTCATGAAACTTGGTCAGGATGTTTGTCTACATGATATCTCGGATGAGTTTGAAATTGGGTCATGTGGGGTCAAAATCTAGGTCACCAGGTCAAATCTTCGAAAAACCTTGTGAACACTCTAGAGGCCACAGTTTTGGCCCAACCTTCATGAAACTTGGTCAGGATGTTTGTCTACATGATATCTCGGATGAGTTCGAAATTGGGTCATGTGGGGTCAAAAACTAGGTCACCAGAGCTTTTGTGATCGCCTTTCGTCCATCGTGCGTCGTCCTTCGTCCGTCGTCAACAATTGCTTGTGAACACTCTAGAGGCCACAGTTTTGGCCCAATCTTCATGAAACTTGGTCAGGATGTTTGTCTACATGATATCTCGGATGAGTTTGAAATGGTCATGTGGGGTCAAAAACTAGGTCACCAGTCAAATCTTAAAACCTTGTGAAACTCTGAGGCCACAGTTTTGGCCCAATCTTCATGAACTTGGTCAGGATGTTTGTCTACATGATATCTCAGATGGGTTCAAAAATGAGTCATGTGGGGTCAAAATCTAGGTCACCAGATCAAATCTTAGAAAAAACCTTGTGAACACTCTAGAGGCCACAGTTTTGGCCCAATCTTCATGAAACTTGGTCAGGATGTTTGTCTACATGATATCTTGGATGAGTTTGAAATTGGGTCACTTAGGGTTAACATTTAGGTCACCAGGTCAAATCTTAGAAAAATCTTGTGAACACTTTAGAGATTACAGTTTTAGACTAACCTTAATGTAACTTGGTCAGAATGTTTGTTTACATCAAATCTCGGATGAATTCAAAACTTGGCAACATAGGGTCAAAAAGTAGGTCACCAGGGCAAATTTTAGAAAAATCTTGTGAACACACTAGAGGCCTACATTTTTTTCCCAGTTTTCATTAAAATATGTAGAATGATTGCTTACTGATTAATTCCCTTAATTGCGTCTCGCCTTGTGGTTGATCAACTTCACTCACGTCTGTTTATGTCAAAAGCAATGGAACAAATAAGTAACTAAACAAAATATAACCACTATTGTTAAATGGTTAGGTAAATATATATAATTGATAATTTATTAATAAACCTGACTTGAAAAAGATAAAATTTGTATTTAAAAATATTAGTATCAATAATGATAAAGTGTTTGAGAATATATTAATATCAATATTTTGAGAAACTGTTGAACCTGTATTAGCGGCCACCTATATAAAGCGGTCAACCTGCATTTAGCAGTCAAATTTATATTACCAAAGATTAGCATTTTGTTATATATTTAACCTTCATTTAGCAGTCACCTCTTATGTGGTCACTTTCTCTTGTTCCCTTGACTGACCACTTAAGACAGGTTTGACTGTATACTGGTAATTACATTCTGTGATAGGTGAAATTGTAACACTGTCTGATGTAACTTTTATTATTAGAATGTTATCAGTCAGGTAAATGTTTTTCATTATGTATACATAACAGTAACACATTTTTTTTATATTTTTTTTGTAGGATATCGGACCAGAGAGCAGGCAATAACCGCATTAAAAAAAAAAAAAAAAAAATTAACCAGTTTTGTTAATTTTAGCCTACTCTTGAGTATACAATGTTTATCTACCCTTTGAAGTAAAATTAGGAATATGTGAGGTAGCAGAGGAACAGATAAGCTTTGCAGGACAATTGAGTATTACCCATTACTTCAGTAATAATTGAGTTCCCATTGAGTATTACCTATTACTCCAACAATAATGATAATTGAGTATTACCTATTTCACAATATAATTATATTACCAAAACAATTAAAGGCCCTTTATATGTCAATTTTTATGAAGAGAATTTCAGAAAAGATAAAGTAAGATTGAAATATTGAAGACTAATGCAAACAGTACATGTGTTGTGTGAATGTCTGCTGTAAAATACCAGTTAAATGCATGGAAAATGTTAATCATATTACGCCATTAAGTATTTTGGATAGATGTCAAAATACTCTCATTGTTAACATTTTTCATTGGCGAGTATTTCTGAATCACAAATTTTTTTCCAATTTAAATTTATATATGGTATTGGAAACTGTCAGTATGTACAGATTGCATCTCTTAGCAAATCTGTAAAACACGTTTTGCTTTTTTATCCAAAGAATATACACTGTTTTTGGAAGAAATATTGGCCTTAAAGTAATTTAACTCTATTAATAGAAGAAAATAATTTGAAAGGAAATGCTTGTTTCAGAATGCTATTGAGGCAGTATGGTGCTGCATCCAGGACCTTGTCCTGCCCCAGACTGCCTCCGAGAAGCGCCATGCTGCCCTACACTTCCTGCAGTGTCTCCTGGAGGGTCAGGTATGGACCTTGTCTAATATACAGCTCCCCTAAGCGTGGAGAAGAAACATTTTGCCTCTGTAGACTGTATTTAGACTGTCTTATTTTTTATCAATCCTTCAAATTAATTTTGAGTTACAAATAAATGTCATGATTATATAATGCAAAATTGTTCACAGAATTCCACAAATCCTATAAAATAGAATACCTACATAAACAAGTATCTAGACAGGTGTTGTATCAGTTTGATGAATTATGGCTCATAATGTTATCTTGAAGTCATATCCTTAGTGATTTGAAGCAGCTGCAAAAAGAAATAAATAAAAAAAAAAAAAGAGGAAATTTTCTAGGTGCAGTCAGACTTCAAACTAATGTGATTTTTATTTTCAAATTGTAGTACCAAAATCTTGGAATACTTCGAGGACACTTCTTCCATGTAATACAAGGACTAACTGTCCAGGAAAACCTTCCAGAAAGGTAGAGACTTACATTGATTTATGCTTACTTGAATTAATAATTTGAATTTAGTTTAATCTGTGTTGTTCTGCATGTCATTGGTCATTTAAAGTCCTGGTATGGGTGTTGGCCCTCTTACCTGGAGGTTGTAGGATTGATGTATGTGTGAAACATAAAGTTTTAAAAAAAGTTATTGGTATATCTTCTTTTTTGGCTATTAGCATATAAGGGTAGTTCCAGGACTGGTTGACACGGGGTCAGGATAATGTGACTGGGTGTGGTATCATGTTGTCTCACAGACTGAAATACTGTTAATGGGACATTAAACCCAAGCTAACAAGCACTTCAAGCTGTCACTACTCTTGTATGCCATTTTATATTAAGATATACCATTGAATAGCCAGGACAGATAGAAAGCAATTTTTAGTGTAAGCATGTTTTAACTTGGACGTAAATATGAATTATGAACAACATAATACCTGATGCCCCTGTTGCTGCGGGCTGAGTATGTTTTGTACTTGTTTCATGTTTTTTTCCATATGTCTCACACATGGTAAAGGTTGATACAAATGACATTTTATCTAATATTACTTTGCCATTTGCAAATTATGCCTTGAAGTTAAATATGACCAAAACTTTGCAGTCGCATAAAAAAATCTAAATTTTGTTATTAACCTGATACACAAGACCAACAGAAGTTATTAATATTTATGTTATATCATTAATATGATGTTGATCATTAATTTAAATAAAAAAGAGTCGCATGTCTGGCACTGATTTATATCTTGAGATTGTTGCATTTTTGTAATGTTTGATGAAATAATATGTAATATTTCATACACTAGTTACAAATAATATGTAAGATACTTTTCTCTTTATCTTTTTCAGATTGGCCCTATTCAAAATCCTAAGTGAAAATGGGAAGAATCTGCTTGAGTTTGAGGAAGAAACTGGTAAATTAAATGTTACTTTAGTTTGTACCTGATAATTAATCTGGAAATGTAAATATTGAGCACTAGCACTGGCATAAGAAAAAAAAAGCAACAGAAATAAATTAAATGGAAATAAACTGCGTTGAATATAGGTTAGATTTGGCAGTACCTGGTAGTATGCTTTCTTTAGTAATATAAGTTAAAGCTATTATTTTTGCAGTAAGTTTGGAACCTGTTTCACAAAATCTTTAATCTTGAAATATTTACCAAATCATCTTTTTTTGATATCTGTAATGAATATCCTTGTCTCTGTGTATAGGTCCTTTTCTTCTGGATTGGATGCCAGCGGTGGTGAGTGGAGACAAAGTGTGTGATTTCCTGTCACTGCTAATCAGTGTGATAAAGTATAATGCCGCCTACATGGATGAGGAAATCATCTCAGGCCTTGTCAAGTAAGTCAATGTGGTCAGTGTGTTGTCGTGAAATAGGCTTGATGATTAAACAGTAGCTGAGATTCGTTCAATTATCTATCCTTTCTCATAATCAGTCATGGGTTGCTCCCAGGTTACAACATACCAGACTTGTTCAGTATGACATTGGTGTAGCTCCCTTGCTTGACACCGAGGAGAAGGTCCAGGTATAGTTGTTCCAATAGCAGGATAATATGGCTGAATGTGGTATCATACCCATTGTCTATGATGTATGCACAAAATCTGTTTTGCATAGACAAAATCTCTCAGTGATAGGAATGTTATTAATGTTATAACCAAGAACACAAACAATCAGTAAACAATATTTTGTAATAGAATTTCCATTTAATGATTAACTATAACTTATTAAATAAACTATATCCTAATTCAGCCATTTTTAGCTTATGAATATGGTTTAATTCCCTTACTTAGCTCTCTACTGAAATAAGGACAAATGAACCTTCCAGTTAAAGAGTACTGATACCATTTATATATGAATTTGAAAATGTGTTCCTTATTTTTATTTCCTTATTACAGACAAACATGTTTGATTTGCTGCTCTCAAAGGTCCGATGCAGAAATAAAGGTGAGTTTAATTTTGCTTTTTCTGTATCAGTTATGTATGCTGTAACAAAACTCTGCAATTAGAATTGAGTTGGTATACATGTATGTAACAATGTATTTCATTTGTGACTTTTCTTAAGGAAGCATACATATTAATATTAACCACCAAAATCAAATATTTCTATATAAATATGATCATAGACAAGAATATTGATAAAAGAAAGAAATGTTAAAACATGTATCTATCGTGCAAGACATTTATTTTCATTTGATATAGCTTGGTGTTTTGTCCTTTATCAGGAACCACTTTGAAAATTTCTTTAGATTAATGCAGTTTTCCCTAAACTTGCTATTTATCCCAGGATTTTTAATTTCCTGAACTCAAGAAAATGGCGATTTTATCCCCGAAATTAACATAGCCCCTCCCCCATTATCTGTTAAAAAGACCTGTTTGATTTCTATGTGGAATCAGGATGTAACTCAGTTGATTTTCTTTTGATTTTTATCTTTATTAATATTACTCTTCCATGGGTTTTAAGTTGTTCTGAAGTAAAATATATGTCATAGTAGCCGGGTACAGGTATTTGGTGATAAGAATCAATAGGCAATAAGACATGAGTGTCTCGATAGCTCAGTGGTAGAGTGCAGGAACGATAGTCCTGAGGCCCTGGGTTTGAGTCCTGGTCGAGCCATGATTTTTTCACCACCTGTTACATTTGGCGCCCAACGTAAATAACCTACTGTTTGATATGGCTACTGCTTCAGCCCCTCAAGAACTTTTCACAATGTTCTTTGTCTCAAAGAATTCGGGACGAATTCTAAATTTGGAGGGGGAATATGTAGTCGGGTACAGGTATTTGGTGATAAATCAATAGGCAATAAGACATGAGTGTCTCGATAGCTCAGTGGTAGAGCGCAGGAATGGTAGTCCTGAGGCCCTGGGTTCGAGTCCTGGTCAAGCCATGATTTTTTCACCACCTGTTACATCATGAACACTTAAGTACAAATTGTTGACTTGGTGACTACTAATTAACTGAACTTTAAATGGTATACAAACAATGGATTTTTTCTTTGGTGTACAAACTGTAGAATGAAAGCTACAGTATTGTACGAGGAAACGAAAGACCTGGGAGCAGTCTGATCTGGATCTGTTCTGTTTGCCAGGGCATAAATTTAGTCAATATGAGGTATAGGGTTGATGATATAAAGGATAGTTGTTTGTTTTGGTATAAAATCAATCAATAATTTCACTGAGTGATCATAAAAAGTGATATTGCATCTTTTTATGTCCACGAATGAAATTATACATCAAAATTTCACCAAAACAAACAATTTTTCTTTTTATTCAATGCTTTAAAGGCCAGAAATTAGCTGTGTTATTTACAAAAGACCTTAAAATTGGTAGGATCATGTCGTGTGCATGGTGTTTTTTATTACATCATTTCTTGCGTAAAACACGGCACAATTGACACTCAGATCAGTTTATATGTTATGGTTCAAGTTCATGATATTTTCACTATTTTCCTGATAATTTCACTGTTCAAATTTTTTCTAGGTAATCCATCGAAAGGCATTAAATAAATGTTTATCTGTCTGTTTCAGTTATGTCTGGATGTGTTGGACGTGGTAGTGTGTTACAGTTTCCTGCCGTCTGACAGTCTGAGGGACTTTGTCAGTGCCCTCTGTCTCATCGTGAACATTGCTAAGTATTGTGAGGCCAGCTGGGAGGTAAGTAGTTAGCCCTGTATATCAAGCGAATTGAACTAAGGAAGAGAAAGCTTAAACTTAAAAATGGTGGATGTATGTCTCTCTGGCTGAGTGCTCAGCATACGAGAGTAGTAGTTTGATAACCCGACGGTGTAGGGTATCATGTTATTTGTCTTCTGGGTAATATTGCAGGATTTTGATATCTTAAATAGTAATATATTTTATTTATCAATATTTTTAAAAATTGTGAATTAAGAATTACTTCTTCTGATAATCTGACAGGAAAAAAAAAAAAAAAAAAAAAAAAAAAACACAAAAAAAACCTAGACCGAAACTGTTTATTAATGTAGAATTCTTAATTTTTAATGGGATTATCAGATAGGCTTGATTGAGTGATGTTTGTAAATTTCAGCTGATGCGGAAACTTCTCGGGACACACTTGGGTCACAGCACAGTCTTCACATTGTGCTTAATGCTGCAGAACTGGTAAGACAACTTCCTTGACTCCTATAATATACTTTAAAATTTTCATGGTTGCAGGTTGTTTTAATACTCCTAGGGTCTTCATTTTTGTGTCACCTGCTGTAAGCAGAGGTGATACATAGGAATCACTTTTCTGTCTTCTGTTTGTCCGTCACATTTTTTCCGTCATGCTTAAGCAGGTGACACAAGTGTTTCAAGGAACACTCATTTATTTTTTATCAAGGCTTAATACATATCATGCTCTGCATTTATTTGAATTGTGATATGGCTTTGTTTGACATTAAGAAACTCATACAGAGTAGGAACATCCATCAGGCAAGATTGAACCAGAGACTGTAGGACTGTGTGATTTATTAATTTAAAAAGGCTTTGTAATATGTAAAGTCTTTTTCTGCAGTGAAGCAGCAATTTATCTATCTCTGGTACAAAATGTCTCAAAATAACTGAAATATATGTTGGTGGGATGTTAAAAACCCAGCCAACCTGACACACTGTTATTGCCCTGACTGTTGCAGGAACCAGCCTTTGGACTTCAAATTGCTGCGGGGAGCTGTCTTTTTCATTGGGATGGCACTCTGGGGCTGCCGCAAAGTCCAATTCCTGAAGCACACTCCAGCCGCTGTGCTGCCATCTTTTCTTCATGTACGTATCGTATTAAAATCCTTTTACAAAGTTACTGTATCATTTGTGTATGGTTTGAAAAAAACTTCTTTTGGAGAGGTTTAACATGAGTTGGTCTATACAGTTTCATCATTTACCGCATATAAATGTGTTTGACATCTTGGCAAAGAGAGTAGTCCGCCTTGGGAGCGGGAGGTCGTGGGTTTGATCCCTGGCCATGACATGCCAAAGTTGTAAAAAATGTTACTGATAAAGCTCCCTTGCTTGGTGCTCAGCGTATAAGGGTAGTTCCAGGACTGGTTGGCCAGGTGTCAGGAAAATGTGACTGGGTGTGGTATCATGCCACATGTCTACAATGTGATACTGCAGTGTGTCAGCACTATATCTATCTCAAGTAGACATCGTCTCCAAATGACTGAAATACTGTTAGTGGGAGATTAAACCCAACAAACAAACAAACAGAGCTGACAACTCCTGGAAGGGCCAACTCATGCATTATTTACATAAGAGCTGTCTGATCAGGGTCTCTTCAGTTGGCTCACACAGCTCAGATTCAAAATTGTTTGTACAGCAAAAGAATAATCCATTGTTTCATATACCATTTAAAATTCAGTAAATTGATATTCATCAAGTCATAAATTTGTATATGAATGGCCATGGTTATTGAAAAACAAATTATTTTGTTCAGAATTCTTTACTGTTTCTTTATACCTGCCTTACATCACATTTGGTTTTATATCTTAAGATGGGGGTGTTAATCACTATCAGTAATATCTCTTTTTAACTGGTTTCAAAATTAATTCAGTTTATTAGTACAGATATCAATTCTTCTGTGAAATACAGAGCAAGTTCTTCAATAAAGATGACTGGATTGTATCACATTTAGGATGGGTCTAGTAACTGTTCCTGAAAATAGAAGTCTTATTTCTATGGTGAATTTGGATAAAACAGTGATACAAGGTCTATGAAAACTATGTTAATCTACTCATATTTATATCTCAGCTGCACTTTATATCTAGCGTTCTATTCCCTTGAATAATGACCTTTAAGGTAAAGTCCCTGTTATAGTTCTGCTACATCTTGGACCACTTAACCTCTACCAAGATAACCAAGGTTCCCTAATGAAACATTAGGAAACTTTGGTTATCTCCATGAAAGGCATTTAGGTCCGAAAAGTAGCGGAACCATTACAGGGACTTTACCTTAATTTTAAAGCAATTTAGGGTATGAGTTTGATTGGCACAGGGTAATCAGCCAGTTAGTTCACAAGCCTTATTTGAAGTATTTCTGTTAACCCTTTCCCTCATAGAGGATACCATGAAAAGACCTATGCGAACAGCATAAAACCAGATCAGCCTGCAAGTAACTCGCAGGCTGATCAGGTTTTATGCTGTTCTCTGCTCCTCAGTGGTCTGGTAATGAGGATTTTACAATTAAATTTGGTAAGGATTGAGTTTGGCTTTCTGCAGATCAGGCTTTATGTGGTACCTATTGAGTGCGTCAAAATTGCGTCAAAATCAGACTGTTGTCTGATCAGGGTCACCTTTATTTGCTCATACAATATTGTTGTTCAGATGCTACAAAGTCTGCTTGGCATAGAAAATCCATTGTTTCATATACCAATTTTAAAAAAGTAAATTGATATTTATGAAGTCATATATTTATACATGAATATTAATTTAATATTAATTTCTCAACGTTACATTTCATCTCAGGTCCTGTCCTGCAATAATATAGTGATTACCCATGAGGTGACGTTATCTGTTCAGAGGCTTGTGAAGAAATATGGGAAGGATCTGACCCACTCTACCTGGGATATTGTGCTGAACATCGTCGAAGCTGTCCTGCTACAGATTGAGGTGTGCTACGTAGGTCTTGAATAAGAGCTTTATACAAATATTTGTGATTGACTTAACCATATTGACTGACACCTCAGTGCTCCAGCCAGGATTTGAAAAGGGCAGGGTGCTAGTGGCCCAAAGGGGCATCTGAATCGCGAAACGATGGAAAGGGGGAGGGTGCGGGAGGGGGGTACCCCCTCCTGGAAGGGGGGCTTGGGGGATCTCCCCCTGGAAATTTTTTCAAATTAGGACTTTAAATAAGGCCTCTGGGAGATTTCCTGGTTGGAATTTCTGTTCTTATTCCAGTTTTTTTTGTATCAAGATTTTCATTTTATTATCCTTGTTCTTAGATAGCAGTGGGTTGGGGAAGCATCCCACTGACTGTCTTACAAAGAGTTCACATATATGTATATTAAAATCTCTCAGCATCATACATGTGAGATTTTTTATAAACAAACAGAAAATGCATATCTTAACATGTAAATAATTCAGCTCTTTTTTTAGAATCAAAGGATAACAAAAAGAGTTATTGAATCTTACCTAAAGAATTGATAATACTAATAGGAGAGGAAAGTATACATAGGAGAAAAAGGTGCTTTTGCATTTATGTGCAGATTTGATAAGTTGCTTGGAAATTTTTTTGCAGAGTTTAAAAAATGGAATTTGTTCCAAGAACATTTGATCACTAATCTTATAATTGTAAGGTTGCTTTTTTCGGTCATCTTTACCAAAAGTAAAAAAGAAAAATGCCAATAAAGCTCACATTTCAGTTGCACATTGCTGGAAAAATTTTGACTACGTACATCCAAGTCGCCTCAGAAAATCATGGATCCCAGATAAATTCTGTTATTAATTTCTTAATATGTATAATATAGAGAGGCCCCCATTTTGATGACTCCATAGTGCTCTTCCCCACCCCAGGACATGAAAAAGGCATAGTTAGTTGGCCTAAAAGGGCAGTTGTAACTTGTATGTGCAATTTGATAAAAAAAAAAATAAAATAATTTTTCTAGAATTGTTTATGTAGACATGTATTATCCATTTGAAGGATAATTAAATTTTAAAGTTATGTAGAGACTCAGATTAAAATTGTAATAACTTTAAAATAAAATTCCATTTTGATAAACATAATTATTGTTTAATTAGATTTTTCATTAGGTTTTTTTTTGTTTTGTTTTTTTGTTCCAAATTTTTTTTTTCATAACACAATAAATCTCTAAATATCATTTTTTTTTTTAATTTAGATCTGATATTTAAAAAATTCTTCACTTAATTTACCCTACGATCATAAATATTGTAAGTTTAAAGCCTATCTTTATTTAAAAAAATGATGTAAAATCTGTATTTACAGTTTCTTATTTCAAACATTTATGTTTTAAAACAATTTTTAATTGTTTGATGGCTGTAAACAAAATTTATCAGTACATGCTTTTTAAATGATTTTCTTCGAACATACCGGAAGTAAACATAGATACATTTAAAAACTGTAATAATTTATGCTTTTAACATGATTAAAATTAAACATTAATGATAAAAATTATTATGACAATTATCCGCCTCTCTTAACATAATTTTATCGGAAAATTTCATTGGTTGTTATTTTTGGAAAAATGGAATTTTTCGTCTGTAAAGTTTTCGTCTGTCTGCAAAAGACTAATCTGACTTTTGAATTGTTGACACTGATTTGCCTAAGATAAGTTGCGACTTTGGAGAGAATAAGCTTTAGAATATTTGTTATAAATCTGATGGCTGGACTAGGGCATGTTTTCCACTTCGTCATACTTGGAATTCAAAAGATGGCAGAATACGTGTTTTAGATTAACAATGACAATGTACTATATTTTTCCCCAGGTATTAGACAATAATACTTACCTTCGTAATAAATGCAATTAAAATTTACTTTTTTGTGCCAAATATCCGGACATAATTGTGTTAATACTTATTACTAGAATAGCCGACTGTTAATTATGGCTGACACCGACTTTGAACATTGGGTGACTACGTCTGTGTTACACACACACACACATGCTAAGGTTTGTCGGCAAAATCAAAGGGTGCCGAGAGTTGAGGCTTGGGGAAAACAGTATGGGGTGAAACTTTTACCAACAAAGGCAAAGCAGGGCACTGTCTGAAAGGGGCAGGGCGGAGATCAAAGGCAGCAGGGCGTATATCAAAGGCGGCAGGGCGCGGCACCCTGCCATTTCGGCCTAGCTTGAGCACTGCACCTGGCAGCAACTGGATTTTATAAATCCGCAAGTCAGATTGAGATTTGTTAAATCTTTCATGAATCTGGCAGCTTTTTGGGTTAATCAGATCAAATGATTAGTAACCTGTATGTTTTATTTAGTGCACAGTGCACAGATGAGCAATGTAGTCCCACTATGTCCTTTCAGTTCATTTTTGAACAACTGATGTAGAATTATTCAAGATTAGCATAACATTATTTTCAAAATACAATGTACTCAGTTAATTTCATGCTGATCAACTAATACATATGACCACCATATTCCATCCTTGATTCTGATTGACAGAAATAATAGGTACACTTGTTTCTAATTTGTCTTATCATCCAAGTCTGTACCTCTGTTTGCCTACAGATTTCAGTTATTTTCATTGGAAAGAATCACTTGAGTGTGAGTGGGTTGACACAATTCACATGTATATAAAATAAACATCGGCATGTAACCAGCTAGGTATACCCACTTGATTATTTTGTTCAGAAAATGCTTTGTCAACCATCTGTCCATCTTGATCATGATATGATTCAGACTGTGTAAGTGATTGCCACTTGAATAATTGCCCCTAAGCCTGTTTCTTTGTCTCTTATATCAGAATTGCACAGACCTGTCTGCATATTCTCGCAACATTGCTGACCTCCATGACATTCTCAATGCGGTGGAGCAGTTACTGGAACAGGGATTGTTTAGTGGCTCCATCACTCGGTACTTTGCCATCGTAGAGATGTGCGCCGCCAAGAGACCGGTAAGTCAAAAGCTGTATTTTTTTTTATTTGCCCAAGAACATAAATAGTGATAGGTCTTAACCATGTCTCGCCAAAAAAAGAACCATTTTTCAGACTTTTTTTTCGACATGGTCTGAGATATTTAGCTCATTTTTGTTTGTATGATAAGTTAAGATCAAGTTTGTACTTCTCTCACAATTATACATAGTTTGACAGAATTGTAGTCCATTGATTTAGAAAATGTTTGAATGATGGAGGTTTTCAAGGCATATTCCTACATGCTTTGATATATTTTTCTTACTTTTGAGAAGAATATGTACTAAAATCATTAAATTAAATTATGCTCCTGAATTTGCATTTTTGATGGCTTATGGCCCTTGGACTTTGGCTACATGCTTGAAGATATTTAGCTGACATTTTGATGTGAAGGTGAGCTATCATTAGTTACAGATTGTTTGTGTATTGTGTCCCCCATTCAATCTTTTTCGGCTGTTAGGCCGTTTGTTTTCACCCTGACTTTCTGTGAAACTCACAGTAATGAAGCAGAATAAAATTAGGCTTTTCATTGGTTATTATTTACTTTGCTAAATTCCCATTTGTCATTGTAATATTAGTCAAAAGAAAAGAAAGGAGTTACGGAAACAAGTTCTTTAGATCTCTGTTTGTTTTAAAAGTTGAAGTTTTCTTCCCCTGCGATCGATTTGTCTCGAATAGTAAGACACTGCACCTTTTTAAGGTAAACTTAAAGAGTAGAACGCTAAAAAATAGGAAACACATAGATTTCGGAATTGATTGTTTGAACCTGACAGATCCTATATTCAACAAAAACGTATCGTACGGTTTCGTTTTGTAGCCCGCAAAACAAAGTCAAATGCACAGGTGTTTTAAGGCTATAAGTGTCTACCAAGATTGTGCTAATAATTTGGATCAGTGGTATTTCAAAGAGCTGCACTGACACAGGAATTACACAACTATTAAACCAACAACAAAATCTATTACATGTTAAACCATTCAGACACTAATCATCAAGCAGGTTACCACAGCCGAGTATCTTTTTTTTAAAGATATTTCTTGTTTTATATAGAATTTTAACATTTGAACTTGCAGTTTTTTTTCTGAATAGATAAAAAGAAATAAGAAGCCTTCATAAAAATATTTCTTTTCAGTCAGGTAGTCACATATTCATTATATCTATTTTTACAGGAGAGCTCTGTAGTTTTGCTAATATCCCACCATGCCAAAACTATTCACCCTGGGAGAGAGAACTGGATCCCGTGTCTGTACCAGATCTTGGAGAAGTACTTCAGGTACATGTATCATGTGTATTGTATTTCGTGACATGCCATGTGTAGATAGAACAGTAGAAGCTTTATAGGAATATGTCATATAGATATGTCATGCATACCATATATCTTGTGTTCCTTATGTCATAATACAGACTATTAACTAGCAAAAAATCACTTTTATTGCGCTGAAATGCACTTCGTTGATTGCTGGAGGATTTGTGGTTTTCACGCTGCACTGCTCAATCAGACCACATGCTCCAGATCGAAGTTTTTTTTTTCAATCTTGTGTTCCATATGTCATAAAAGCATGTTATGTGTAGAAATGTCTTGTGTGCATCATGTGTACAATGTATCATGCAGATATGTCATGGGTATAATGATACTCCAGCTTGACAAAGTGAAATGGGGTTGGGGATTATACAGGAATCATCCACATTATGTAAAATACACTAAGAAGCAGTACCATTGCCAGGCATACAGTTAACCCTTTCCCTCACATAGACTCATTTTGATGCACTCAATAGGTACCACATAAAGCCTGATCTGCAGAAAACCACAGTTATACCTTACCAAATTTGATTACAAGATCCTCATTTCCAGACCACTGAGGAGCAGCGAACAACATAAAACCTGATCAGCCTGCGAGTTACTCGCAGGCTGATCAGGTTTTATGTTGTTCGCATAGGTCTTTTCATGGTTTCCTCAATGAGGGAAAGGGTTAAAAATGAAAATCCAAGTAAACAAAAATATATTTATTTTTTTACATGTAAAAACAAGAATAGTTGTATCAGTGTTAAACCAAATTTAGTATTCATTTATGTTTTTAGCTTGACTACTCGAGGAAAAAGTCAAGCTATTATAATCACTGGGTCATCATTGTCGTTGTTGTGCAAAAACTTAATTGTCGACATGTAAAACAGATGAGCATTGGCACTTGTTTAACCATATATCTGTTGACTGTTGATGTGTCTATATATCAATATTCTTCCATTCTGTTTTTTAGGAATGAATCCCGAACAAAGGTCCGGTTAAAGGCCCTGGATGTTTTGTCCTATGTATTGAGTGTTAATAAGCAAATGTATGAGGTAAGTGTACCTACTTATACTTGAGGATTTCGTTACATATTTTATGGTTCATCAGTGTATGAACCACATTGGGAATGCAAAACAAGATGAAGTTTGATAAAGATTGAAGGGCTTTACTGACCACTTTGAACTACCCCAGTGCAGATCATACTCTGATGAACCATCTAGATGTAACTCACCACAATGTAACTCACCTCAGAAATTGTCTGTGTAGATAAAATCTAAATGTAGACAAAGCTGGCATAATTAATCAAGAGGAAATAAAAAAAAAAAAAAATTAATGTTAACATGGCCAAATGCACCTTTGGCTTTAACTTAGTGCAAGTGGTGCATGTTTCTCTAATTTGGCTCATATCTCTGGTGCATGATTTTAAATGTTATTCATTACCTTTATAGCTACATTTTAATTATGCAAATAATTAAGCTGTCAGTCTGGTTGTCAGTTTGGCTTATGTAGAGATGTGGAAGAATAAGAAAAATCAGTAACAAGTCTAGCAGGCATGTCCTTGACATGTTCATGAGGGAATATTGAAGATTTAAGGATATAATATTTGGTACAGTTACATTTTACAATTTCCTGACTTGTTCAAGTGACAAATATTTAAAGCATCCAAAAACACAATCTAAATGTAATACCAAAAATGTCAAATTTTGTGTTCATTGATGTTTCATAAATGGCTCCTTGAACATAAAAATGACTCCAATTTTGCACCACTAGGGGCATTACCTGGCTCATAGAAAAAAGTCCCCATCATGGGCCCTGAAATAACTTATTTATAATTTGTGAAGATTATCCTATTGAGACGATTAACTTGGGAATACTGACTGGCATTGAATAGAGTACACCTGAAAGGAATTTGTTTTAGTACTGTAGATAGGAAACGGAGTGTTTTAATTTCTTTTGTCATTACAGGACGATCTTGTGTACAGTATAGTGTTGCCACACATGTGTCGCATAGAGAATGAGACAGATGTCAGTGTACGTAAGGTTGCCATGGAGATACTGCTGAGCCTCGCCCAGACGTGCAGTGTCACTTGGTTCCTTGATCTTATAGACATTGTCCAGCAGGTAAACAATGATTATCATGCCCTTGCTTTATTGTGTCAAGTTGGCTCTATACTGGATGGATCTATCAGTTTAAACATCAATAGCAAAAGTGTCTTCATGTGAAGGGCCGTAACTCTGTAATTTATGTTGTTAAAACTTGTGGCTCAACCCCATTTCAATCTTGAAATAAGATGTATTTAAACTGATAGCAGCTGACAGCACTTTTGTTAAATTTGGAACAATCTATGAAGCTTGTGTTTGTATCTGAGATGAACATGGTCAGTGTATAGTCCATATTAGATTATTTTGTTTCTCAGATATTGCCTGATTATAAAAAAAGTAAATTAAAACCTATATGAAACACATCATTTCATTTTTTGTCACATCATTGAAACCAATGACAGATCAATTCTTATTTTCTGAAATCATAGAGCATAAAAAACAAGTGAATTATCATTCTCATTGTTAGTATGTCTTCATCAAATCACTGCGTTCAGACTACCATCAAGTCAGTAAGCCTACAATTAAATGGCTGTATCTAATTTAATAACCCCAGATCATCAGATGCGGTTATAAGCGATCAGTTTAGTAGGGATTATAGACAATAGTATGCACAGGTACTGAATTAATTCTATATGCATAGGTACTGAATCGCCCACTCGTGGGCCGACGGATGCCACCGTACCAGGGGGCTGACGGTGCAGAAGTGGTTCCAACACTTGACGAGTCTCATCTTGTGGATGTGAAGGCAACTATATCCCTGCTAGTCAGCATGTTTAAGGTGAGGGTCAACATGTTTAAGGTGAGGTTCAGCATGTTTATGGTGAGGTTCAACATGTTTAAGGTGAGGTTCAACATGTTTAAGGTCAATATATTTAAGGTGAGGGTCAATATGTTTAAGGTCAATATGTTTAAGGTGAGGTTCAGCATGTTTAAGGTGAGGTTCAACATGTTTAAGGTGAGGTTCAACATGTTTAAGGTCAATATATTTAAGGTGAGGGTCAACATGTTTAAGGTCAACATGTTTAAGGTCAATATATTTAAGGTGAGGGTCAACATGTTTACCCTCACCGCTGTGGGTTCGAATCCTGGTAGGGACTTCGGATTTTTCATGTGAGGAAGCCTTCCAGCTGGCTTGCGGTAGGTCGATGGTTCTACCCGGGTACCTCTGTGTACTCGGGGTCTTCCTCCACCTGTAATTAGCTGGACGTCGCTATATGATTGAAATACTATCGCAGCGACGGTAAACCCCAATACAACAACAACAACATGTTTAAGGTGAGGTTCAACATGTTTAAGGTCAACATATTTTAGTTAAATATATTTAAGGTTAGGTTCAACATGTTTAAGGTAAATATATTTAAGGTGAGGGTCAACATGTTTAAGGTAAATATATTTAAGGTGAGGGTCAACATGTTTAAGGTAAATATATTTTTAAAGGTGAGGGTCAACATGTTTAAGGTAAATATATTTAAGGTGAGGGTCAACATACTTAAGGTAAATATATTTAGGGTGAGGTTCAACATATTTAAGGTCAAAATATTTAAGGTAAGGGTCAACATGTTTAAGGTGAGGGTCAATAGGATTAAGGTCAATATATTTAAGGTGAGATTCAACATATTTAAGGTCAAAATATTTAAGGTAAGGGTCAACATATTTAAGGTGAAGGTCAACATGTTTAAGGATAGGGTCAACTTGTTTAAGTTTAGGTACAATATGTTTAAGGTGAGGGTCAACATTTTTTAATTCAACATTCATTAATTCACCGGTCCTAATGGGAAGTTATGGGTTTGATGCCCAGCCATGTCATTAAAACATTAAAATGATACTATTAGATACATTGTATCTCTGGTGCTTGGCCTATATATATATATATATATATATATATATATACAGTGCTCCAGCCAGGATTTGATAAGGGCAGGGTGCTAGTGGCCCAAAGGGGCATCCAATGAGGAGGGGTAGGGTGCGGGAGGGGGGTACCCCCTCCTGGAAGGGGGGTTTGGGGGATCTCCCCCTGGAAATTTTTTCAAATTAAGACTTTAAATAAGGCCTCTCGGGGATTTCCTGGTTGGAATTTTTGTTCTCATTCCAGTCAAGAGGGTGTTTAATTTATGTACTGGATCCCAGTTAAATTTCTTAATATGTATGCCATAGAGAGGCCTGCATTTTGTTGACTCCAAAGTGCTCTTCCCCACCCCCAGGACATGAAAAAGGCATAGTTAGGTGCCCTAAAAGGGCAGTTGTATGTGCAATTGATAAAAAAAAAAATAAAAAAAAAAAGCATTTCTTTTTCAGAAAATATAATCAAATTCAAAATATGAAGCTTTCTTCTGTAACATTGAAAGTAATCCAAATAAAAGGTATAAGATCTAGAATTGTTTTTGTAGACATGTATGTATTATCAATTCTGACCTGATAATTAACAATACAAGAAATATCTTTTCAAAGTTGAATTGGTTATGTAG
>CM037778.1:42673976-42697432 GCA_021229015.1 Solen grandis | reverse complement strand
TGCGACAGAAATGTTTGAAAGATGGCTGTTAACAGTTCAACAAGCAATTAAACGAGAAATTTTTGAATATGCGACTGGAAAATGAATGGACTTGCTTTTGCGAAAACCGATGATATCGCGATTGCGTTCAGTTTTTATTATTTTTTTAACCTTTTTTTAAAAAGGTATCCCCATGAAAAAAAAAAACCCCAAATTATGAAATTTTTACCGTTCCTTTATTTATCGAATTTGTCCTAATTTGAGAAAATTTTCATTTTTGTCTTATTTTTGTGTAGGGGCGCTTTTTGAAAAAATTTAAAAAAAATGCTAAAAACTCTGTTATTTGGGCCCGATTCAGATGTGGTTTTTTGCATTGTGTTCCTTCTCAAAACCCCCTAATCAAATATGTAGGTGTAAAAAAATCTGCGTATATAAAACTTTTTGACTAGGGAAAGGTTGAATTTTCGAACCTCGCAAAAAACAGTGAAAATGAGGGTAGGTCTACGAAAAAAATGCCCATTTTTATTGGATTGAGAAAAAAGAATTTTTTTTGTTGCATATGATTCGCAAGAATTTCGCAAAAAATTATGGGGTGGGAATTGGGGGAAAATGCATGGTTTTGCCACAGTAGCGGTAAAAACTTAACCAATATTTTCAAAAAAAATCAACATTTTCAAAGCATGACTGTTAAGTTTTTTTGAGTCCTGACTTTTTTTTTTTTTCAATTTTATAAAATTTTTCATTTAATGTAATAGTTCTTAAGTGTCAATAAAATAAAAAGTAAAAATGTATTGAAAGGTCAAGGTATATTAGGTTTAAATTTTTATCAATTCGGTTGAAATAGTAAAACAAAAAAAAAATTAAAAAAAAATATGAACAAAAAATTTAGTTTTAGAAAAGTTTTTCTAATGATGTTTAGATTTTGAAGTCGGACTTGATTTGGTCATTTTCCCCGGCAGTCCAAAGTTTTATCCTTTTTTTTCAATAAATTGTAATCAGGGTTTTTGTTTCCCCAAAAATTTTGAACATAAGAATAAAAAGTTTTATTTGTGGACTAGTTCTTGATTTAATATTTAGCTTGCTAGGGTACCCAATGGTTAAAAATTTAAACTATTTTCTTTCTCATTTGCCCCTAGGGGGCGCTTTTCTTGAAATATTCTTTTGTTATAATAAAAGTTGAAGTTCGGTTTGAAAGCGGTTTTTTGCATTCTGTTCCCCGTTGATAGCCCAATAACATTTGATAGGAATGAGAGTCCCTGTGGCTGAAAATTTTTAGTACGGAAGGTTGAAGTTCGAAACCCGCAAAAGAAAAAAGAGGGTCAAGAGGGCCCCTTGGTCGCTCCTGAGAAAGATGATTGTTTAAAGAAATAAAAAATCCCTTGAGTTTTTTAAAGTAAAATTTGGGTTTTTTTTTTTATGGTGAAAGGGGCAAAAATCATAAATTTTAAAAGTAAAATACAGTTAAAATTGAACCCGATTGTGAGTTTATGGTCATAAAAAATTTTTTTTAAATTTTTTGAAGTTAATTGCCCCAAAAGATGAAGATGTTTAGAGTGCAAAAAAAACAAAATTGGGGAAACGACGGCCCAGCGGAGGGGGACGGACGACGGACTTTTCATCGATCCTAAAAGTCACCCTGAGCAAGTGCCCCAGGGTGAGCTAAAAACAAACAATAAAAAAAAATGTGCAAATGAAGGGGGGTTTTACGGAAAAAAAAATCTGTTTTTTTTTTTTGAAATCAGTTTTTAAGAATTCCGTCCCGCATACCATTTGGAAAAAACCCTATACAACCCAAAAAAATATGGGGTGGCGAATTTTAAAAAATGGTGGTTTGTCCACTACAAAAGGGCAAACTTCACTTAAAATTTTGGAAAAAATTTTTAAATTCCCAAAAAAATTTTTTTTTTTTGTCGCTCCCGGTTTTTGTTTTTTTTATTCGTCATGAAAATTTTTACACGTTTTTGGTTTGTTAAGTTTTAAAGGGCCTCCAATTTTAAAAAGGGTTTAAAAAAAAATTGAAAAGGTCAAGGTAAATTACGGTTAAATGTGTTTTTTTCGGGCCCCAAAATGCTCAAAATCTAAAAAAAATTTCATTGCGGATTTTAACAAAAGTTTTAGTTCTAAAAAGTTCTTTTGTATAATGTTTAGTTTTTGAAGATCGGACTTGGTCTGTTCATTTTACGGAGTCCAAAATTTTTATCCTTTTTTTTTGGGAAAAATTGTTAAACAGTTTTTATGGGTTTGAAATTGTGAATAAAGGAAAAAAAATGGGTTCCCCTTTTGTTTCGGGCTTATATACTTGTTTGAAATATTTTTTTTTTTTTCAATTTTTTTTCTTTCCTTTAACTTTTGAAAAAATTTTTTTTTTTCCCCCCCCCCTTAAAATTATTAAACTTTTTTTTTTTTCCTTTTTAAAAAAAAAAAAATTTTTCTTTTTTCCCCCCCCCCTTTTTTCCCCCCAAAAAAAAAAAAATCCCCCCCCTTTTTTTTAAAAAAAATTTTTTATTTTAAAACCCCCAAAAACCAAACCCCCCCCCCCCCTTTTTTTTTTTTCCCCCCCCCCAACCATCCCAAAACCTTTTGTTTTTTAAAAAATCCCCGACTTAAGTACCAAGTCAAGATAATTTTATTTTTTTTTGTTTTCCCGCCGGGGGGGTTTTTTATAAATTTTAAAAAGCATTTTCCCCTTATTTGGGTCCGATTAAATGGGGTTTTTTTAAAAATTTTTTAAAACCAATAAAAGTGATGGCCCAAAAAATTTGCGTATTAAAACTTTCGTGCTAGAGGAAGTTAAAAGTTCGAATCTCGAAAAAACTGTGAAATAAGGGGAGGGTTTCCAAAAAAAAGTGCCCATTTTATTCAGAGGGTGAGATAGAAGAATTTTTTTTTGTTGCATTTTTATTTGCAAGGGATATAGCAAAAAAAATAGGGGTGGCGATTTTGAGAAATGCTGGTTTGTCCACAGTCGCGGGTTAACAAACCAATATTTTCGAAAAAACAAATTTTTTAAAAACATGATTTTTAAAGGGTTTTTTGCAGCCCCGACTTTTTTTTTTGTTCAATCTTCATCATTTTTTTTCCTGTTAATGATTTTCATCAATAAATTTAAAAACATAGAAAAAAAAACACCATTATATGCAAAGATCAAAGGGCATTACCCAAATTTTTATTATTATTTCGGCATAAATAGCTCCAAATCTAAAAAAATTTTATTTGAAAGTTATGAACAAAAGTTTTAGGTTGTGAGGGGTCTTTCATAAAAGTTTAGTTTTTGGATCGGTTCATTTGATCAATGCCACAGTCCAAAGTTTTTATCCTTTATCAACAATTTATATCAATGTTTCTCTTTTTTGTGCTCCGACTTTATTTTTTTTTTCATCTTATCATTATTTCACTGTTCAGCATTTTTATCAAACAAAAAATCCTAGAAAAAAAAAAAACAAAATGATATGCAAAGGGCAAGGTCTTACCAATTATTATTATTTTTTTCGGCATAAAATGCTCCAAAACTAAAAAAATTTTTTAAAAAAGATATGAACAAAAGTTTTAGTTTGAAGAGGGTCTTTCCATTTGGGGTTTAGTTTTAAGATGGCTTCATTTGTCAAATTACCCCAGTCCAAAATTTGATCCTTTTATCAAAAATTGTAAATCCCTTGTTTTTCCCCTTTTTTGCAGCTCCTGACTTTTTTTTGTTCAATCTTTATATTTTTCACTGTTTATGCATTAAAAAATACAAACAAACTCATAGTAAATAAAGATGAAATATGCAAAGGTTTAAGGTCATAATTCCCCATTATTTTTATTTTTTTCGGACAAAACAGCTTCAAATCTAACTGGGTTTGTTTTGCAAAAAGCAAAAGGTTTTTGTGTGATCAACAGTTTCAACCTGATCAGCCAAATTAAAATACCAGAAAAACAACAAAATGAAAAAAGCTTTATATGTGACCCAAATTAAAGGCATCTCGAAAGGAATGTGATGTCCCACTGACCGGGTTTCCCATCTGCGGGTGATCAGCCCCTGCTAATTGCTGGTCATCATGCAGGGATTTCCTTTGGGCCAATATAGTCCTATATGTTAGGGGAAAAACTTGAGGGGTTTGATGCAAAACTAAATTATCTGCTACAATGGAAGTGAGTAGTAGGTAGTTTTCCCACAAAGCAAAAAACATTAAGCCCTTTGACTTTTGAGTTTCCCGTCGTTAGTTTTTTCAGCCCTTATGGGCGACGTAAAGTTATTTACAGGTGGAGGAAGGCACGAAGCACGGAGACATCCGAGTAGAACCCGCCCTCCCGCAACCAGCTGGAAGGTTCCCCTAACTTTAAAAACCCGAAGGGACCCTGCCGGGTTTAAAAACCCACCCCGGTGAGGGGAAAGGGGGTGAGTTTTAAAAATCAGCGATTTAAACCCCCCTCTGGGCCCACGGGGGGGCCCCAAAACCATTAATGAATGTTTAGTGAAAAAAAGTGGGTGTTTAGTTTTGATCCCTTAAAATAATTATTTTTTTATTAATTTTTTTACTTGGAGTAAATTTTTAAAATGCATGATTATAGGTTTTTAGGGCTTTTTATTTCAGAATTAAATTTTTGAAAATTAAAAATTAAAAGTTTAAGCATTTTTGAAAGTAATTAAAATGAGCCTGAAGGACAAAAAATTCTGACAATGCAAAGATTTTTTTGTTTTTTTTTTTTGTTTTTGGGAAAGAGACATTTTTTTAAACATTTTATTAAACAAAAATTTCTCTTATTGATTAAACAAGTAAAAAAAAATTTGTGTTGATTTCCGACATATAAACATGTGTTGAGGGAAGAAATGAGAATAAAAGAAATGAGTGAAAACCTTAACTTTTTAAAAAATTAATTTTCCCTTTTTATGATTTTTTTTAAACTTTAAAATAAAAAAGAAAGAAAGAAAAAAATAAAAGGAAAAATGAAAAAAAAGAAAAAACAAATAAATTTTAGACAAAAAAAATAAACAGAGAAAGAAAGAAAAAAAGAAAAGGAAGATTTATTTTTGCTCGAAAAAAAAAAAAAAAAGAATAATGAAAATTTTGGATTCTTTTCTGGTTTTTGGGTATGTTCAAAACCCTTTTTTACAAACTGTGAATGACAAACCATAAAACCCCTTGAAAGCAAACATATGCATCTTGAACAAAAAAACCTGTGACAGCCCTGGGGCCCACCCTTTCCCTAATCAAAAACAGATGCCCACACAACGGCGGGTGGGGAATTTTTGTTTTGATGATTATTATTTTTTTACTCAATACCATAATTAATTAAAAAAACAAACCCCCCCAAACCCCAATATATTTTGTTTCTTTAGGCTTTGTCCAATGTTATTTACTATGAAAATCTTGGAAAAAAAACTTTTAAATTTAAAAATTTAAATTTAAAAATGGGGGGGGGGGGGTAAACTTAAAAAGGGGTTTTGAGATCCCTTTTAAGCACCCATATATTGGAAATTTGACCCAAATTTTGATCTAAGTGTGGCACATTGAACGATTTGATTAATGTTGATAAACACTGTCGTAAAAAATTTTGCTTCCAAAGTGTCCACTTTTTATACAAAAACAGTTAAAAAAGGGGGGTTTAGACAGTTTGGGAAAACCGTTATTTTTTATAAGAAAAAATTTGTTTTAGTAGTATAAAAGATTTTTCAATTTATTTGTTATCAAAAATTTTGGTTTAAGTAAAAGCCCTTTGGTTAAAACTATATAGCTTTTTACTCTATGCCTCAAAATTTAAACTGTAACCCCCGGAAAAAAAAAAAATACAATCGGGAAAAATTTTTCTAAAGATTGTTTTAAAAAAAATGCCAAATCCCCAAAAAAAAAAAAATCCTATTCTCGAAAATTTTTTTCCCCCAATTTTTTTTTTGGGCCCTTATTGAAACCCAAAATTTTGAAAATTTTTGAAAAGCCCCCCCCTATATTTTGTGCGCAAAGATCTTCGGAATCAATTTAAAAAAGAATGAGCGATCAAACCTAAAAAAAAAGGGCATTTTTTTTGTGGAACACCCTAATTTCCTTTTTTTTAAAATTCAAACATTAAACCCCTTCTAGTCAAAAGTTTTCAAAAAATAGGTTTGCCACCTCTATTTTAAGGGCATTTAAAAAGAAAAAGAAAAAAATGCATAAAAAAAAAAGAAATGCGGGTTTATCGGGAATTATATGTTTTGAGCTAAACGCCCCTAGGGGAAAATTAGTATAAAAAAAAAAACAAATTAGTGGGCAAATTTTAATAATGTGGTATGCAGGGAAAATTTTTTCATTTTGTAGCACTTCAAAATTTGGCGGGGGGGCCAAAAAAAAAGGGGGAAAAAAATAAAAAAGGAAAAAAAAAAAAAGGGAAAAAAAAAAACAAAAAAACAGTAGGTTTTGGGTGCTTTAGCCCAAAAAACCAAAAAAAATTTTTTAAAGAAGGTTTATAAAACAAATTTTTGGGGGTGGAGATTTTTTCCCTTTTGAGTTTTTAAAAAGGACTTATTTTAAAAAAAATTCCAGTAAAAAATTTTTTTTTTTTCAAAAATTTAAAAATATTTCCCTTTTTTTTTCAGCCCCTGACTTTATTTTTGTTCAATCTTCATATTTTTTCACTGTTTATGCATTTAAATAATACAAAAAAAATCATAGTAAAAAACGATGAAAATATGAAAGGTCAAGGTCATAATACCGATTATTTTTATCGGCACAAAATAGCTTCAAATTAGAAAATTTTATAGAAAGTAAGAACAAATTCAGTTCGTGAAGAGATCGTTTTAAATTTTATGTTTTGTTTTTTAAAATGGAAAATTTAAATTTGATCAATTAACAAAATATTCGAATAAAATTAATATCAAAATTTTTTGTCTGCAGTTGAAAACCCCTACCTTTTAGTCAAGTTAAAAGCAAAACCAAGAGCCCCTTTTTCGGTTCTAGTTTTTTTATTTTTCCAATTCCACCCCATTTTTGTGTCCCCCTACGGCCAGATGAGAAAAGCTACAGCTATGAAATTTTTGGGGATGGAGTCATCTTTATCTGAACATGTGCCTAATGGTCAAACTTTTCCAAATTTTTTTTTGATTTACCCCCGAGGGGGCGCAATGCATGTAAAACACTCTTTTTCTAATAAAAAAAAATTTGAAGCCTGATTTAGATGGTTTTTTTACATAAGTTCCTTTTGACAGCCCAATCAAATTGTGGGTATCTTATATCGAGTACGGAAAAAAAACTGTTCTAGGAGAGGTTGAATGTTCGAACCCTTGGAAAAAAAAATGAAATAATGAGGGTAGGGCTACGAAAAACCTCCCCCTTTTGTTAGAGATCAGATGAAGAATTTTGTTTTTCATCGATTTGCAAGACATATACGCACAAAAATATATGGGGGGCGAATTATGGAAATGCGTGGTTTGTCCTCTAGAAACGGTCAAACTTCACTAAATTTTAGGAAAATTAAAATTTCAAAAAACATGTTTTTGTCCCTCCTGACTTTATTTTCTGTTCATTCTCATGAAATTTTCACACGATATGTATTGTTATGTTTGAAAGGGCCTCACAATTCAAAAAATAAAAAAGAATTGAAAAGGTCAAGGTCATATTACGATTATTGTGTTTTTATTCGGCCACAAATAGCTCAAAAACTAAAATTATTTCATTGAGAGTATATGAATAAAAGTTTTAGTTCTTAAAGAGCTCTTTCCAGTGATGTTTAGTTTTTGAAGATCGGACTTGATTTGGTCATTATACGGCAGTCCAAAGTTTGATCCTTTTTTGGAATAATTGTAATCAGGTTTTATGCTTCAAATTCTGATACATAAGAATAAAAAGTTTGACTTGTGCGACTAGTATACTTGATTGAACTATTTGCTGCTTTGCTAGGTACTAATAGTAAAATTTTAATCAATTTTCTTTCTCATTTTGCCGCTAGGGGGCGCTTTTTTTAAATCTTCTTTTGCTTATAACTCAAAAAGTTGAAGTCCGATTTCGAATGCGATTTTTTGCATTCTGTTCCCTGTTGATAGCATAATAACATATTATAGGATTCGAGGGTCCGTGTGGCTGAAGCTTTTGAGCTACGGAAGGTTGAATGTTCGAACCTCGCAAAAAACAAACAAAAACAAAAAACTGTGCAAATGAGGGTAGGTCTACAAAAAACCTATCCGTTTTTGTTAGAGATCAGATAGAAGAATTCCGTCTCCGGCATACCATTTGAAAGACGTATTACACACAAAATATATGGGGTGGCGAATTTAAGAAATGCGTGGTTTTTGTCCACTAGAAACGGTCAAACTTCACTTAAATTTAGGAAAATTAAAATTCAAAAACATGTTTTTTGTCGCTCCTGACTTTATATTTTGTTTATTCGTCATGAAATTTTCACAACGTTATGTTTTGTTAAGTTTGAAAGGGCCTCACAATTAAAAATTTAAAAAAAACATTGAACAGGTCAATGTCATATTACGATTATTGTTTTTTTTATTCGGCCACAAAGTGCTCCAAATCTAAAAATATTTCATCGAGAGTATATGAACAAAGGTTTTAGTTCTTGAGGAGCTCTTTCCAGTGATGTTTAGTTTTTGAAGATCGGATGATTTGTTCATTTTACGGCAGTCCAAAGTTTGATCCTTTTTTGGAATAATTGTTAATCAGTTTTTTTGCTTCAAGTTGTGATATAAAAGAAAAAAAATGTTCGACTAGTGTGACTTATTATACTTTTTTTGAAACTATTTGCTGTTTTTGCAATTTTTTTCTAATTTTGCCGCTAGAGGGCGTTTTGCTTAAAATCACTCTTTTGCTTATAACTCAAAACGTTAAAGTCTGATTGAAATTCGGTTTTCAGCATTTTGTTCTTGTTGACAGCACCACAGAATGTGATGGATTTCAAGGGACAGGGTATGGGAAAATATTTGCGCTTGAAGAGTTTGAATGTTCTAACATTGCAAACAAAAAAACTGTGCAAATGAGAGTAGGTCTTCAAAAACCTTTGCGTTCTGTTTCATATTGAAAATTGTGGCTGAGTTGAAATAAAATGTTCAAGCTGATTAGGTTAAAAGCGAAAACCGAGATACCGCTTGCGGTTTCAGTTCTTATTATTCTTTTTTTCTTCCTCTTATATTTGTGTTAATTTTGAGATGTTGCCATTGACTCAGAACAATGAAAATTTTATGGCATATATTTCAAACCCTGAGCTTTTGGATGCAATGAATTTCATTATTAATATGACGTCAAATAATTTCAGATTCGACGTCAGGTGAAAAAGTTGTACGCGGTCTACAGCCATTATTTATGGACCCATTTTCATCAAAAATTTTACAGAATGTGTATGTTAGGCTGTAGATGGGGCCTTTCGGTGTCCTTGTTTCCAAATTCGAAAAGGCAAAGGTCTTATGGCGAAAACGCAGATTCGCTATTTAGGGCAATTTCAAAATGCGTATAAAATCGCTTCCAGAAGAGTAGAAAGCTGATATTTTGGGTTTATATTAGTCTCCAGATTCTTCTAATTTAAAACTAAAAAGATGAACGCCAAAAGGGCGTCATGACGTTTATAATGCAAAAAAAAAATTTCGTTTTTAAAACTTAACGGGGTTTTGATCCCGGTAGGCTTTATTTTTTGTATGATTTGCTTGAAATTTTGTCTGAAGTTCAGTATTAGTTCTATGGGGGCCATGCACTTTCGTTTCCGGGCATGTATTATATAAATTTATGGGCTTTTTCTTCGCCTTATTTTTTCTCAAAACCGGTAAATATTTCTATCAGAATATGCGTGTAAATTTTAGTGTAAAAAAGACCTTAGATGATTTATTTTTGATGATCGGGGTTTGGGTTTTTTGGTTGAGTTATGGGGGAAAAAAATGAAATTGGTAACCCCATTTGTGTTTAACAGTTTATACCTCGAAAAACCTTAAATTTTTCAAAATATGTGATGAATTATTTGTAGAGCATTGTTTGGCGGGTTTTTGATGCCTAAATTTTAATGTTTTGGCCAAAGTTTTGATGGAGAAAGGGAAAAAAAAAAAAACAAAATTGGTATGTACTTTGGTGAATTTTTCATTTTTCGGTTGGGTTTGAGCGCTTTGTTAAAAAAAAAAGAATTAGTAATTTTCCTTTAAACATAAACGTGGAAATGTAGAGATTGATTTTTTGGTCCCTTTTAAGTTTTGAAATTGAACAAGGAAAGGAAGACATCAAAATTAAAATTTAAAAAAACAGTAGAATTTCACCCATCTGCTTTATTTTAACCAATTTTTACGGGTAATATCCAAAAGCTCATTAGAAAAAGTCCACCCAAAGGGCGAGTGAGATGTAGAAAATTTTTAAGACGATTATTTGGTACTTAATTTTAAAATTGATTAGTATAGGAAAGACAAAAACAAATACGAATAAAACCAAAGTTGAATTTTTTTCGAGAAAAACCTATTTTCGCTTTCACGTTAATTGAAGCATTTTGGGAAAAATGTAAGTTTACAACTATGTATTAGTCATATAAAGTGCAAAAAAACTTTTTTACTTATACCATATTGATATTACTAGTAAACAACGTACCTTGCCCGGGGCCGATGTGGTTTGAGCGTCCGCCTCGGGACGAAAAGTCTTTCGACCCCCGACCCAAAATTTACCAAAGTTGTAAAAAAGTTAAGTCCCTTTTTGGGCGCTCAGTATAAAGGGGTTTTCAGGACGGGTAAGCGGTATAGGATGTTGGGGGGACTGGGTTTGGGTATCATGCCAACATATCTACGGCGTGATACTGCAGGGGTGGTAGTCTTATACCCGCTGTTAAGGCTCTGACTGGCTGTTTACTGTCGGTGGGCTTAAACCCAACAAAAAAAATGAATTCATATTTGGCAGTGTTTACTACACCGATCACTACACACGAGGGGGCCCAAACACTGGCGCTGTTGACGTCTTTTGTAACGTTTATTAAAGGTGTTTTAAAATAACATGTTTATAGATAAAACATTTAATTAAGAAGAGGAGTTTGGGAAATATTTTTTGCAAAGGGATCTAAAAAAAAAAAAAAAGGGACAAAAAAACAAAATACAATAAATTGATTTAACCCCACCACGTATTTAATCTTTTGGGAACAATTCTCCCAAATTTTGGTGTTGTCAAACGGGCACAGTACAGCTAGGACTTTTGGCAGAAAACACACACAGCACTTTTATCCGGACACCGGGCCAAGTCCTTGATATACCTTATTTAAACTGAGCGCAACCATGGGAGTTTTACCAGTACTTGTTTAGAATTTGGTAAATTTCAAGATTTTATAAAATTTATATAACGTTTTTAAACAACTTTCAGATCATGTGTTTTTTTGTTTGATTTGTATTTTCCGGGGTATTTCTAGCCTTGATATCTTCCGCTGACCCCCGACTTTTTTTTTAAACGATTATCTTTTACATTTTTTTTTCTTTCCTTAATGTCAATTTAGTTTTTTTCTGATTTCTCAAAATTTAAAAAAAGAAAATAAATAAAACAAAACAGCCATCACAAAATTAGGAAAAGGTAAGAAATAACCGCGGTAAAAATTTCGCGGCAAAATTTTTTTTGTTCATCCAAAATTTTGGAAAGCAAAGTGACGGTGTGAAACTTTAAAACACGTGACTCTCGAACACTAAGGCCCATGTGTATTCAATAACAGCAAAACGTAGTAATAGGGCGGGGGAAACTCTAAGTTGTCAGTGTTTTAAATTAGTATAGGTCAGTGTTTTTTTTTGTAAGCCCTTAATTCATTTTAAACGGGGGGGGGCGGCAAACCAAATAACATGCGTATGAAATTTAGTGCACCGGTCGGCATTTCACGCCAATTTTCTCAAAATTTTCCCCCCTCAGTAAGCTAAATTTAAGATGTTGGCATAAGGCTCCAAAAATTTGGGATTTTAGACTATTTTAACTTTCTATTTGAATTCAATCCTTTATTCCCTGTCTTTCAGTCAAAAATCACATTTCACATTAAAAGGGTACCCTTTTTTTGTTGTAGGAATCCGGTAACCAAGGGCAGTGTATTTATGGTCTATGTCTACTTTTGGTGTACACATAAAGCGCGCTTCTTCGACCACATCTTGACGCACATGCGCAGTGGAAGGTGCTTGAACGCTCCCCGGTTTTAATAATTGATCAGTTGATTGAGCGGAATAAGTGTTTAGTGACAAGGTTGATGCGATTAAATGAAATAAATGGAGGCAAAATTTTGAAATATAATGGAATGATTTCAGTGGTCAATAATATAATTTCAAAACACTAAGAGATGAAATGTAACAGTTTAGAAGCCGTACACTCGTACGCTCATTCTGGCTTCTTAACTGTTAATTTCTCTCTTATAAAACACTAACTATAATGAATACAGTTCGTCACCATCGTATGTACATAGCATTATTGAAATTTAACTCACGTAGGATACACGGCGTCGACGAATCTATTGCATGGTTGCATTTACGGTTTTATTCCGAGACCTGTACACGAGAATGTAAAAAAAAAATAATTTTGATATGGCAGAATTAATAGGTTTAAGTTTAATTGCTTATATTTTGAAAAACTATATATAACTAGACCCAAAATTTGCTACAATTGAATTGTAGGGATTTTCAGTGACATTTATTTTGGTATCCTAGAATACTAAACTTCGTATCTTCAGCCCCTCCGGCCTGTGTGTTCGAATTCCGGTAGGGACCTTCGGATTTTTCATGTGAGGAAGCTTTCCAGCTGGCTTGCGGTTAGGTCGGTGGTTTATATCGCGTATCTCTGTGTACTCGGGGTCTGTCGCTCCACCTGTAATTAGCTGGGACGTCTCTATATGAGTTGAAATACTATCACAGCGACGGTATACCCTAACTCACAACACAACAACAACAACAATTAAACATTGGTCAAGTTATTTTTAGTGGGGAAAAAGCTGATATCAAAAATAAAGATTTTATTTATTTTCGACTATGGCTTACTTCACCAAATTTCATGCATGAGAAGTCTATACGAAAAAAAAAGTAAAAGGTAGGAAAGTTATAAATATATTATTCTTTCTAACGGGTATTAATTTTTAACATTTCAAAATGTTGCAGTAGTCCAATCCATTTTGATCATCGAATATGTAATCTAGTTAGGACTTTCTGCCTAAAAGCAGAAGTCCAGTTGGGTTTGGTTATGTTTATTATGTGTGTGTAGGAGCTTGCTGCCTAAAGCAGGAAAGTCCTTTTGGGTTTGTACTGTTTATTAGGACTTTTGCCTAAAGCAGAAAGTCTAGGGTTTGTTTGTTTATTATTATTAGGACTTGTTTGCCTAAAGCAGAAAGTCCTATGGGTTTTAGGATTAAAGAGCTTGCAGGAATGTGATAGAAAGTTGAAAATTGACTCAGTTGAGTTCGCAGATTTTTACAAATATCTTGAGTCGTGACGTGTCTTATGACGTCTTGTGGACGTCATAAGCATACTTGTCTTAATTTTCATATTTGGGCATGTGATTTCGACTTGTTGACTGTTGTGCAGGAATAACGAAAAGTCGAGTTATGACAGGAAAATATGCCCTTTTGAACAAAAGCATCTTTAGCACACTATGACGGATGTGTGATGTCAGAGCTAAATATAGTGAAAATGTGTGTTCACGCGCTATACAGCCGCTATTTATGGTCGGATTATCTTCAAATTTGTCAGCAGATGGTACATCTTGAAAGTTAGGTGTGCATACCGTGTCAGCTAATCGAAATTCCGAAAGACCGAACGTTCTGTGGCTGAAATAAGATTCGATAACAATAGGATACGAATATTTCATTTTGGATTACAGAAGCTTCAGGATGTGATGAATAGTTGATGAAACTGTTAAACGTTTGCAGTTCTGCAGAATTTCTACATATGTTTTGAGTTATGATATCTTATGACGTCTTGTGACGTCACAGACTAATAATTAGTTCTTATTCATTTGCACTAATTTCGGAATATAATGTCAATTGTTCAGCATGAACATGAGAAAATCTACCAGTGGTGAGTCATTACTAAAACTTCCTATCTCCTGCTTTCTTGCATTAAACAAGTTGCAGAAAGTCCTATCATTCGTTTTCACGAAATGAATCTAGTTCTTCTTCTTCTTCTTCTTCTTCTTAGTATTCTTTTTTTATTCTCTAACTAAACGCTTTAATTTTTTCTATGTTGTGCATACTCCTAGGACGATGAAATTCTTTATGACTTATTAGTAGCGTGAGGAAAATTTGATTTTCTATGTTTTCATATGCATATGGACGTCATATGAGTCACATGTTTGGATAATTATGCTACAAAAGTTTGTTACGCGGTCTACGCCTTGTTTGTGACCGAGTTTCATCAAAATTTCACAGATTGTTGTTTATTAAGTTCTAGTTTGCATCCCGGTTGTCCGTTTTCAAAATTCGAAAAGTCCAATGTTCTATAGCGAATCCTAGATTTCGCGAACAAGGTCCGTAAATTTTTTAAATTGCTTATAAAATCTGTCATATGTTAAGAAAGAAAGTTATATTTAGTCAGTATATAGGGTCTCTAGAAGTTTTAAAAACATTTTGTGTGAAATATATTGTCATATGACGGTCACGGTGACTGTCATTATATGATAAATGTCATTCTTCCCCTATATGTACAAGAATATTTATATATGCTTGAAATTGTCGAAAGGCAAGTGAAAAATTTAAGATACATGCTTCATATCGCTGGGAAATTATTGATTTCTATGATTTCATATGCCTATGACGTCAGTATGACGTCACACTGGGAGAATATGCAAACAAAAAGTTTGTACGCGGTCTACAGCCATTGTTTATGACGATTTTCATCAATTTTCACAGAATGTGGATATTAAGTTTAGTTGTGCATCCCGGGGTCACTTTTTTCAAAAATTCGAAATGTCCAAGTTATTCTATAGCGATTCCAAGATTCGATCCAAGGTCGTAAATTTTCAAATTCTTATAAAAATCGGTCCTATTTGAGAGTAGTAAGATGAAATTGGGGTTCTAGTATATAGGTCTATGGGTGTCTTAAACTTTTGTGAAAATAAATGTTCTGATTATGGACGCTTGCGTGACGTCTGTATATGTATAATGAATTTCTAATTCTAACAAGATTATTTTCGATATCTTGAAATTTTACGAAGGGCAATGAAAAAATTAATGACGCTATGCTTCGATACGGTAATTTCGATTTCAAAGACTTTCAGAAGCCTATGAAGTCTTACATGGACGTCACATTTGTGAATTGACTACGAAAGGTTGTACATGTCCAGAGCCATTATTTAATTGGGCGATGTTCAATCAAAAGTTTGTCACAGAATGTGTATATTTAAGTTCTAGTGGTGTCATCATCGTTGATCCGTTTTTCAATAGGCGAAAAAGGTCCATGGTTCTATAGGCGATTCCAAGATTCGAACAAGGTCGTAAATTGTTAAATTCTTTGTATGAAAATCAGGTTCCTATGTGAGTGATAGAAAGATGATATTTGGGTCAGTATATAGGGTCTCTGGGAGTCTTAAAACATTTTGTGAAAAATTAATGTCATATGTACGTTGCGTTGACGTCATTAATGATATGTTGGAATTTCTGATTTTATCAAGTATTATTGTCTATTTATTTGAATTTTCGAAGGGCAATGTAAAAATTCATGACGCATGCTTCTCAGATACTGTAATTTCGATTTCAAAGCTTTTCAGGTGCCTATGACGTCATATGACGTCACATTTGAGAATGTGACTACGTAAAGTTTGTACATGGTCCTAGACCCATTATTTAATTGGCGGATTGTTCATCAAAGTTTCATCAGAAATGTGTATATTAAGTTGTCTAGTTGAGCATCTCGTTGTCCGAGGTTTTTCAAAATATGCGAAGATAGTCCATGGTTCTATAAGCGATTCCAAGATTCGAAACTCCAAGGTCGGTATTTTTTAAATGCTTATAAAAATCGGTCCTAATTTGAGATAGAAAGGATATTTTGGTCGCTAGGATTAGGTCTATAAGTGAGTGTCTTTAATACATTTTGTGAATATAAAGTGTCATATGACGTCACGTGACGCTCATTATATGAATAATGTACTTTTATTTTAACAGAGAGTATTCTGATATATTTAGAATTGTCGAAGGGGCAATGAAATATTTAAATGAGCAAATGATTCGCACTAGACGAAATGTTCGATTTCATAATTTTCAGTTGCCTAGTTGACGTCTTTGACGATCATCATTTGTGAATTTGAGCTGACGAAAGTTTGTACACGAGTCCAGAAACCATGTTGTTGGGACCGATTTTCATCATATTGTTATACCGGTATGTGTATACTTACGCGTTCTTATTGGGTATACGGTGTGCCGTTTTTTCAAAATTGAATAGTCAAAAGGGATCTTTGGCGGGTTCCAAGATTCGAACTAAGGAACGGTCATTTTTAATTGCTTAAAAACTGTCCTATTTGAGATATGAAGTTGAAATTTTGTCAGTTTGTAGTCTCTCTCTCTGGGAGGTCTTTACTAACAATTATGTGAAATTAAAGTATTATGACGTCCACGTGCGTCATTTTTTATTAGTTTATATTCTTTTCTTCTTTACCTATTCTAAATCTGCTTGATTTTTAGTTGTTGCTAGAGATCATGTAGGACGTGAATTTTTTATTGGTTATTAGTCACGTGAGGAAATTTGATTTCTATGACTGTCAGCTCCTTATGGGACGTCACATGGTACGTCACAGCTAAAAATATTGAAAAAAGGGTGTTGCGCGCTGACAGCCGTCGCATTTGATGGTCGGATTTTCTTCAAATTTTAACTGATGGTTTACTTCTGTGAGATACTAAGGTGTACATATCCTGTCAGCTAACCGAGAGTTCCGAAAGCCCGAGAGTTCTGTGACGGTTAAATAAGATTCGTAACTAGGACCGACTAATTTTCCATTTTAGCATTAAATGAGCTTGTCAGGATGAAGAAAGTAGATAAGTTGAAACTGACATCAGTTTGCAGTGCTGCAGAATTTATACAAAATATTTTTAGTGTGTGACGTCTCATATGTGACGGCATGTGACGTACTAAGCATGTTTCGTGAATTTTCATTAAGGCAATGATTTTCGATCATGGTGGCCAGTTTGTTCGCAGAATAATGAAAATTACAGACTCTTTTAGTAGGACAGAAATGGATGCGCTTGTGATAAAAAGCTTCGACCTTGCACCCTATGACGTCATGTGACGTCAGAGCTAAAAATAGTGAACAATGGTGTTCACGCTCTGCAGCCGCCATTTTATGGTCGAATATTTCTGTTCAAAATTGTCACAGTTGGGCTATCTATGAAACCTGATGGTAGGGCATTATGCCTGGCAGCTAACGAAATTCCGAAGACGAAGTTCTTTGGTGAAGTAAGATGTCGAAACTTGGGACCGAAAACATTTCATTTTAGGATGAAAGAGCATTCAGGATGAGATAGAAAGTTGAAAACTTACACCAGTGTGCAGTTCTGCATAATGTTTCTTAGTTATATTTTGAGTCGTGGAGCGTCAAATGTCGTCATGTGGACGTCATAAGCATAATTGCTTATTTTTATATTAGGGCGAAGTGATTCGACATGATGTGTCTCGTTGTTCGAATAATGAATATTTCAAGAGTTATTGATCCGAGTGAAAGTATGCGCTTTTGACAAAATGCTTCTTCTGACCTATGACGGCATGTGACGGGTCAGAAGCTAAAAAATATTGAAACATGGTCGTTCGCGCGTCACTACAGCCGCCGATGATTATGGTTCGGAATTTTCTTCAACGTTTTCACAGATGGTTACACCAGTGAAACTATAGGTGTGCATCATCTCTCCCCCTGTCAGCGAACCGAAATTCGCCGAAAACCGAAGTTCTGTGGCTGAAATGTAAAGATGTCGAAACATGGACCAAAATATTTCATTTTAGGATTGAAGAGCTTTCAGGATGAGATAGAGTGTCTGAAACTTTATCACAGTTGTTGCAGTCTGCAGCCATTTCCTACAAAATATTTTGAATCGTGACGTCATTTGGACGTCATAAGCATACCACTTTAATTTTATATTAATAGAGCCTAAAATAGTGAAAATGGTATTCGCGCTTTAAGCCGCTATTGTGATCAGATTTTTGTTCAAATATTTGCTTCAGAGGGTACCATCTTGAGAATACTATTGTGTGAATATTTTGTCAGCTAACCTTATTCGAATAAACGATAGTATTGTGTGGTCTATGAAGCAAAGGATTCGAACATAGGACCTGTTTTAAAACTAGAAATCAAGTTGGCAGTCATGTCCTGACGTTCAATATTAACTCATGTTACGTCACAGGGTGACTATAAAAGATTTATCAATTTGCACTATTTTCGGAATGATATGTCAATTGTTTAGTCATGAATTCATGTAATATACTACCAGAGGTGAATCATTACATGAAACTTCTATTTCGCGTTTGTGCATTAACCACGCTTGCAGAAAGTCTATCAACGTTTTCACGGATGTGACATGCTTTGTTTATTAGGACTTTCTGCCTTAAAGCAGAAAGTCCTATTGGGTTGTGTTATGTTTATTATTATTATTATTCTTTTCTTCTTCCTGAACTAAACGCTTATTTTTATATGTTGCAATAGTCCTAGGACGATGAAATTTTTATGGCTTATTAGTCACATGTAGGAAGAATTTTGATTTTCTGTGTGATTTCAGCACCCTATGACGTCACATGGACGTCACAGCTAAAAAGAAAGTGAAAATGGTGTTCGCGCTCTAGCAGCGTCATTTATGGTCGGATTTTCTTCAAATGTTCACAGATGGTACATCTTGAATCACAAGGTGTTTGCCACTATCCTGTCAGCTCTGAAGCTCGAAATTCGAAAGGACCGAAGTTCTGTGGCTTGAAATTGATTTGACATAGGACCGAATAATTTCATTTTAGGATAAAAGAGCTTCAGGAGTGGAACGTTGTGAAAGTTTTGAAAACTTACATCACTTTGCAGTTTCTGCAGAGTTGTTACTTATATTTTTGAGTCGTGAGTCATATGACGTCATGGTGACGTCATAAGCATACTTGTTAAGTTTCCAGTTTAGGGGCTTAGATTTCGACATGATGCCAGTTGTTCAGAAATAATGAAAATTTCGAGTTATGAAAGTAAAGTATTGCGCTTTTTGAACAAAAGCTTGCCGCAGCGCACCCTATGACGTCATGTGACGTCACTGCTAAAAAATTAGTGAAAAGAATGGTGTTCGCGGATCTACAGCCGTCATGTATGGTCGGATTTTCTTCCCAAATTTGTCACAGATGGTAAGTCTTGAATCAAAGGTGTGCATATCTGTGTCAGTCTAACCGAGATATTCCGAAAGACCCGAATTTCTGATGGCTGAAAATTAGATTCGATACATAGGACCGCCCGGAAAATATTCTATTTTAGGATTTAAAGAGCTCAGATGAGATAGAAAGTTGAAAATTTTACACTGTTTGCTGTTCTGGCTGAATTTCTATACAAAAATATTTGTTTGAGTCGTGTCGTAATATGACGGTCTTTTGACGTCATAAGTATACTTCGTAATTTCATTTTAGGGCATGATTTCGACATGATGCGAGTTGTTCAGGAATAATGGACAAATTTCAGAGTTAGTGATATAGTGTAAGTATGCGCTGTTTGAAACAAAATGCATCTTTTGCACCCTATGTCGTCACATGTCCGTCACAGCTAAAAAATATGTGTAAAAATGCGTGTTCTCGCTCTACTGGCCGTCATTTATGGTATGATTTTCTTCTTATTTTCACAGATGGTACAATCTTGAAACTAGGTGTGCATATTATGTCAACTGACCCGAAATTCCGAAAGACCGAGTTCTGTTGGCTTGAAATGAGATTCGAACATAGGACGAAAATTTCCATTTTAGGATTAAAGAGTCTTAGGATGAGATAGTGAAAGTTGAAACTTAACTACAGTTTGCAGTTCTGTATGATTTTCTTACCGTATCTGGAGTCGTGACGTTCATATGACGTACTTGTGTGTTCATAGTAAGCATACATCTTAATTTGCGTTTTCGGGAAATGATTTTCGACTTGATCCAGTTGTTCCGTAATAAATGAAAAATTTCTGAGTTTTGACAGTAAAGTATGAGCTTTCTGAACACTATGCATCTTCAGCACCATATGACGTCAGAGCTGAAAATAGTTGAAAATAGTGTTCGCGCTCTACAGCCGCCATGTATGTTCGGATTTTCTTCAATTTTAACAAGATTGTACATTCTTGAAACTAAGTGTGCATATCCTGTCAGTAACGATAGATCCGAGTTCTGTGGCTGAAATAAGATTTCGAAACTAGGACCGAAAAATTTCTGATTGTTAGGATTGAAGAGCTTAGATGAGATAGAAAGTTGAAACTTACACAGTTGCAGTTCTGCAGAATTTCTACCGCAAATATTTTGTTGTGACGGTCATATGACGTGCATGTGACGTCATAAGCGATAGCTTCTTAATTTTCATATTTGGACGAATGATGTTAGACATGAGTGCCAGTTGTTGAGAAGTAATGATAAATGTCCAGAGTTATGACGGTAGAAGTATGGCTTTTGAACAAAAGCAGTCTTTAGCAGCCCTTTGACGTCATGTGTGACGTCAGGGTTTTAAAAATAGTGAAAATTGGTGTGTCGCACTCTACAGCGCCATTTATGGTAGGATTTTCTTCATAAATTTTTCACAGATGGTACAACTTGTTAAACTAAGGTGTGCATATCCTGTTAATAAGCGAAATTCCGGAAAAGACCGAGTTCTGTGGCTGAAATATGATTCGAACATAGGACCGATAATTTCATTGTGATTGGAGAGCTTCAGATGAAGATAGATAAGTTGAACTTACACATGTTTGCGGTCTGCAGCATTCATATAAAAATTTTTGAATCGTGACAGTGTCTTAGGACGTATTAGAGGCATACCACTTATTTTAATTTGGGGCAATGATTTCGGACTGATGCCAGTTGTTCAGAATAATGGAATATTTAAGAGTTTTGCAGTAATGTATGCGCTTTTGAGCAACAGCCTTTTCTGCTCCCTATGGACTGTCTCCTGACGTAAGAGCCTAAAAATAGTGAAAAATGGTTAGTATTCCGCGCTCTGTAACAGCGCCATTTGGTCGATTAGATTTTCTGTGCAATTATTTACAGATGGTGACATCTTGAAAACTAAGGCCTGAATATTTGTCAGCTAACTTAATTCGAGAAATCCGAAGTAGTGTGGTCTGAAGTACGATTATTCTTATTTTTTTTTCTTCCTTTGAATTTGTGTTTATTTTGTGTGTTGCCAAATGGCCAGAACAATGAAAATTTAGGGAAAATATTTCAAACATGAGTTTTGGATGAAATAAAATTTCATATTCATATGACGTCAATAACGTCAGATTTGACGTCAGGGGGGAAAAGTTTGTACGCGGTCTACAGCCATTATTTCTGGACGTTTTTCATCAAATTTCACCAGAATATGTATGTTACGCTCTAGTTGTGCATCCGGTGTCGTTTTTCAAAATTCGAAAAGTCTGTTTTTAGGCGAATCAAGATTCGAACCAAGGTAGAAATTTTTAAAATGCTTATAAAATCTGTTCCTATTTAAGAAAGAAAGTTGTATTTATCAGTATATAGGTTCTAGAAGTTTTAAACATTTTTTTGAAATTTAAATGTAAATATGACGTACGTGACGTCATTTATGATAATGTATTTCAAATTTTTAAAAAGAATATTTATTTTTTAATTTTGGGAAATTGTCGAAGGGCAATGAAAATTTAAGACACATGCTTCAAACGCGGGAAAATTTTGTTTCTATAATTTTCATTGCCTATGAGTATATGACGTAAATTTTGAAATATGCTACCAAAGTTGTACGCGGTTTACAGCCATTTTTTGGGTAAACCGATTTTCATCAAATTTCAAGTGGTGTAATTAAGTTTAGTTTTTGCCCCGTTTTCCGTTTTTCAAAATTCGAAAAGTCAAGGTTTTAACGATTCCAGATTCGAAAAGGTCGTATAAATTTTAAATTCTTATAAAAAACGGTTCCCCATTTGAGATAGAAAGATGTTTTGGTCAGTATAGGTCTTGGAGTCTTAAAATTTTGGAAAATAAAATGTCATATGACGTACGTGAGTCATTATATGATATGAATTTCTAATTCTAAAGATTATTTTATATGTTGAAAATTTTTTAAGGGCAAAGAAAAATTTTTGCCGCATGTTCAGATGCGGGAAAATTTTGATTTAATGATTTTCAGAAGCTTGACGTCATATGAGTCCATTGAAATGCTACGAAAAATTTGTACACGGTCCCGAGCCATTTTTAATGGGCCCTTTTCATCAAAAATTTTACAGAATGTGTTATTTAGTTTGTTGTGTCTTGGTGTCCGTTTTTCAAAATCCCAAAAATCCTGGTTCTTAGCGAATTCAAGATTGAACCGAGGCGTAAAATTTTTTAAAAAAACTTATAAAAACGGTCCATTGAGAAAAGAAAAGGATATTTGGTCGTATTAGGTTCTAAGAGTTAAAGATTTTTGTGAAAATAAAACGTCATATGACGTTACGTGCGTCATTATATGATAAAGTATTTTTTTATTAAAAAGAGTATTTCTATATGTTTAAATTGTCGAAAGGGCAATGAAAAATTTTAAAGACAATTTTTCAGACGCTGAAATTCGTTTCAATGGTTTTTTGATTTCCGTCATATGACGTCACATTTGAAATTTGACTACAAAAGTTGTTAACGGTCCAGAGCCTTTTTAAGGGCCCATTTTTTCAAATTTTTACGAATGTGTATATTCGTTCTTATTGTGTTACCCGGTGTCCCTTTTCAAAATTCGAAAAGTCCAAACATATTGGGGGATCCAAGATTTTGAACCAATGACGTCAATATTTAAATGCTTATAAAAAAATGTCCTATTTGAGATAGAAAGTTGAAATTTTGTCAGTAGTAGGTCTTGGGTGTCTTAAAATTATGTGAAAATAAACGTCCAAAAGTACGTGACGTCTTTGTTTATTATTATTATTCTTTCTTCTTTCCCAACAAACGCTTATTTTAATATGTTGCAATAGTCCCAGGACGTGAAATTTTATGGGTTATTAGGCACTGAGGAAATTTTTATTTCCCCCTTTTTGCATATATGTAGCCATATCTCAATAAAATCGTTTTTTTTAAATATATGTATGAATAAAAATTATAGTGAATAATTGACGTTTCCAAAGATATTTAGTTTATTAAAATTGGTTTTAAAGCAATACAAAGTTATAAGGAAAAAACTAAATGAAATGAAGCTAATTTTGCTGATAAAATGCTGTTTTCTTGAGGTTTAACAGTCAATATCTAGAAACGACTGAAGATAAATTATACATTTTGGTTTAAAAGTAGCAGTTTTAAGAGCTTTCTAACGGTACAAGTTTATTTAAATTGGACTTTATTAAAAAAGTTACATGGAAAAAAAGATATTTCATAATCTTTTCATAAAAAATATGGAAAAAGGGCACGCGCGGGGTCACCAAAAATTAAAAAATTCGAACGATTAAAAAAAAAAAAAAAAAAAA
>CM037778.1:42656995-42673876 GCA_021229015.1 Solen grandis | reverse complement strand
TAATAAAAGGCACGACATTGAGTGAAAAATCGAGTGATATACTGCCGATAATGTCAGATTACATATGCAGATAATCTTCTTTTTTTTTTCGTGTTTATGATGTATTTTAGTCAATACGGGATCTTGTTGTTACTATGAAAATGCATGCATGTAAGTACCTAGATCAATATCGGAATAGGATTAATATATTAAACATACCAGCACGATTTTGAAAAACTGCAATTTGGCATTAAGAAATCCATGTCTCTTATTCATTATGGATCCAAATGTAGTATCCGTATGCGACTGAAAAGGAACTGATGTCTTTAAAAGAAAAAAAATCAACAAACAAAAAGTCGTGCTTCCTCAAATGCCTACGTGAGATATTGCTGATTTAATTGTGTACTGTCTACTCAACACGCGCCAACCCCATGACCCTGTGACGTAATTTGATTCTGTGCAAAGCTAGGTGTTAACACGCGCTGTACATAGTGTAATCGGGTTGGATATGGTTAAAGGATTCAGCTTTCTTTGAAGTAATGTTCAAAGAACAGTCGATACACGGATAGTCCGACATGATGAGTGCATTCTATTTCTATGCGCACCATTTTATACGATGCGAATTGTTGTTTGAGTAATTCGTGTCGGTATGATTTAATTTATGTGTGAAAACCGATAAAGCAAACCGATGTCATTAACGATTCGCGGTTTTGGTAATACTGACACTAACCTATGATGATTGCTAATTAAAGCAATTAATCGATCATAATTGATTTGATAATAGTAATTAACAGTCGGCTATTAAAGTTTGTACATAATTATTGCCTTTAATGATTAAATTTTTTTTTTTTTTTTTTTTTTTTTAATGATTAAAAGGTTCGGCATCATGCTTGTATGTATATGGTTTCGCAACTTTAAGATAAATTATAATATTGCGTTGGCATTTTTCGCTAAATATTAACACAACATGAATGCATTTAGATAAATGTAGGATGATAATGAAACACTTATGATATACAAAATTGAATTTGAAATTAAATGACATTCCCCAGAATATAGTTTATATCCTGTTGCCGTGTGAGGTTCCGCATCTTTTTTTTTTTTTCTACAAAAATCGATGTCGCTGTTTTCAAATAAGTACATAAACATCAAATATGAAATAAATTCAAGTTATGGATGCTTAATGAACATCAGCAACATAAACTTATTCATATTCAAGCAATTTCCCGATATAATTTTTAAAGTGGTACGCTTCGACCGCATAAATGGTATGCTTCGTCCTGGTACACTTCGGTAATGGTACGCTTCGTCTATAATCCCAATTTTACCAAGTCACAGCCATAAAATTAAATAAATACTACCAGAAAATAATCCATATCATGATGAACATGTATGTCATTTTTCAGGAAGATGAAAAGTTATCTTCATAGAAAAAAGTTTAAAAACAAATGCAGAACAATCTGACAAGATTTTTTCAAGAGTTTCCTATGAAAGTCTATATAAACCATGTGTCCCCAAGGCGAAGTCAATTTTGACCCAAGGGACATGATTTAAAAAAAAACTGGGTAGAGGTCCACTAGGCCATGTTACACACGAAATATCTAATTTTCAGGCCTTGTAGTTTCTGAGAAGATGATTTTTCTAGTTATTTCTATACAAGCTTATATAAAATCAAGTTACCCTGTGGCGGGGTCGGTTTTGACCCCAGGGTCATGATTTGAACAAACATGGTAGAGATCCACTAGACAATGCCACACACCAAAATCTAACCTCGGTTGAAGTTTTTTTTTTTTAGGTCCAAAAGGCCATGTTACACCCCAAATATATAAAATCTAGGCTTGTGGTTTTTGACAAGAAGATTTTTCTAGTTATTTTTTTCCCCTCCAATTTGACCCTTGGGTCATGATTTGAACAAACTTGGTAGAGGTCCACTAGACAATGCCACAGACCAAATACCTAAGCTCTTGCAATTTCGGAAAAGAAGATTTTTAAAGATTTTATTTTTAAAATCTGTTTTTAGCTCCTGTGACCTAGATATGCAATGGACTGGAACCATTTGAACAACTTTGGTAGAACTTCATGCAAGGAACACCATAGGCAAGTTTCATCAAATTTGACCCAGTGGTTATAGAGGAGATGTATTCGAAACAATTGTGGAGGACGGACAACGGATAGTCATTGATCCTGAAAGCTCACATGAGTACTACAAGCTCAGGTGAGATAAAATCAACACTGTAAACATCAATGTAAAGTGGATATTTATTAGACTTCTATTCTAGAGATGAGCTCACTACACAGGAACTCAGTTTTTCACATTTTTGCCCCACAACAGGAGCTATATTGGCAAAGTCTTTGGGTATATTTCAAACTACGGATTGATAAAGCTTTTTCATATTTGCCTGTAAATTGTTGTCTGTGATTATACTTACATGATTGCCAAATAAATCTTTGTTTCATATTCATATTTTTTTTATTGGGTTCCAATAAAACTGGAAGTGAAATGAAGAATGTTCTATAGTGTGCTTTATATAATAACTATTTTATGACACACAGTCTTATAAGACATTTTCATGGTCATTACTGTGACTAATTATTTGTATACTATCAGTAAATTGATGTTGAATATATTCAGATTATGTTTTGGACAGTTACTGTTTGGTTAAATGTAATTGTGTTGGTATGTAAATGAAGCCCAAGTAATTGCAATGCTATCATTTGCTTGTATGATTTGTTTTTAGGATATTAAGGATATTCCAATTTATAATGCGAGTTTCAGGCTATATATATTGTTCTTGATATAACAGGTTTCTTTTTCAGTTTAAACATGAAAGGTAACACAGTAATGAAAATTTAACACTTCCATATCAATTAAGGAATGCTGCTTTGGCAATATGATTTAAAACAACTAAATAAGAAGCAGGCATATGTCTATTTTTAGACCGCAATATCCCCTAATTTGTAAAAGTGGGCTCTGCCTTCAGGGGAGGTAACTACTGTGGAGAAGTTGTGCCGTATATTGTGCGGATCTGGAAACAATAATTGGATATACGCGATTTTGATCTTTTGGTTTACTTGGTTACATATGAATTGTCTTACTTTAAAAAAATCCGTAAGTGCATATTATTTAATGGAAGTTGGTAGATTAGCTTTGTTCTTTAATTGTAAATTACATCCGTTTTGTTATTTAGTCTTCACAATACCTCTCATAATCTTGGTATTTATAAAAAAATTTGCTAACGTTTCCAAATTTATAATAGTTTAAATCTGTTTTACATGTTACAATTGACCATTATTTAGCTATGCCGAATATCTTTTTTAAAGATATTTCTTGTTTAATATTAAAAGGGCCATAACTCCTGACCTAACTGGCTGATATCAGCCATAAGCAAACATTGCAGAAATGACATTGCAAAATGGATTGCTTTTATTAACTCATGCAATTCAGTAAAAACAAGATCTGTGTCCCCCCCTTGGGGGGGGGGGGGGGGGGGGGCAAACATATTCATGAAGTTTCAAGTCTGTAGTACAATACTTTAAGAGTTTCTGCGTCACAAGCATAATATTCCATATTTTTCAAAATATAAATATACCCAGGTGCACAAGTTCATGTCCTGAAAAATATATTCATGAAGTTTCAAGTCTGTAGTACAATACTTAACTTCCTGTCACAAGAAATAGTTCATATCACAACCATGGATTGCAACCAACTGTTCAATGAAAATACCGTGGCAATCCATGAATATATCATATACAAAACTCAATAAGGTAGGAAATTCAAATTTCGATCCAAAAGATATCTACAAAATCTCAAAGTTAGATGCCAAAAACTCAGGTAAGACAAATCTAAGTTCTGACTAATATATCCAGCCCAATTTTCAAATGTTCGAATATATCATGATACAAACAACTGCAAGTTAGAGATTGCATCAAACTGTGCCTTATGGTAAAAAATTTTTCAAATACATGCCTACTTTTCAGTCCATTGCCATTTTGAAAGGTTCAGAATATCATATCAAGACAAATTCTGACAAGTTTGAGAAACTTGGATTAAAATTGTAGCATACTATAATGTTAAACAAGATTTGTTGTAAGATTTGACCTATGAACCTACATTGACAAAACATTCCATAAAAGGGCTCAAGTACATACAAGACACATATGACCATAATCTCTGAGAAGATTGTCAACAATTGATCGTCTATGAATTAACACAAGACAAGAAGATCCTAATGACCACTTTTGATCCAAACCTGAAGCTTCAAAGCTCTAAATATCATAATAAAATCAAGTGACCCATGGGGCAGAGTCAATTTTGACACCAGGGCAATGATTTGAACAGACTTGGTTGAGGTCCACAAGTAAACATCTTACCCAAGGCTTTGAGAATTCTGAGAAGAAGATCTTTTGAAGGTTTTCTAAGTGATCTCTAGGGCGGGGTCAATTTTGACCCAAGGGCCATGATTTGAACAAACTTGGTAGAGGTCTACTAGGCCATGTTACACACCAGATATCTAAACTCTAGGCTATGTGGTTTCTGACAAGAAGATTTTTCTAGTTTTATGTAGTCAATGTAAAATCAAGTGACTGGGGGGGGGGACCCCCAAGGTTATAATTTTGAACGAACTTGGTAAGATGGTAAGAAGATTTTTAAAAATTTCACTTTAATAATCTATTTTTAGCTCCTGTGACCCAGATATGCAACGGACTGGAACCATTTGAACAACTTTTGAAGAGCTTCATGCAAGGAACATCCCAGGCAATTTTCATCAAATTTGGCCATGTGGTTTAGGAGGAGATTGTGATTGTTGACGGCGGATGCATGCACGCTCACACGACGGACAAAAGGCAATCACAATAGCTCGTCATGAGCAAGTAACATGTAGGTCAGAGACATGTAATGTATTGGCTAAAGCAAATGAGGGCACTGCACTTCCCTTCAATAAGATCTATCCACATATGAAGTTTCATCTTGAAACCTTCTATCCTTTTTGAGTTATGGTCCGGACAAAAATTAAGTATAAAAATGTACAAAGGGCAAGAACTCCAAAATTATGCACATGAGAGTTACAGTTCTTGGTCACTGCACTCCCCCTCAATGAGATCTATCCACATATGAAGTTTCATCTTGATACTTTTTATACTTTTTGAGTTACAGTCTGGACAAAAATTAAGTATGAAAATTTACAAAGGGCAATAACTCCAAAATTACACAACAGAGAATTATGGTTCATGGTCACTGCACTCCCCCTCAATAAGATCTATCCACATATGAAGTTTCATCTTGATATCTTTTATACTGTTTGAGTTATTGTTTGGAAAAAAAAAAAAAAACAACAACAGACAGCTGGATGGACAGACAGACAAGCTGAATCCAGTATACCCCCTACAAATTTGTTGTGCAGGGAGTATAATAAGAGTTATGTGTGTCACAAACTTAAAATTCCATATTTTCACATATTCAAGTCCCATTACTCTGCCAACAGCAATGGTGATTCGATGAAAATACCCTGGTACACAAGATCATGTCCTGAATAATACATCCATGAAGTTTCAAGTTTGTATTACAAATACTTTCAGGGTTATACATGTCACAGTTTCGAGATAGATGTACGGACGGACGTATGGACGGATGGACATAGGCCAATCTATATGCCCCCCACCCCCAGCCCTCTTTGGTGGGGGCATAAAAAGGGAGATAATTAAAAAATTTGGACCAGGTAGAGTTATGATTTTTAGTCACCATGCTCCTCCTAGTCACAAACTATTCATATATGAAGCTTCAAGTGAATACCTATTATAGTTTTCAAGTTATGGCCAATGTTTGCTGATAACCCTGCAAACAAACAAACCAACAAACAGACAGGGCAAAAGCAATATGTCCCTTATCACAGATCTCAGGGGGGGGTATAACAGAAAGAAAAACATGTGATAATTATGAATTAAACTAATTTCATTAAAGATCATAAGCTCAATCTTTTATGTATTGTGAAGATATAGCCATAAGGTATAGCCACCTGTTGGACTTGAGAGCAGCATTGAGGGGCTTGAAGTAGACATTCTTGATAGCATGTAGAAGACGATTGTATTCCACCTCACTGCTGGCCAGCTCCATGGCAATGGGGGACCGCTTTTCTGGGTGGTCATTGTACTGCTGGGCTGTCTGTAATGTCCACAGTCATGAAGAGGTCAGTATGACCAGGTCAGTATACAAAATGGCAAATCAGACTGCTTTGTTTAATATTCATGGGACTTTCAGCACTAACTAGCTTTAGAAAAAAATATTACAGAGTTGAATTTGAATATATACAAGAGGGCCATGGTGGCCCTAGAACGCTCTCGTGAGTACAATAAGCCAAATGAAAAAAAATAAGGTCACCTTTTACTTACCATAGAAAACCATAGATAGTGTGCACGGATAGGTAATGCACAACCCTGCTTTGGGGTTAAAATCCCGGGAAAAATAGAATTTTCCAATTAATGTTCACTGGCAATTTTCATAAAATCTGCCGGCTGCCATTTTGTAATCATCGCAAGTCAGCTTGATATACCAATACCAGGGCTGATTAATAAAGTGCGGAATTCTTCTCTCAAGAATTCATTTCTTCATCAAATCACATGAAAACTCGTATACTAGTAAAACATCTTATTTTCTCTTTCATTATCAGGTAGTTGAAGAGATATTTAATACTTAAGAAGAATAAATGGTATCCACAGCAACCACTGTTTGGTAACATGAAGCACGCTGTTATTTCAAATATCCTGAATTCATTGAACATGCTAGTGCCAAGTCAAAATAAATGGAAATTTGGTGCGAATGTAACTGACGTTAGCATGAAATTTGGACATAATTTCTGAAAAATTTGAAGACTTAGTGTCTGACGGTTATTTCTCAACAGTGTGTTATGGCCATGGCTTCAAAATGACGCATGACATCAACAGATGACATAGAGTTACATTCGGAAGTCAATTTTTGTGTGGGACACAAACTTTCACCGGTAAAAGCACTACAACAAATTAACAAGAAAATGTGTCTGTTTGACACTAATGCCCTGCCAAGATATGGTCAGAACCAAATATTTGCTTGTATTTTTTAAAGTTTACATAATGATGTACATTTGTACAAAGTTTCATAATGATGTGAAGTTACCTTTACAGAAAAAGTAGCTTAAACAGAGGTAAACCTATGGCAGAATACCAAATTTTACCAAGTCACAGCCATAAAATTAAATAAATACTACCAGAAAATAATCAATATCATAAGGTACATGTTTGTCATGTTTCAGGAAGATGTGAAGTCATCTTCATAGAAAAAAACAACTTAGAACGCAAAGGTAAACTGAGGAAGAACAATCAATTTCATCATGTTCATCCAACCGTGAAATATAGGTCACAGCATGAATTCACATAAATATTAAATATATCATATCAAGATTTACATGTGTACCTTAAGTTTTATCAAGATGTGAAGTCATTTTCAAAGAAAAAAAGTTTAAATGTAAAGGTAAAACAATTTCAGCATGCTCATCCAACCTTGAAATATAGGTCACAGCATGAATTTGCATACATATTAAATAGATCATAACAAAATATACATGTGTACCTAGTTTCATCAAGATGTAAAGTCATCTTCATAGAAACAAGAGGGCCAAGATGGCCCTGTGTCGCTCACCTGAGTAAGATTGCTGTGTTAGGCATGATGACAAAAAATGTGGCATCTAAATTGTTTTTCTAACATTTGACTAAGTGACCTAGATTTTGATCCTAAATGACTTTGCACTCAACTGGGAATTGACTGGTACAAAAATGTAGGCCCTACTTTTTGACCCAATGTGGCCCAGTTTTGAATTCATCCAAGATTTGATGTAAACAAACATTCTGACCAAGTTACATTAAGGTTAGGCTGAAACTGTGGCCTCTAGGGTGTTCCATGGTTTTTCTAAGATTTGACCTGGTGACCTAGTTTTTGACCCAACATGACCAAATTTCAAATTCATTCATCATAGCATAAAGATAAACATCATGACAAAGTTTCATGAAGATTGGGCCAAAAATGTGCCCTCAAGCATATTCACAAGGTTCTTCTAATATTTGACCTGGTGACCTAGTTTTTGACCTCACATGACCCAATTTCGAACTCATCCAAGATATCATGTAGTCAAACATCCTGACCAAATCTAATGAAGATTGGGCTAAATCTTCGGCCTCCAGAGTGTTCACAAGGTTTTTCTAAGATTTGACCGGTGACCTAGTTTTTGACCCCACGTAACCCAATTCTGAAATATTCGAAGATATCATGTAGACAAATATCCTGACCAAATTTTATAAGGATTTGGGTCAAAACTGTGGCCTCTAGAGTGTTCACAAGGTTTTTCTAGGATTTGACCTGGTGACCTAGTTTTTGACCCCACGTAACCCAATTCTGAAATATTCGAAGATATCATGTAGACAAATATCCTGACCAAATTTTATAAGGATTGGGCTGAAACTGTGGCCTCTAGAGTGTTCAAGGTTTTTCAAGATTTGACCTGGTGACCTATTTGACCCTACATGACCCATTTTGGAACTCATCCAAGATATCATGTAGACAAACACCCTGACCAATTTTCATGAAGATTGGGCTAAAACTGTGGCCTCTAGAGTGTTCACAAGGTTTTTCAAAGATTTGACCTGGTGACCTACTGTATACATGGTCAGATTAGGCGCAGCTATGTATAAGGTGCATCCTAACTTTCAGGGTAACTTATTTGAAAAAAAAAAAATCACTTATCGTATCGTATGCGGCGAAATCTTGTTTTGAAATTTGCGCCGTCGTACATTTTGACAGACCGAAAGCTATCCGTACGTCACCGGGCTAATCATACGGTGAACCGTTTTATTTACACATGGCATAAGATTACCGTTAGACCGTTACATTAACGACGGGTAGGATAAAGGTGACACATTTTCATAACATGACATTACTCAACCGTGTCCCCGCATGCTAACACTGGGGACCATTGTCACCTGTCAAAATTCTCCCAACTAACAAACATTACATAACAATTGCCACCTGTCAAGTTTCTCCTATACATCATGATTTCGCCGCATACGATACATTAAGTGATTATTTTTTTCAAATAAGTTACCCTGAAAGTTAGGATGCGCCTTATACGTAGCTGCGCCTAATCTGACCGTGTATATGGTATTTAAGTTTATGCAGTGGATTTTAGACAATGTTTGTGTATTTTATTTAGTATATTTTTGGTATCTACCTGGTATGTCCATACCAATTAAATGCTGATTACTGTGGTTGGATAATTATACCGACAAACCTGCATTGTTGCAGATCATTAACACTCGATTGCGTAATCATCAACTGCCCCAAAACACAATAGCTTACCACCTGGGGTGTTTAACTGTTATCACTTCCGCGTGTCAGTGCACTAGCATGTTAAGTACTGACCACGAAACTCTTTTAAATACATATAGATATAGAAGGAGATAGATTAGTTTCACAGTAAGCCTAAGCAAATGACGCAATATATTTTTGGGGTCCATAGATAAACTGTGATACATTGGTCAACGTGAAATAGCAGTCCGCGGTATAGCGGCGTTACACTATATCATTATGTTATTATTCAATGCATGAAAATATATTAACCTTCATTCTATAATCGAAACATGAATCAGATATATACAAGTGATACCACAACAATGACAATGTGCTATGTTCCATGAATTATAACGTTATGATTAGCTATTTGTTAACTTCCAGTATCAAATGCATTGCTATTTCAGATAAATACTAGCCATTTAAATATTTTAATAAATCTTATCTGTTAATAGCTCCTATTATAGTGTTGAATTCAACCACAAAATTTTAAACAGAAATGTCATTTTATGATTGTCAATGTCGATAATATCAACGACTAAATCTTTCTGGCAGTTCAGGTAAGGATGGGAAAAAAAGAAAAAATGAATTCCCATAGATTGTGCGCACTCCTACTTTTAGATCGTAAATTTGGGAATGAAAATGTGCACTATCTATGGTCTTTTATGATATTAACCTTCAGCAGCATATAGTACATATAGTACATATAGTACATATAGTATATGTAGTATATAAAGTACATATAATATATATAGTACATATAGTACATATAGTATATATAGTACATATAGTACATATAGTATATATAGTATTTGGGAATGAAAATGTGCACTATCTATGGTCTTTTATGATATTAACCTTCAGCAGCATATAGTACATATAGTATATATAGTACATATAGTATAGTACATATAGTACATATAGTATATATAGTACATATAGTACATATAGTATATATAGTACATATAGTATTTATAGTACATATAGTATATATAGTACATATAGTATATATAGTACATATAGTATATAGTATATATAGTACATATAGTATATATAGTACATATAGTATATATAGTACATATAATATATATAGTACATATAGTACATATAGTATATATAGTACATATAGTATATATAGTATTTGGGAATGAAAATGTGCACTATCTATGGTCTTTTATGATATTAACCTTCAGCAGCATATAGTACATATAGTATATATAGTACATATAGTATATATAGTATATATATAAAATAGTATATATAGTACATATAGTATATATAGTACATATAGTATATATAGTATATATAGTACATATAGTATATATAGTACATATAGTATATATAGTACATATAGTACATATAGTATATATAGTACATATAGTACATATAGTATATATAGTACATATAGTATATATAGTACATATAATATATAATACATATAGTATATAGTACATATAGTATATAGAGTACATATAATACATATAGTATATATGGTACATATAGTATATATAGTACATATAGTATATATAATACATATAGTACATATAGTATATATAGTATATATAAATGAACTAGCTCCACAAGGGACCTCATTTTTCAAGGGATAAACTCTCTTTTAGCAATAATAGTAGAGGGCCATAAAGTGATCATTTGCATCCAATGAATTCTGACCATTGGTTTCACAGGATTTTTTTTTGATAACCGGAAACTAGCCAACCCCTTTGGGCCTCATTTTTAAAGGATCAATTTTCTTTAAGTATTTATGGTAAAGGGACGTAAGGTAACCATTTGTGCCTATTCAGATTAAATCCTGACCATTGGTTTCACAGCAGAAAAAACTTAAGAACTAGTAAATATATGAAGACCAGATGATCCCCAGGGGGTCTCATTTTTTAAAGTGATTAATTTCACTTTAGTAATTATGGTAGAGGGCTATAAGGTGATGACTTGTACCAAATGAATGTAAACTCCGACAAAAAATGGTTTCATAAAAGAAGAACTTTGAAATTGTCTATAAAGAGTATATAAGGAAACTAGGCAACACCTTTGGGGCCTCATTTTTCAATGAGAGCAACTTTATTTTAGCAATTATGGTAAAAGGTTATGAGGTGACCAATTGTTCCTAATCAAAGTAAATTCTGATCATTGGTCTCAAAAAAGAATAATTTTGAAATCATATTCTGTTGGTCATGGCAATCAGAGTTCTGCTTGGATATTTTTTTTTTTTTTGTGAAAGACCACCCAAGGATCATTCATGTCATGTTTCATTAATTTCTACCCAGTGGTTTCAGAGGAGATGTCTTATAAAATTTAATTATTGTTGATGACACAAGGCGGATGACACAAGATGGACGCTGGGTGATTACAAAAGCTCACTTTGAACATTTAGTATGAAATCATTAGAATTACACAAGGGAATAAATTAAGAAATTCAACTTTCAAATGAAAAGGCAATGGGTAAAACTCACCTATCACAACAGAGAATGTCTTGCCCTTTATTTTTCAAGGTGACTGGTCATGTTATAGGTCTATTTGTAATATAATCAACACTTACCAATTTCTCAAACTTGCCAGTCAACCTCAGAGTGCCAAACTTTTGGCTTAGCTGCTGTGTCCTCTGCACCAGAGTGTCCTTCTGGTTCTGGAGTGAATGCATCACCATACCCTTCTCAGTCCCCTCATCCTTTCTTGCCTCCTCATTATCCTCATCCCAGTCCCTAGTCTGATCCTCCTGCTCTTCATCATCCTTACCCTGGGCCTCTGACTCGTCTCTATCAGCATCCTGGTCAACCTTGGCTGACAGTTTCTGTTAAAGAATGTTCTTCAACTCATATCTATCCATCCATTATAAAGAGAGTGATTTTTCTTGTAGGTTATCAATGTAACAAATTATGAAACAAGAGGGCCATGATGACCCAAATTGCTCACCTGGTATCATTAGGCTATGTAAAATCAAATGACCCTTGGGGCAGGATCCATTTTCACCCCAGGGCCATAATTTGAACAAACTTGGTAGAGGTCTACTAGCCCATGTTACATACCAAATATCTAACCTCCAGGCCTTAATTGTGGTTTCTGAGAAGAAGACTTTTCAAGTTTTTCTTATATTAGCCTTTGTTAAATCAAGTGACCCCTTGGGCAGGGCCAATTTTGACCATTGGGCGATGATGTGAACAAACTTGGTAGATGTCAATTAAGCCATGTTATGCACCAAATATCTAAACTCCAGGACTTGCGGTTTCTGACAGGAAGATTTTTCTTTTTTTTCCCCCTCCAAATAAGCCTATGTAAAATCAGGTGACCCCTGGGGCAGGGCCAATTTTGACCCCAGGGCCATGATTTGAACAAACTTGGTAGAGGTCTCCTAGGCCATGTTACATACCAATATCTAAATTCCAGGCCTTGTGGTTTTTGACAAGCAAGGCTGGTCCCAAAAGCTCACCTTGGCACTTCGTGCCAGGTGAGCTAAAAAAGGAATATTTACTGATAGCTCACTAAATTATTTGGTTGGCAAAATTTTTTGAATCAAGAACAGACTGAGGTGGGGAATAATTCATTTGAGTATACAAAGTTAACTGTTTTAAATATGAGGAACCAATTTTGTTGTAATTGCAAATGTTATTTATTTATTTCATAAATGTGGAGAAAAAAACAACCTAACTAGTTGTGAACTCAATAATAACTTAAATCTATTATTAGTAATAGAAAATAAATGAACTTAATGATGAAAAGTAACTCTTTCATAAATCAGTGGATAGTTACTATAATTAAACTTGCCCTGTGTTAATGCATTTACATACAGCCTTAAGTTATCTTGCGGAAACTATCATTTCACATAAAATTTGCCTATAAGGCGCGCATAACCCTATCAAAAATCAGTGGATTGTACCAATATTGATCTTGACCTGTATTTTGACATAATATATTTAAACACTATATATGAATTCAATACATGAAGTCTTTCGAAAGTTACAGTCCAGAAACAGTCATTCCACATAAAATTTGCCTATAAAGGGCATGTAACTCTATAACAAATCAGTGGATAGTAACTGAAATCAAACTTGAACTGTATTTTGACATTATATACTTGTGCAACATGCACCGGCCTTACTTTGGGTTATATACAGTGCAAACTGTCCATAACAACACCTGTTCATAATGACATCCTGTATTATCCAACACTTTTTATGGATCCCATCATTTTTCCTTTTCAAAGTCTTTAAATAACCTGTCCATAATGACACCTGTCTTACCTGTAATCTAACATACAATTTTGCTCCTGTTAGTAATAATTGCACTATAATTACACTGCTTTATCCAACACATCTGCAAACCGTTACTTTTCGGTGTTGAAGCAATTACAATGACAAATCAATTATCTTATTGTTTATTAACTTTGATGATAAACTTTGCTCATGTGTTTTTGTTTACACATGTATACATGTATTTCAAAATTATTTCTTGAATTATTTAAAGCTTAATGTCATGTATATATAGCAAATACATGGACTACAAATTTTAAAGGTATTGTCTATAATGACCTGCCTTATTCGACAACCTGTCTTATCCGACACTGTCAGTTGGTCCCAGTGGGTGTCAGATAAGACTGGTATTAATATAGAATAAATAATTTTCCTCTTGGCTATCTTGCCCTTTGATTAGGGATCAATGATTAATGAAATGATTTGGAGAGCCAATAATCAATATAGAATTACAAAATATGTGTTTTGGCAAATTATTCCTATTATAAAATGTTGTAGTTAAAACAGTTTTAATTAATGTGTATTAACAGTCGTGATTCCCTATCACTTAAAATAATTTAAAATTAGTTGAGACTATCCCTGTTATGCAACTATGTGGAAATCTTCCCTAACAAATCCTATTGTTTAGTAGTTCCCAGGAAACACAATGCTTGCAGTGAGCCCTCTGCGTACAGGAATCAGAAAACCTTTTCGAGGGTTGTTCAAAAATAAATAGGACTGAGCCACCTGTATTTAAATTTTCTGTTAGATGTTTAATAGTTTTGTATATACGGCAATCGGATATTGTTTCCTACCTTTATATTTCTATAATGTTGTATGATTGTATGCACGCGTATTTCGGTATTTAATAACCATGGTAATGCGCACCATTAAGTTCACTCCATATGCAACATTGTTTGATTAATATCTTAAAATCTTGCCATCTGCTGCAAGTAATATTCCGCCAAAAGTTTTCGTTACATTTAAGTGACGTCATGTACACATTTGACGTCATTTGGATGTTAGGTTCTGAATAAAACAAAATTTGGATACGACTAGTGACAACGTTCCAAACACGAAGATGGTGTCGAATGAAAAGTTAGAAATTAGTGCTATCGTCAAGTTTTGTCATCAAATGGGCGATACACCATCTTCAACGTTTGAAAAAATCAAGCTAACAAAGGGCGAGCACATTGTTAGCAGGTCTCTTGTTTTTAGCTGGCACAAACAATTTAAAGATGGCGAAAACGACATAACTGACAGGGAAGGATGAGGGAGAAAGAAGAAAATTGATGGAACGTTGGTGACGTCATTTGCAGAAACATTTTACAGTACAGGAGCTGTTGGACATGTTTGATGTCAGTGTGGGAACAATCCATTCAATTCTTACTACAGAGTTGATCATGAGAAAGGTATTTTTTCTTAAAACACAATATTTTATGTTTATTAGGCGTGTTTTAAATTCGTGACTGATTGCTTTATATATCTTTTATTATCGTCTAAACTTGCGTTAGCCCAACTTAAAAAAGTTTTATATAGAGTCTAGTTGAAATATTAAATATCTGTTTATTTGTAATGTTCTCATTAATGTTTAAAAAGCGGTAAATATATGCCTAAATGCTAATTTTTTCACACATTAGGTCCATACACGCTGGGTGCCACGACTCCTAAAAGAGCACAAGAAAGAGAGGAGAGTGACAGATTCACGTGCATTTTTGCGGAGGGTAGCGCGAGAAGGTGACAGTTTCCTTTCGCGCATAATTACCACCGACGAGACATGGTTATGGTTGCATGATCCGGAGACAAGGTCCCAGTCAGCCGTATGGAAGCGGACCAGATCCCCTCCCCCAAAGAAGGCCCGAGTGTCACAGAGTGGTGGGAAGTACATGTTCGTCATGTTTGCGGATAGGGACGGCATAATTCTTCAACATGCGGTACCAAAGGGGCAGACGATAAATGCAGATTATTTTTGTAAGGTTAGTTTAAACATAAATTTTATTAGAAATTATAAATGCAGTCTCATAAGGGTTCGCAAACTGTAATTTATATAATCTCATTCCCAGTATAATGGACTGTTCTTTTCTACATTCGAAGTTTACAATCGTTTAATATTATACCACTTTTAATGCATTTTATTTTCATTTTGGCGGCTATTCTTTTGCTAAATTTTACACTGTGAAATTAATTTAAGATATAATTTCTCTACAGGATTCAAATAATTAACATTAGTATTGAACATGTATTTAAATGTATTACAGGTGCTCCGTCACGATATCGTGCATGCGCTTAGGAAGAAGCGACCCAGTCTACCCCTCGAGCATTTCATCCTACATATGGATAAAACCTCCTCGCCGAAGCCATAGCTCTTGAGATAGCGACTCAAGGGTTTGCCCAATTCCACATCCTCCCTACTCGCTGGACTTGGTGCCCTTAGACTTCTGTATATTTCCGACCATCAAGGCCCAGCTGAAGGGACATCATTTCTTGTCGTTTCAAGAACTGATGACAGCAACAATCAATATCACGCAGCAGTTCAGCAATGAGTGGTACCATAACATGTACAGACAGAGGGTTCACCGTCACCGTCTATGCATCAAGCACGCGTGAGAGTATTTTGAGAAAGAATAACATCGCTGAACATGTGAAATTCCGTGCAACGCCGTGAACATCATGTGCTTTGCTGTTATGGTGCGCCGGGTTGCGTACCCCTTGATTATTGTTATTATCATAGAATTATTATTTGTTATTATATTTTATTGATTTTTTCGCTGTTTGTACACAACATGTTCCGATTTATGTTATTTGTAAAATCACGCATGTATTTGAAATGATGTGAACGTTATTGTCGCAGTACTGATTATTTTTCATCAACCCTCGTATTAATAATATAAGGCATTCTATTACAATCATGTGTTGAAAATTTATGGATTTTGCCCAAAATTGAACTTGGCCACCAAAAATTATTTAAAGCTATCAACCTGTTCAGGAGTTATCCTTCAGAAACTAAAATTTGATGGAACCCCCCCACAAAAGTACATACCCCAATCCAATAGCTCTGTGAGGATTTTGGTCGGGAAGCTAAAAATTGCAGGTGCACAAGTTCACACAGTAGGAAGGATTCCTGTGAAGTTTCATCAAAATCAGCAAAAAATGTTTTGAAAAAGAAAAGCACACAAAATTGTGCCTAAAAGGACAGACGAACAGACAAACCCCATTCCAGGATTTCCCCCCCCCTTAAAACTTCTTTTTTTATGGTTTTAAATAATCCTGGGTGCTACATCCTCCCCCTAC